>CM035421.1:44131217-44508717 GCA_020310875.1 Ceratopteris richardii | reverse complement strand
TGGCTTTTGAATAGTATGTCATTAATGATCTCCCTAGCATCATTCTTTTTCTTAAGCTCCAAGATCTTTATTGCTCTTGGAGTCCTCCTTCCTTTCTTCTTCCCTTTTTCCTCATTTTGTTTATAATCATCTTTTTGCTCATTTTTAATATTTTGACTTTGATTATTTTCAATTATAGATTTCTTCTTTTCTTCTTTAGTTTGGCCATCTTGATTTTCCTATGATTGAGTATTTTCTTCTAATGGTTTCTTTCTTTCTCTGATTAGTGTTATTTTTTCTTCCCAAGATACATCTGTAGTATCTTCAAATTGTACGTGTTTTTCATTATTAGTATTTCTCTTCTCATTTTCTCTAGTTTGCCTTCTTGTTATTCTCCTATCTCCCTCTTCTACATCATCTTGCATATCATCTCGTCTTCATTTCTCCTCAACATTGGCAATGTGAGAATATAGAGAGGCTTGCTCAATAGGAGATTGCCATGCAGTTTTCCTTATGATTTTGTCTCTAGCTCTCACCAGTGCCACAATCGAATAGGGACTTCGTCTTATAGTAGAAATATTCCTCTTACATGATGGCTCTAATCTATCCACCAAGGTACTAGCAGTTTCATTAGAAATAGTTAAGTTTACATATAATTTCTTCATGCCTCCTTTGCCCCAATTAACTGCTAGAGGAAGTAGTGTTCTAAAGTCACATAGTTTTCTATCAATTTCAAGTACCAACTAGTTATCTTTCGCATTCTTTAACTCATCACAGGCATACATCACATGATGTTGACCATCACACCAAACATACCTTTTACTGCCAGTCCCTCTTTTATCAATATTTCTTTGAGTAGTGGCCTGAGTAGGAGGAACTGGCTCATAAACTAGCTGAGGAGGAGTAGACTTTGGCATAACAGGTTATATGGGTATTACCATAGTTGCTTGGTACAAGCCACTACTACTATCTCCACACTCATGCAAGCTCATGGAATATACTTAATTATTTAATTAAGAAACCTCTTTGGAAAGAGATTCCTACATATTCATTACATTTTCCATTTGTTTGCACAAAATATCTAATTGAAATTCTATTGGAGCCTTAGGGGCAACTACAACATTAGCCATAGCCGCAGTTGCAGGCATTGGCATATTAGTGTGTCCTGTTGTAGGTAAATTAGATTTTTCATAAAGAGCACATTGTCGTTGTTTCATTTGAGCTACAACCTCCATTTCATATTTTATGTTTTCCCAATCATCAATCAAACCATATCTTTTACCATGCTCTTCTATTCTTTGCTCTACTTCAGCTCTATCCTTGGGAATCAATATCTTGAGGAAGTGAATAATAAGGTCATGATTTAATGCATTCATATCTTCCTCTAGAAGCTGAGCAAATCATCTCATAAACTCATCATGAATAAGTGTTAAAGACTCATTCATCCTAGGGGAGTTCACCCATCTCAAAAATCCTTCTCAATTGTGCTCATTAAAATCCTCAAGAAAAAACATTTTATGAAGCTCTTTCCTAAATTCAGCCCAAGGTTTTCTAGCATGCACATGGATGTTTTCAAGTATGGATCCATTGACTACATGCCCAAAGAGCTTTACTAGTCCATAATCAGCTAGTCCCTAGATCTAGGCTAGCTGTTCGAACGCATCCAGTTACTCATTGATATTCAACCCAGTAAATTTATCCTTTTCTCATATGATTGCTTGTACATTTCCTATCCCTTGTTTTTTTATCATCATACTTTTAAACACTTCCTCCATCTTGCAATTTTGATATCCCCTATAATGGAGTAGTAAGTCTATAATAGCCGTTTCTGATCTCTCTCTAAATTATCTAAAACTATCACTAGATCATCAAGCCCGGAATATCGACTTTACTAAAAAACTGGGCTTTTCTACTTAAATTTTCATTTATCAACATATTTAAAAAGTTCAACTTTTTTACTTTTGTCTCGAAATTGTAATTACTCTCATCTAAATTGATATTTTGATTTTGTATTTTTATTTCTATTCTTTGAGTTTTTAACCCCAAAATTTACTTTAATGGAAATTGTATTTTTATATATTTTTATATAAATTTTCTTAATTTGATTTTGGATTTCGCGTAGCACTAAAAAATATGAAAAAACAGGATTATTAGTAAATAACTAAATGAAGAAAGTAAACCTAACTTTGTAGACAAAATCTTTTCATGCAGTAATAAACTAAATTCTAATGCAATTATAAAGCTTTCCTTTGTTTTCTAAAACAAACACCTATGATCTAACATGCAATTGCTAGCACTCTTACTACAATGCTAAACAAAAATAGTCTTTTTATACTGGTTTAATGATGTTCAAATGCAAGTGTAATGAATCTTTCCTAATGCAATGTGAAATCACAACAATCCTTTTATGAGGACAAGTGATGTATATAAACTTTTTTTGCAAATGTAAATGAACGTTTATTAACCGTTACCTCTAAGTTTGTTGTAGGAGAAATTTACTCATTTAAAATTCAGACCTAAATACAAACTTTTCTTCTTGTGCAGGGGGGGGGAGGGGAGGGGGGAAGTGTTGAGGCTCCTCCATCTTGAATGCCCCTCTTCCCATGGAGGCACTCAGTTGCCTAGGGAACAGCCCTCAACAACCAGGGAAAAAGGGTTTATGCCAGCAAAGTCTCCACTTGTCTTTGCGGCTCCTTTCTTCACTCGCTTGCAAACAAGAAGAATATAAACGTTAAATTTTTTAAGAAATAGTGAAACACACCTAATAATCCTAAGCACATAATTGTCACGATTCACATTGGATTCACCAAATTTTCAAGGGGTGTGAGTGGAGACCACCGGAAGATCAGAACTAAACTTACTATGGCCTCATTATGTGACTACACATAGGGTGTTTTTTAGGATACTTTAGGATGTATGATCTGTTTTAGTATTGTGAGAAGTGTTTATCTAGGTGTTAATGGCCTAATCTAAACTATGACCATAAGGTTGTGCAACTAGAAATCTAGATAGACATTATTCATATGATGGAGAGACTAAGGTTTCACTTGTAATGCGGTCTTTGATGAATTCCTCTTCTTCTACTTCTATATGAGCTATGCTCTATTCAGGTTGAGTGGTAGTGTTTATAGCTGGTGGTAATAAAACCTCAAAAATGAAAGATGTAGTAATGGTATTTTCTTTCATAGACACATTACTCACAGACTCATTAGAGATCACAAACAAATATAAATTTCTAATTGATCAATGAATACTTCTAAAACTATTTTCTTGATAATGCTAATGAATGGAATCTATCTCAATAATCTTTTACAATTTTACGTAAGAACGCTATGATAACTCTTCAAAATCCTAATACAAATTTAAGCTAAACTGTAAGTAAAGTGGAAGAAATGGTGCGTCTCTAATCTTCCGATCTTAATTGATTGTAAAGGCTCATCAGTATTATTCAATGATCATCAACGTTCCTCAATGTTTGTCAATGCTCATCTGCAAAAATTCATTAGCAAAACATAAGGACATTCTATGAAACATAAAACATACTTATTACTTTCAACTCTTACAACATATGTGAATGCAAATACATTCAATTTTTCATGCATACATGTAACATGCTCATCCATTCTCGTAATATGCATCTAACATGAACTTATATTCTCTTTCTTCTCATGAATTCATGCACTCTCTTAGCAATTAGTGTGGACGACTAGTTTCCTTGTAATTAAAATTGTTATTTCCAATGTAATTGAATGGAGATTTACGGAGATGCTAAGAGTTTCCGGAGAATTTCAATTTCGATTATTATATATTTTGGAAGTTCTAAATGGTGCGAAGTTCTTACCCTTACGAAGAAGTTTACGGATAGATTCCAAAAAGTGGCGAATACGAAGTAAGCGGATACGTAGATACAGAGAGGGTGAAGTTTGTAGTTTCCAAACTCTGATTGTAGAGATGATATTGTAATGTAACCGTATTCATACTCTGGAATCAAGAATCTATTTTATGGTCTGGAAGCTATAGTTCTATGTACACTGTGTATGATGAATTGTCTCTATTTATAGTCAATGTTATATTAAGCGGTGTGGAATAGAAATGCATGTGTACGAATATTGTGTATTCAAAAATCCACATTTTTGAACCTATAAATTGGGGTACTATTAGTCTGTTGGCAAGCAGTATGCTCAACATATGGCAACCACGATGGTAACAAAATGAAGCATTAAGTGGATTAATGCCGGTGTCGAAACGTTTTTCACCTTCTACTTGACGACCAGAAAATTTAAAACATGTTTATTGGTTAACTCTAAACCCTCTATTATGCTATTGATTAAATGTTTTGCTTGGAACTTATCTCTTTGTAACTGTTTGCAGGTACAAAGTTATGAAGAAAACATATGCTAATATTAGGGTTTACCCTAAAATTGCTCATTTAATGTGTGTTTAAGCCATTTAAATATTGAAACATGGGTATATGACCCTAGGTTTACATTTAGTTATGTATATTTAAGTTAAGAACATTAATTCTTGGTTAATGTTAGGGTTAAAGCTAGGTTTCTTAAGGATCTTAATGGGTAAATGATAGGGTTCAAAAGGATTTTAAGGGTTTTTAGTATGTTTTAAGGGTTAAAACAATTGACATTTAATTAAACTAATCTATAAATTGAACATTGATTTATTAAAAATTAAAATATTATTTAATTAGTTACTTTAATCATGTGTGTGAATATAAATACTAAGAAATTTAATTAATTAAAACCTTAAAACTAAGCTTAAATTAAATGAATAGTTTAATTATGAAAAATTAGGCTAATTAAATTAAAAATGATAAATTAAATGGATAATTAATTAGTGGTGTGTGTGGGTATGAATTTAAAGAATGGTTCATAAAAGATGTGGAATTAAAGTGTGTGTTGAAGCTCAAAGTCAAGGACAAAGCATGGAAGCACATCACAAAGGTGGACACACAAGGAAAGGGATAAAGTAGGGAGCTCTAAGAAGTGTATGTCAAATTTTCACAAGAATTCCCTACAAAAATAGTGATTTTCATCACTAAAAACCATTGTAAATACCATTTTCTATTTTTGTAACTCCATTTTGTGCAAGCCGAGGAGTCCTTGAGCTTAAACAGTATAAGAACTATCATCCTACCAATTTTCATAATTTTTAGACTCCATTTGAGCCCTCAAATAAGCCCTAGAACCTAATTTTTAACTAGGCCGGACACTAGGTCTGGACAGGGCCAAAACTAGTAAAAAAACTATAAAAAGAGCTAGAGAGATCATTTTTCAGGTTAGCTTGTTAGAGAATAGAGCTTTGTAAGAGAACTCTTTTGCAATAGAAGCTTTCCATTGTTCCTTGCTTTGATCTTGCCTTGGGTGCCTGTGTGTGAATGTGTGTGCATGCTTGTGTGCTTTCACTCACACACTTGTGCCTTCACTTGCTCGTGGTCTTCATACCGGTCCTCACGTCTCCGCGGATTGACAAGTAAAGGAGGCGGTGCTTACGCTTGAGCTACACCAAATTTTGGCGCCGTTGCCAGGGAGAGAGCTTCGAGGACGAGCGTTGTGACGGTAAGATCCTAGATTTGCGACGTTGGAAGGTAAAAAAACTGTCATTTTTGTTAATTTTTTGTTTTTTCTTCTTCATCTTCATCATCATCACCATCTCCATCTTCTTCCATCTTCTTCCTCATAGAATTTCTGATTTTTTAGTGCATTTTCACCATTTTCATACCATTTTTCATGCATTATTGTGTGGGAAAGAGTTAGGAGGTGCAAGGGAGAGCAAGCGCTGTGTTTTTTTCATGATTTTCTGCTCATACGGAGCTCGCCATTGCAGGCGCTCAGAAATTTGAATTTCCCGCCAAAAAACGCGATTCTGTGATGAAAATCACGATTTTGTGAAAATTCAAATTTTTTTAAAAAATCATGATTTTCTATTTCCCACCTAAAAGCTTGCTGAAAGAATCACGATTCTGTGGTTGTGCTCAAAATCACGATTCTCACAAATCACGATTTTCAGTCAAAAACACGATTCTCTGAGAACACGATTCTCAAAAACACGATTTTCATGTCAAAAAAACACAATTTTGAGAACCACGTATTTTGTGAAAAACACGATTTTGTGAATCACGATTCTCTGAGACAAAATCGCGATTCTCTAGAACACGATTCTCTAAGACATGATTCTCTAAAACACGATTTTCAAAAAACACGATTCTCTGTTGGCAATCGCGATTTTCAGAAACACGATTTTCATCCAAGGTACAAAATCGCGATTCTCTAGAGCACGATTTTCTGCTCAAAATCGCGATTCTCACCAATCATGATTTTCAGCAAAAACACGATTTTGTGAAAAGGCGATTCTGTGAAAACACGATTCTCTGCTCCAAATTGCGATTCTCAAAAACACGACTCTCTACACAAAATCGCGATTTTCAAAACACGATTTTGTGAAATCACGATTTTGTAAAATTACGATTTTGTGGAAACACGATTCTCTGCTCAAAATCGCAATTTTCAAAACACGATTTTGTGAAAACACGATTCTCTGCTCAAAATTGCGATTTTCAAAACTCGATTTTGTGAAATCACGATCTTGTGAAAACACGATTCTCTGCTCAAAATCGCGATTTTCAAAACACGATTTTGTGAAATCACAATTTTGTGAAAACACGATTCTCAAGGTACAAAATCACGATTCTCTTGATTTCACTAAATCGCAATTTTCTTGATTTCATACAAAATCGCGATTTTTTCCAAAAGGTCCTGTTTGTCTGTTTTGACCCCCAGGAGCCTGATTTGACATAACTTTTTTATCCAAAGTCCATTTTTTGAGCTCTATAGCTCGTTGGAAAGCTCGTTTCAAATCCTACAGGGCCTCAACTGTTTTTCATAAGAATAACATGTTGATTTTCATATAGGATAATTTGAAGTTGACCCTCAGGTTGGACTAGGGAACCAAGGGGACTCCAAAGGATTTTTGAACCATACCAAAGGGAAATTTTGGACTCTTAGCCAAAGCTTATGAACCTGAGATCTGGTAGACACCTAGGCAAGGATAGAAAAAGCATTAGATCTTCTCAGTCTAGTGTCAACCATACAGCTAAGTCTTGGGCACAACAATTAAGTGGTTGTCCTTACGTACTAAACTCTGACACAAGTGACTCAAAAATGTCTTTTAGCATGGGGAAACCAGTAGGTGGCTCAGGAACTGCCCATCTACAAACACCAGAAGGTCCCTATAAGACAGAATTGGAATATATTCGGACCAACCGATTAGGTGCTCGCATCTATGCGGATGGCTTGAGGCGATCAGTGGTCCAACTCAAAAATCCAGATCAACCCTTTGGACTTGAACACCCGGTGGTCAAGTTCAAAGAGGGTTCATACATTGATAAGGAAGGAACCATGTATGTGGTCACCAACCTACCAGATAGGACTGATGAGTTTGGAAATATCATTCTTGAGAATGAGATAGGAGACCTAGAACAAGGAAATGTAGGACAAGAACCCCAGACTCCTAGGGGAAAGTCAGTTTTGACCAGAGTGATCACTCCAGATTGGATCCCTCAAGACAACAAAAGCATAGAACTATTCTTGAATAGAGAAACCGAGGAAGCCTTTTGGAGATTCAAGCCAGATCAACCTAGCCAATTGGGCATAGTTATCATCTATGAATTCAAAGATCCTAAGATACCAGGGAAAGTTGTCTACCTGGATAACACATCAGAGAAGATATTCTTGGTAATAGAACATGATAGACATGCATATACTTGGAAGAGTGAATTGATTTTCCCTCCACCAAGATCCAATGTTTTCCATGGCCTCCAAGGAGTAGGATCATCGCAAGCTCATGAAGCCCAAAGAGAAAGAAATAGAGAGAGACCTGAGGTAAGTTTTGCACACACTGTGGGCAGAAATAGAGCAGGATTTGAAAATGAAAGACCTGAAAGAGAGAGACATCAAGCACATAGGCAAAAAAGAGATGAACATGATTTTCCATTGCCTAGACCCCGACAGCACACAAGAACCCTTAGACCCACTCAAGTGATCAAGGCAATGAAGAATTATTTTGACAGGACAGGAGATCCTTATGATCATGTAGCCGAGTTCAAACAAGTGTTAAGAGCTGAATAGGTTGAGGATTTGTTTACCTAGTACGAGGCATTTGGTTTGACTCTTAAGGGCACTGCCTTGGCTTGGTTTCAACCATTGAGTAGTCGCAACTATCGCGATATAGGTCAGCTGCTAGACGAATTCATTGTAGAATTTTCCAAGAGTGGTATCAGACATAACACATCATCCCTGATCCACAGCTTCAAGCAGACACCCCAAGAAACAGTGCGACTAGCAGGTAGAAGATTCAGACAGTATTTAGAGAGGTGCCCTGCTCCCAAGTTACCCACACCAGCCAAACAAGTGGCTTTGTTCTTAGATGGCTTATTGAGCACAAAGTTGAGATCATATGTGTACTTGAAAGAGCCTAGAAGCATAGAAGAGTGTGTGCGGACGTGCATTGACATAGAAGATAACTTGGGTGAGGAGCTAGGATTGTCCAAACTCTATAAGGATTCTGAGAGTTCTACTAGTCATACTTCAAAAATCTCCACGGAAATAGATGAGATAGCTGAGCAAGTTGCCAAGAAGCTAGGAGTCCAAAATAGACAAACCCAAAGAGTCACCCCATTGAACCGATGTTATACCTCTGGAGGGGACCACATGGCTAATGTATGCCCAATGCAAAACCAAAACATTAGAGAAAGGAATGCTCCATATTGCACTATTGAGAGAAAATACACGAACCACACGGCTCAAGATTGTCCCTACAATAGGCAGGCTGTTAGACAAACTTATCAGCAACATTACCAACAAGGTAGGTATCAGAACCAATACCAACAGCCATATTATAGACCACAACAGCAATATCAGGCACCATATAGGCAACCTGTCTTGGGAAACCAACCACCAACTCCTGCCAACGTGATTCCAGTCAAGTATGTTGTGGGAGAGGAAAATCCAAATAGAGCATTGGTGCCACTAACCCCATTGATCTCAGAGAATGACTCTCATGCTCATAGTTCAGACTACTCCCATGAAGGTACTCCACATGCTCATTACACAGAGTCACCTGAACATAGTGAGATTTATCCATATCAATATGAGGCACCACCTATGGAACAAAATTGGGAGCCTGAATACTCCAATCTCATGTACACAAATGCTAACCCTAGGCCCCAATTAAGACAAGTAAGACCACAAGCCCCTAGAGGACCATGTTTCAGATGCCAGGGCGACCATTTCCTTCGTGATTGTCCCCACCCACCATCTCTGAGTCAAGGACTGGCTATCACAATACAAGCTTTTTGTCCTGATTGTGTCAAAGATCATCTCCCCAGAGATTGTCCAAGAAACCCCTCTAGTGCACCCAAGATTACACCCATTAATGTGGTAGGCTTAGTGGTGGATTCAAGTTCAAGTAGGAGTAATGTGGCTCCTGTACAGGCAATTACTAGGGCACAAGCATTAAAAAAGATAAACCAGCAGAACAATCGGAGTCAAGTGAATCAGGAGAACCTAGTAAGAGGAAAACAAGAACAAGGAAAGATACCAGAGAGAAGGCCAATCGCAAGTGGAATAAAAAGTTATCGGAACTAGAAGAAAGCTTGAAAGACGCAAAAACAAAGATAGAAGACATTGCATCTCAAAAGCCCTCGCATGCCAAAACTCCATCTACTCCACCTCATCCTAGCCCACCACCCATTGTAAATAGACCGCAACCAGGGTCTGTTCTTGCAGATCCAACCCCAGAAGGCTTGGACATGATGTTCAAGGCCTACCAGGCTCGACTTCAAGAAGGGCCTACAGCTGCAAACCTAGACAAGAGTTACCCTAGAGCGGACTTAGAGATTGAACGGATGAAAATGTGCATGAAAATGGTAGAACAAGCTCAAGCTATACTTGAGACTAGTCAAAAGTTCAATCAGACAAACACTGTCAAATTGGATTTGCATTTCCAAGGCTTACTAGAAAGAGTAGAGCAGTTGGTAAACAAACCACAGGTTTCTTTACCTCCACAGGCTCAACCAGTTATTGAAAGAGAAAGCTCACTACAAAGGGGAGCTTATGTTCCTAATTCCACGGATGCTGGAATACCTCCTTCAATTCAATAGTACTCTCAAGAGTTCTTGCGGGAAATACAAGAGCAGAAATGGGCCAAGGAGAAGGGTGATTCCCCTCCTATTCATGAAATTGATGATCTTCATGATCAATTTCCCCAAGACATTCCATCTATTTACGAAGATGAAGCAGAACAAGAAGACGAAAGATTAGATTTTGAATCTAATACCTTAGAAGAACTGCCTCAATTTCCAGGCCCATGGGAATCTGAATCTCTTCATATCAGAGCTCCCACAATACTGGTAAGACATGAAGACTCAGTGGTCCCAAGGAACACTGATGTCGTGAAGAACACTAAGGTTCAGTGTCACCTCACTGTAGAAGAGCTGCTCAAAGCAAAACCTGAGCTATGGAATCATGTGAAGGATCAAGTCCCAGAACTTGAGTCCAATATGCCAAAAGCAGGCTCTAAGCAGAAAGTACCAGAGATACCTCTAGACAAAATAGGGGACATGTGTGAGGGTGAAGAAGGTAATAATTATCTTCCAATCACCTACCAAGGTTACACAACCAAAGCAATCATAGATTCAGGTGCTGGTGTTGCTATTGCAACCACCTCTTTGTGGAAGCAATGGGGCAAACCCACATTAAGACCAACTAGAATGAAGCTTCAAATGGCTGACGAGCATTTTGAAAGACCTCTAGGATTGCTCGAAGGGATAACTCTAACCACCTGTGGTGTAGAGTTTGAGCACACATTTGCTATATGTGACTTTGAGAAAAAATATGTTTATGAGATGATCTTAGGAAGACCCTTCCTACGACAATTGCAAATAGTACAGGATTGGGGAACCAACTCCTTCTACTTGCAACACTTAGGGGTCACCACCAAGGTCAACTTGAAGGATTACTCCTTCAGAGATGTACCACCCCTACAGTGGAATTCTATCCACAAAGCGAAAGAAGATTCTATCTATGTACATTCTGAAAGTTCACCTGATCCATCATGGTTGCATGAAGATACTCATTTGTGGATGTGCAAGGTCGCAGAGGAAGAGGAAAAACGTTTAAAGGCAAGAGAAGAAGGAACTTCGCCAGGAGATAGACCAGTTAGAGAGCTAGCCTACACACCGACGATCTTTCCAGATAAGGAATTTGAGCCTCTTGGCTGGCCAGAAATCTTAGCCACCATGGACATTGCTGTCAATGAAGAACAATGGATACCTCATTGTGATGAGGAGGGTTATGATATTTCAGTGTTCATGTGTCAGCCCTTGCTAGAAGAATGTGACCCTAGTGATGTCATAGAAGAAGAAGAAGAGAATGACGATGATCTGGAGTCTATTGTGATGGATAGTTGCTTTAACTGAGAGCAGCACTATCTAGAAGATATAGGAGTGTTCACCCAAAAAGAAGAAGAACCTCTCACAAGTATTAAAATGGTAAATTCAAAGGATGGAAGTGAGAGCAACCGAAAGAAAAAGAAAAGAAAAGTAGTGAAACAAGAAGAGGAGGAATCATTGTTTGAAGTACCAGAAAACTTCAAGAAATATGAGGTTGACGATCGTAAAATTTTGGTACGAATGCCTAAGAGAGGGGCCATCATAGGAGAATCATATGATAATAAAGAAAAGACCTAGAAAATTGTAGTGACCATTGAAGAGAACGAAGAGAGATGCACATATATAGGAGATGACCTAAGTGCAAGAGAAGAAATGGAGCTCGTAGCTCTATTAAGGGAATATAGGGATGTGTTTGCGTGGCACTATAAAGACTTGAAAGGGGTAGATCCGAGGATATGCTCTCATACAATCCCCATGGCTGCTGACGCTAAGCCCACCAAACAGAAACCCTACACATATAATGACACTTATGCAGCTAAAATAAAAGAAGAAATTGATAGGTTGATTGAAGCTGGATTTATCTATGAGATTGAGCATACTGAATGGGTGTCCCCCTATTGTAGTGGTGCCCAAGAAGAACGGGAAGTTGCGAGTATGTATTAACCTTAAAAAAGTTAATGCCGCTACGATCAGAGATAGTTATCCATTTCCAATCATGGAACACCTATTGGAGCGCGTTGCAGGCAAGGAAGTTTATAGCTTCCTTGATGGGTTTTCAGGTTACAATCAAGTAGCCATTGCCCCAGAAGATCAACAGAAAATAGCTTTTGCCACAAAGTGGGGAATCTTTGCATTTCGTGTGATGCCATTTGGGCTCACCAATGCACGTGCAACATTCCAAAGGCTCATGTGTCATGTCTTCAAAGAGTTCTTGCGGAAGAGCTTAGAAGTATATGTGGACGATTTATGTGCTTATTCCCAAGAGAGAAGTTACCACATCCCTGAGCTCAGACAGATCTTCAACAAGTGTAGAGAATATCGAGTGTGTCTGAACCCAGAAAATTCTGTGTTCATGGTATGTCAAGGTAAAATCTTAGGTCATATTGTTTCTAAGAATGGAATCTCAACAGATGAAGATAAGGTACGAGCCATAGCGGAGCTGCCAAGGCCAAGGAATGTTAAAGAGGTACAAGCCTTTATGGGCCATTGTGGATATTACCATAGGTTTATCCACATGTATGCAATCATAGCTAGACCCCTTTATGCCTTGTTGTCTAATTTTGATTGGAATGATGAATGCGAGAATTCTTTCAACGAACTGAAGGAATGTTTGTGCATAGCACCAATACTGACCACTCCTGATTGGAATAACCCATTCCATGTCCATGTGGATGCATCCAATCACGCCGTAGGATGTGTGCTAGCACAACCCACAGGTGAAGGAAACTTAGATTTGCCCATAGCATATGCTAGTAGACAGCTCACCGCAGCTGAACGAAACTATACCACAACTGAGCGAGAAGGCTTCGGCATGGTATATGCTGTGAAGAAATTTAGACACTAATTATTGGCCAACAAGTTCAAGTTTCTCACTGATCATCAAGCTTTGTTATATTTGGTCAATAAACCCTGCAATACTGGGCGCTTAGTAAGATGGTTCCTCTTACTAATGGAATATGACTTTGAAGTTGTTGTCAGGAAGGGTAGAACCCACCTTAGGGCGGATCACCTTTCTCGCATCACTTCAGGAGAGTCACCACAAGGAGTGTCTGATGAACTACTTGATGCTTATCTGTTCAAGTTAGAAGTTGTTCCTAAATGGGCAAATAAGTTGGTACCAGTTCTAACCTTCGGACCCGCGAATAAGAATGTGAAAACATCACAAGAAGAAATTGTAAAATCACAAAAATATCACATATTGGCAGGAAGCATGTACAAACAAGATACTCAGGGTGTATTAGCTTGTTGTGTCGAGGATGATGAACATAGTAGTTGGTTGCAGCAAGCTCATGAAGGATTGCTAGGAAATCACTATTCTAAACAACGGACATTGCAGAATCTGAAAGCGTTTAGGAGTGTATTGGCCTAGCATGGACAAAGAAATACATGAGTGGATTAAGAATTGTCCAATGTGCAGAGAGAGACCCCCAGTGGAGCATGCAACCCTTTATCAAGTGTCATTAATTCCAGATTGGAGTGCTCCATTGGTAGAGTTTATGAGATCGGGAAGATTACCCAAAGAGGCTTGTCTAGCAAGAAGACGAAGCATGGAGCAAGAGGCTCAAGGCTATGCCTTAGTAGGAGACAACCTATACCAAAGAGGCAAAGATGGTTACTTAAGACTGTGCGTGCATGAATCAGACTATTTAAAGGTCTTAGAGACTGCACACAGTGGTGTTGCAGGTGGAAATGTCAGTCCTCATCGAGTAATCAAGACCATTCTATTCTCAGGACTGTGGTGGCCCACTCTTCATAGGGATGCACATACCTATGTGAAGAAATGTGACACATGCCAACGTGCACAATATCCAGTTAGAAAAGATGAGATGCCGTTGAGGCCAATGATGGGAGGGCGTGCATTTTTGAAGTGGGGCATAGACTTCATAGGTCCTATTAACCCCCCAGCTAGAAACTCCCATGCAGAGTATATTATTGTAGCCACAGATTACCTTACAAAGTGGGTAGAAGTCAAAGCCACCACAACGAATGATGCTCAGACAACGGCTAAGTTCTTATTCGAGAATGTGTTCACTAGATATGGACTACCAATAGAGTTAGTAAGTGATAGAGGCACACACTTCTTAAATGAAGTCATTGAAAATCTTCTCCAAGAATTCTTGGTGATACATAAGAAGTCTGCCCCTTATCACCCACAAGCTAACGGACAAGCCGAAAGCACCAATAAGATCCTCTGTAACGTATTGACAAAACTGGTGAATAATAAATGCTCTGATTGGGACAAACAACTTCATCATGTTGTTTGGGCTTATCGGGTTGCCTACAAAACGGTACTCAACGCCACCCCATTTCAGATGGTCTTCGGACAGAATGTTGTTCTACCATTGGAGTTCCTCATCCCAGCATTAAAACTAGCACAAGAGCATGAGTGGAATGGACATGAGTTGTCCTCTAGGATCTTTGATCTAGAACGCTTAGGTGAGACGAGGCTACGAGCCGCAGCAGGCATCTATGCTGCAAAGAAAAGGCAAAAGGCATACTTTGATGCACACATCAAAGATAAAGGATTGAAAGAGGGAGATCTAGTGTTGGTTTATACACTAAAACAACATGCCCGTAAGTTGGAAAAAAGAGGATACAGACCCCTGATCATTAATAGAATTTCTACTAGTGGTGCAGTTGAGTTGGCCACTCTAGAAGGAGATATCTTGCGAAACTATATTAGTGGATGTAGAGTCAAGCTATATCAAGAACCTCTTACTGAGGATATGCTAGTGAGACTCAACACTGCTAAGAAGCGAAAAGAAGAAGAGTTAAGAGTGAGAGAAGAAGCACAGGCAGAGGCCAGAGAGCGTATTAGGCGAAATAAGTTAAGGCGGCTAGGCCTAGATGTCAATTCAAAAGCCCCAAAATATCACATGGATATGTGCCAAAAATCAGGCATAGTGACTTCTCAAGTCATTGACCGAAGACCCTTTGTGACCATAGAGATAGGACAAGGGAAGGGTGCAAGGACTGTGAAAGCATTGATTGACTCAGGTGCAGCAAGTAGTGCAGTTAGACTTTCCTACTGCCAAGACTTGCAGTTGAACATCAATCCCATAGAAGCTTATCTCATAGGATTGGGAGGTGTGGAAACCCCTTGTTTGGGCGAGGTGGAACTTCCCATCTACCTTCAAGATGTTCCAATGAAAGTCAAAGCGCTAGTGTGTCAAGATGAGAACCTTACAGAACCACTTGTCTTGGGTCAAGATTGGATCTATGACCATGCAGTTAACTTAAACCTAAGAAGTCAGATTCTTCAAGTTTGGGTACATGAACAATGCATTACATTAGAATTAGAGAAGTGCATGCTCCCAGATCATGGCACCACACACTCTCTAAGCTCCTCTAAGACTAATCTTCATGAGCAAGATGTTGTATGTGTCAAAAGCTCTATGATCCAGAAGGACTCAATCATGGAAGGACAGCCGCAAAGGCAAGCACACCCTCCTTCTTTTTTGAAGAGTAAAGCATCCATAGTAGTTCAACCTCAGAAGCAAGCACAATCGTTCACGACAACTGCTACATCAAATAGAAAGACACCATTCGATAAGAAAGTAGTTCCGACCATAAAGCAGATCTGGGTACGCAAAGGAGAGCAACCACTAGCCTTGCCCCCACAAATCCCATCCAGGCAAGCCAACCAGGCCAGAAGACGAAGGAAGCAGCTCGGACAAGCTCAATCACAAGGTATCCAACAAGTTTGGGTGCCTAAAAAATTAGCTGTAGCTCAACAAGGGTGCTTATAGATGTGGGTACCTAAGAAGCTCTTACATCCACAACAACCTATGTTCTCCCACATGCGAAAGGTCTCAACAAAGAAGCCAGAAAGAGAAAAGGGTAAGAACCACGTACAGAGACCGAAAGAAGATCAAATCAGCTCTTCAACAATAGTAGGAAGAGGTGCAAAAAGTATATGGGTTTGGAATCCAAAAGTACAAGTAGCCTCCATCGAACCAAAGCGCCAACCACACTGGATACCACAGTTCAAAAAGCATCCAACGAGGAAGATGACTGAAGTAATCTCTATAGTGCCAAATGCTGTTCTAAAATGGATCCCTATCAAGAGGAAGGATCAGTGGTCATCTCGAGATCCAATGGATCCCTCCAACAAAGATGACATCAACATCTGCATGTGACATCAGGCCTCGACGAGCGACAACCATGTGCTCCTTGCACAACCCTGTCTTTTGCACCATTCAGGTCATGCATTTCCAAAGTATGCATTAATATAGGGCCACATTACACGGCCGTGGTTAGACACACTTGAGAATCCCAGGCACAAGAGCACATTGACATATGTCAAATATTTTTATTGATACTAACCTTTGTCTTCTTGTTTTGTGACATTCTTTCGCAAAAAGAAAAAAAGAAGAAGAAGAAGGAGAAAAGAGAGAGAGAAAGCTTCTTCCAAGGATTGGCTCATGGAACATGAATGAGTCATGCTTAGTTGAACATGGAACCATTGATTACTGGACATTTATCAGCTTTGATAGAAGTGTGTCTCGGCTAGCAGATGGAATGAAGAGCTTGAAGGTCCGCAACTTGAGTGAGGCTTAACTACTTCATGTACGAGAGCATCCAGGGAGATACCTGCAAGGGGTAGTTTTGGAGGAGAAGACTCCGGCGTATGGTGAGCTAAAGAGAATATGTGAAACTAAGCTTGGTGTAGTTACCCAATGTGGTTTGCCAAGGAATATAAAGAAATTCAATTCTTAGTATTTGGCAAATGCTACTTTGAAAAGAGGAGAAAGGAAAAGAGCTCTCATACACTTTCACAGACAAGTGGAGGAGCACATAAAGATTGAGGCAATGAAGGATGATCTTCTTCTACTTCTTCTATTAAATAAATAGAATTTACAAGAATGACCTTATACAACAAGACAACTAGTAATACATATAAACAATAGGACTTAAGGAAAAACACAATGTCAATGATAGAGTGAGTTTTGAAGAGAAACAAATATGCCATCAGTGTCTATAGATAAATCTCATACAACTCACTCAAAATGTCCATGAGATATATTGGAAAAACCACTATACATGTCATAGAGATGAAAAAATCATACCCTTTGTCCTTGATCATAACACGTTGAGTTATCTGAGAAATGGTCTCCTTGATGTTTCCCTTAACTATGGTTATTCGTGGAATGATTTGCAAAAAGGTGATTCCTTTTCTTCTACAAGATGGATAGATAGTATATGAATTCTAGATATCCCCGAGAGTTTTGGGATATCTGTTGTAATTTGGATAACTATTTCCAATTCTCTAATCACAAACCTTTAAAGATTAATCTCTATAAAGAGTGTCAAAATTATAATGTGGGCTGGCGTCATCTCAATACTTCCTAGTTAAATGTCCCTTAGATCATCCATAAGACTAAGGAGGTTGTCTCTTTTCATTTTGTGAAGTATCCCAATAGCTTTGTTGCAAAGCGAGTGGCTCTTCTAGATATCCCTTGGCTTTTTAATCTTTTTATAAAAGGTGATTTAGCTAACTAAATCTTAGAGAAAGAAGATTATTGAGGACGAAATAGAAAAAATTTTTCATGACGTTATGCCTTATCCTAATCAAATACTTTTGTGTTGAGATATCAAGCTCAATATGTGATGATCTAGGATGACACATATCACTTTTTCATCTCTCTGAGATGTATGGTGGTCATGTCCGTATATGTCAGCGTCACTTCATAGAGAATTTCTAGATTTATCTACTGAGAGAGACGGCACATTTGTTTCTTTCAAGCTCGCTCATTCACAGACATTAGGATTTTCCTTATATACTATCTTTATATATTCCACTAGTTGTATTGTTGTTTAAGGTCATTCTTATATATTCCTTTTATGTAATAGAAGAAGAAGAGGATCATTCTTCCTTGCCTCAATCTTTGTGTGTGCTTTTCTTTGAGTGTGAGAGTATGCGAGTGAGTTGTCTTCCTTATCTCCTTCCTCGTAACATGGTATCAGATCCACTGTGGTTGTAGCAAGCTCATGGAGAAGGCCAACAATGAATAGTGGATGAGAAGGCATGGAGAAAGTGTGATTCACAAATGACCTCAAATTGTTATGAAAACTAGTGTAAATGTAAAAGGTGTCCAAATATTTTTTAGAGCCATCTCAACCTCCATTTTGAGCTAACAAGATGGAGCCCAAAAAAAGCCACATCAATTTGGAAAACTATAAATTGCTTCCTTTTTCAGAACACTCAAATATTCCTAATCTGAGATTTGAAGTGATTTTGTGTACCGTTGATACACGAAAAATGTGGTTTTCTAAGATCAAATAGTCATGTCATAGTATGATAGTGTTCAAGCAGTAGTATTGCTTGTAGTGTTTTTCTAGTGTTGTGAACTGTTGCACAAATGGAGAACATGGATGGAATGAGTCGACTTATGAGTGATAAGCTAGACAAGGACAACTTCTATGCTTGGAGATTCACAATGTGAAATTTCTTGATGGGAAGAGGCTACTGAAAGTACATCGAAGGAGAGAACAGAAATGCTCTATATTTACTAAAGAAGAATCAGACTGTGGACCACTTCAGAGCATATGAGGAATCGAATCAAGGAGCATGAAAGGTAATGTATTGACTATCTGTTAACATACAAGATAGCATGATTGGGTACAAATAGGATGCCAAGAATCCAAAAGAGTCTTGGAATAGTTTGGTCACATTGTATGAGATCAATACAAAGGCATAGAAATTGCAACTCAAGAGTGAGTTGCATACACTAGAGAAAAAAGGCATGCTAGTAAGTGAATATACCCTAGAAATCAAAAGCATATGGGAGTCACTTACACCAATTGGCATGAATGTAGATGATTATGATAACATGGAAGTTTACTTTCATGGTTTAGAAAAGATTTCAAATTTTGATGGTATGCTGTCCTTGTTGATTATTGAACAAAAGAATCTTGGTGAGGACTCGAACTTCCAAAGAAAAATTAGTTTTAAATAGGATTATAATTTGGTAGAGGAAGAGGGACAGGTAGAGGCTTCGAAAATAAAAGAGGACACAATAACCAAGACCAAGGTCAACAACAGAATCATGCAAGAGGTAGACGATAGTTTTGATGCAAGGAGAGCCAAAGAGGCTGGAGAAATTTCCAAAGAAATGATTCAGGTAATGAGAGTAAAGGATGCTCAAGGTGTGGTATGCTTGGACACTTTCACTTTGAGAAGGTTGAAGAATCCAAATAGAGAAGCCAACAAAACAAATATTCATCTACAAGGAGATTATTCTAAGAAGTTGTTCATGGTCCAATATCACATGATGAATGTGCTGTTTATTGATATTTTAAAATCGAATCGTAAAGTCTAGCATTTTGATTCCCGTGCTTCAAATCACATGATCATTCATGCAAAATGGTTTATTAGTTTGTAGAAATTTCCAATTCCTAGATATGTTGAAATAAATGATGGCACATCACATCCTATCGAGCATATAGAAAACCTAATACTATTAATGAAGGAGAGGAAGGTAAAACATCTTGTTGATGTGCTACATCTTCCATATATAACAAAGAATTTGGCTTCTCACGGATAAATGGTTGGCCAAGGGCTACAATATAGGTTCAATGTTGATGGGTTATGTGTAGAAGAGTACAAATAGGACCGATCATTGATTGCCAAAGGAATGAAAGTGGGTAGGATGTTCATCTTAAATGTGAAAATTTCTAAAATGAATGAAGCCATGTTTGCAGAAGGTGTAGGAGTTATTGTTGATATAGAGATTTGGAACAAACTAATCGAACATGAAAACTTGTAGAGGCTAAAATTGATGCAATCAAAGGATATTGTCAATGGAATACCAAATTTCAAGGTTGTAGAGATGCAAAAGGTATGTGAATCATGTCAATTTGGTAAATAGTCAAGAGCATCATTTCTGCATGTCCACCATGTTTTATGTTACTTTCATTGATGAACATACATGGAAAATATGTTTATATTTCATGAACGAAAAGGGTGAGGTGTTCAGTCACTTCTAGAATTTCAAAGATATGCTAGAAAAGTAAACAAGGAAGTATATTCACACATTAATATATGATCAAGGAGATGAACACATGTCGAATGAGTTGAGCAACGTTCTTGAAAGTTAAAGGATTCAATGTCAATATTTGTGTAGGTACACACCACAAGAGAATGTCATTGCTGAATGTAAGAATATATATATTAGAGAAATAGCAAGAGCCTTGATGGTTGAGAAGAATATGCCTCATCATTATTGGGCAAAAGCTTTGCTTACTATTTTATGCATTATGAACAAAACTTCGATTACTGTTGTACATCAAGTTTCACATGAAGAGAATTTTAATGGTAAAAAGCTAAACCTATGATATATGAAAGTTCCTAGTTGTATTTCATATGTACATATTGTAGATGAGTTGAGAACAAAGCTTAATCCAAAAGTAGAAAAATGAATCTTCATTGGGTACTTCTTTAAGCAAAAGGGATATAAATGTTATAACCCACTCATAGAACAAGTGAAGGTAAGCAAATATGTGGTGTTTGATTAAATATCAAGCTTCTATGCAGATGCCAAACATGGACTTAATATTGAACCAAATGACAAAGAAAATGCTAAAAAAGCAAGTGCAAAATCTCAAGTTTTGAGTGGACAAGATGCATCACCAAGAAATAGCTCCAACTCAAATCCATGGAGTGGAAGATTGCATGGAAATTTTAGTCCAAAAAATTCATCAAGTACACACAAGAAAGGTAAAAGAAATTTTTTTGGTTGGTGGTAAAACATCTACAAGTTTTGAAGACAATGATGGAGATTCAAGTGGTTTAGAAAAGAGCCTTGATGAGGAACTTGGATTGCCCTCTGTTAAAACTATAGGAGTAAGAAATGCAGATGTTGATGGTACAAGAAGAAGTGACTGAGGACCAAGAAGATCTAGGAGGATGCAAAATTTAGTGCAACGATTGATGTATGACAGTTACATGGCTCATCATTGTGCCTACATGACCAAGGCAGTACAAGATGTTGGAGCTTCTTGTTTGGAAGATGAAATTGGAAATGAAGAGTGAAAAAACGCTATGGATGAGGACATGGCTACACTTAATGGAAATGAAACATGGAAGCTGGTTCCATTGCCACAAGGGAAGAAACCCATAGGCTTCAAGTGGGTTTACAAGGTAAAGCACAATGTTAATGGACGCATAAGCAGGTACAAAGGATGATTGGTAGCAAAGTGATATGTACATACATATGGCATTGATTATGAGGAAACATTCAGACCTGTAGCTAAAATATCTACTATTAGAACACTTGTCACATTAGCTACAACAAAAGGATGGACTCTACATCAGATGCATGTGAAGAATTCTTTCCTACATGGTGCATTATAGGAAGAAGTATACATTGACTAGCCACAAGGATATAAAGATTCAAATCACCCAAAATATGCTTTCAAGTTGCAAAAGGCTTTGTATGGACATAAGCAAAACCCTCATGCTTGGCATGCAAGGATTTTTTACTACTTAACCACCATTGGATTTTCTATGTGTGATGAAGATCATAAATTATATACAAGGAAAGGTGATGATAGGGAGATGATGTCCAAATGCCCAAAGCTACCATTGCTCTTAAAAGAAGAAAAAGGATTCTTGAAGACCTAGCCTCTATCTTGCACCTGCCCCGCACTATCACTGAGGTTAAAGAAGAAATGAACTGAATGAAACCATGTAAATCTCTTGGTTTTCATGGTTTCTTAAGCAATATTCTTGGAAGCTAAGGACTTCCTAATCACATTCATTCTTTTCATTTGGAAATAAGCTACTAGAAATGTTTCTCTTACTATTAAAATCGAGACTAGACTTATCTTTTTTCTCCAAACAGAGGTCCCAAAGATGGCTTGAATAATTTTAGAATCATTTCTTTCTTTCCTTCAATCAATAAGATTTTTCTTACTTCCTTGGCTAGGTACTTAGTCTATTATGTATCACGTCATCTTACATGAGTAAAAGGGTCTTATTAGATGTAGAAACATTGTTGAATCTCTTATTACTCTATGAAAATGTATGGATTGTGCTAGAGACCTTAATCAAGATTTCTTCTTCCTCAAATTAAAAGTATATAAGGATTATGACATGATTGAGTGGCATTTTACCGTAGAGTCCTTGCATCACATAGGGTTCGGTACTGAAATAAAATTCTTTTGCTACTCAAGGTAAAGGTAGATAACATGCACCCTTTTTCTTTTAAATGGAGGTTGATCTGAAGCCTACTCCTACGAACTTTAACTTTGAAATTGCAACTGTACAAGTGAATGGGCATAGTACTTTCGGGACCTCCCATATCCCACAAAGTAAGGGTTAGACAAGAAGACATGGTAACAACTGAAGAAAACATGATTACAATTGAGTTTTAACTCGCCTAAGCCATAACATGTCCAGCCCCAGACTTGAACCCTGGACCTCCACCTCAAGAGACCAAAGCTCAACCAAGTGCCCTACGGGACGTGGACAACATGCACCCTTTATGAACATAAACATCAATCATTTTTCCTAATTGAATGTGAAAGGGACTCCACTAAGAGCGTTGACTAATGAGGATAAAGAACATGCCTCAATTCGGAAACGAAAGGGCTTATCATTCACAAGGGAATGTGGACCAGGGAAAGAGCTAGCAAGAGTAATATCGAATTTGGTAAATGTACCCATTGTGGTCAATCTGAAGATTTGGCGCACCTGTTTATCAACTGTGTGAAGGCTTAGAAGTTTTGGGCTGCTATCAACCTCTTTTGTCTGAGCAATGGCCTTCCTCAGCTGGGCTACAGAGAAATTCTTCTTGGTGTTTGTTATAAGATGGACATGCTGTTGTGGCACCTGATTAGAAACCACATCTTGTGGACGATCTGGAAAAATAGATGCTCTAGTATTTTTTCCAGAAAACCCAAAGACTTCAGACCCTATTGTAAGAATGGCATCCAAAAGATTATGTTGTTATGTAATTCCTCTGTGACTGATGCTACTGACAGAGCCACTAGATCTCATGATGTTCTTAGAAAGTATAACTACACAAAATGGAAGCATCTCTTGCTTAAATTGTACCCTAGGAAAAGGAGCGAAATGTGTGTCTTCCTTGCTACTATGATGTAGCTTGGCCTTTTTTGGCTGTTGTATCGGGTCCTTTACTAGGGGTTCTGTCTCTCCGATTCTACTCTTTGTATTTTACTTTTTCAAGATTAATCTTTCTAGTTCTGTCAAAAAAAAAAAGGACTCGTCTATTCATTCACTGTATTGTTGTAAATCGAGTTTGTTGGTTATTGAAAACATGACCATAGAGCATGTCCCCCCTTTTTTTTTAATATAAAGGAAGTTCGGCAATAGCCTACTCTCCCGGACTTGAATTAAATTAAGAAACAAAGGTACAAAAGAAGGGGACTAGCGCCCACGGGACCCCCCAAATCCCACAAAGCAGGGGAAACTTGTATGAGTTCTAGGTTGCGTTACATAGAAGGTTGATTACCCTCTCATCGCCCTCGTGCGGGGCCCACTTGGGTTTGAGCTTGTTGTTGATCAAAATGAGAACTTTATGGTGCCTGAAGGGGGGGGATTTCTTACAGTTGACAATCCTTTTGCCAAGGAGGAATAGTGATTTCTCTATCGACCATTCCTTGGGGGTATCGCCGGAGTTGAGAGCACACCTCTCCCGCCAGATTTTCCACAGGACTTCCCCTCTGATGGCGTTCCAGAGTGTCGCGGAGCAGCCGATCGCTTCTCCCAAAAGGACTTGTTTCCAACAAAGCCGTTTTGGAAGTCTGATTATCTTTCCAACCGCTTGCCAGATTCTGAGGGAGCTGGGGCAGGAAAGGAAGATGTGTGGGACATCTTCACTAGCCCGGTGACAGCGTTTGCACCAGGGAGGGATCCCGCAAATTTTGCTAGCCTTGTGGTTAGTCCAAATTGCACGATGCAGAATTTGCCAAAGGAGGACAGACTTCTTAATCTCAATCAGAGGGTGCCAGATACCCATGAATTTCATGTCCCATCGAAGCCGCGTCCAAGACAGGCACCACTTCTCGTTGAGACTGATCTGATGGTTAGTCGTTTCTTTGATGTTCGGGATTTTGAGAAGGTTATTTCCATTGTGCCATTTGAGACCAAGCGGGTTCGGCGCTGCGTGTCCCATGAGCAGACGAATCTTGAGCCGATCCCATGCAAGGCATCTGCTTTGCAAAGTGTTCCATTCTTCGTAGGAGATGTTTTGGCAAGGATCAATATCCTCGAAATTGATCCAGCCGTTGGTGTCATGTTTCCAGAGGTGTTTCCATTTTTTAAATCCTTTGAGCCATAGTCTCTTGGCATTTCGAATGTTCCACGACTCCACACTCCGGATGCCATGTATCGGGAACCAGATAGAGTCGTTTTGTCTGATTCCGGCCGCCCACTTCCAGTCCTCACTAATTCTTGTGAAGCTTTTGACTTTATTCCAGCCCTTCCAAAGGGAGCACACGAGATTGGAGCCTTTCGGGAAGACAGGGATCGGGGAGAATGGCAAGGTCATGATGTCGAGGTTCTTCCAGTTTGGGAACCCCATGAGAGCCATCTCATTCTTGTTTCTGAAGATCAGCTTGGCCCACGAAGCCTCCCTGTTGCACCAAGCCTTAATCATCCATTTGGCAGCCAGTTTGTTGGCCATACACCCAATGTCCAGGATACCAAGCCCCCCGCATTCTCTGGGGCTAGTGCAGATGTCCCATTTGATTTTAGGCACCCCCCTTCTGTTGTGATCGCCCGTCCAAAGAAAGTTTCTACAGATACTATTCAATTTGGACAAGCCTTGCTCGTTCGGTCTCCAGCAAGAAAGGAAATAGATGGTCGAGGAGAGGAGGAACGTGTTGATAACCATCGCCCGCCTAGCAAGATTGATTTGCATACCTTTCCAATAGTTAAGCTTGCTTTCGAGTTTGGCCAACACCCAACTCCAACGCTGTTCCATAGAGACGTCGAATCCCAAAGGAATTCCCAGAAGACGAAAGATTTGACCCTGCGGAATGATTTGGCAGCCATGCTCAGTGAGAAGGCCGAGGTGACGTCCCACAATGGCTCTAAAAGCGGTCTTAGAGTGGTTGATTTTGGAACCTGAGGCCGCACAAAAGGTAGCCAGACATCTCCAGAAAGTCTCCAGGCTGGTGTTATCATTGTGAACGAACGCGTTCATATCATCGGCAAATAGTCTCATGGTGATTTGACTGTGGTCGTGAGGCAGCCGGAGGCCTTTGATATTGCCAGTCTCCACATGATGCGCGACCAGACTGCTCAGCCCCTCAGTGGCGATGGCAAAAAGAAGGGGGGCCAGAGGGCATCCTTGTCTAATAGATCTCCTAAGATGGATCGCCTTCGAAAGTTTCCCGTTCACGTTAATTTGGGTCGTTGCGTTTCCAAGAAGGGTCGCGACCATCTTGGTGAATTTCTGACTACATCCGAGATCTTGAAGCGACTGCAGAAGATAGTCCCATTCCAGTCTGTCGTAGGCTTTGTCAAAATCGATTTTAAGGAAAACCACATCTTGTTTAGTCTCATTTGCAAATTGAATACCTTCCCAAATATCCATAATGGTTTCCAGGATAGACCTGCCTTTGATGAAGCCTTTTTGGTCTTCACTAAGCCAAGATCTCAAGTGGCATGAGAGTCTGTTGGCAATGACTTTAGCGATGATCTTGTATCCTGTTTGGAGCATCGTGATAGGCCGCCAGTTCTCGATTCTGTTCTTTTCCCCCTTCTTGTGTATCAGCTTGATAATTCCATTATTTAGACAAGAAGGAAGAGCACCAAACTTTAGTGCTTCTTGCCAAACCATCCGAAGAGGGGTGGCAACCACCAGCTTGAAGGATTTAAAGAACTCGTTAGTGAGTCCGTCGGGTCCCGGGCTTTTACCGAGGGGGAGGGCATCGATGACCTCGAAGATTTCTGATTCAGAGATAGGTGCATGAAGCAGGGGGAGGAGGTTGGGTGGAATTCTCCTGGGGGAGACCCTAGAGATGGCAGCCATGCAGTCTCTTCTATGGTGGGAGAGGGGGTTCGAGGTTCCCAGGAGTCTCGTGAAGTGCCCTTCGATGAGGCCAAGGTTATCATCTTCCGAATTGCATACATTGCCATGTGGGTCAAGTAGTAGAGGGATCGCCTCTCTGCTGCGTTTCCTTTTAAGGATACGGCACATCTCTTTGGTGGGTTTGTCGGCTTTGCCTGCCCACCACTCCTTGAAGAAGATTTGCAAATTTTTCCTTTGTATTTCTTCCTCAAATCTCAACATTGCTCTGATTTTTCGGAGACCTTTCTGTGCTTGGTGTTTTCCTTTGTTCACTTCCTCCTCGAGCCGCCAGAGTCTGTGGTAAAGAGCAGCCCTACGAGCCCGCCGCACAGTCTCGAGCATCTTCTTAGTTCTGATCATGATCTTGCGAGACTGGTCGACCGCCCTTCTCCAACACTTGGCAGGGGCCAAGCCCGAGGCAAACGCCACCGTCCACACATCGGCAATCTCTTGCTGGACGGAGGGGAGAGAGAAGGTGGTAGCGTTGGCATGGAACCACGGAGCCTTGCGGATCTTGATGGAAGGTTGAAAAGTGATAACTATCGGGTAGTGGTCGGAGATGGTAAGGTCAGTGCATTGCGCGATGGTAGGGTGGCCCCACTGGTGGATAAAACTCTGAGAGATGTAGCATCTATCAAGCCTAGCTTTCCTCAGATCTTCACCCGCTTGGAGATTCGACCAGGAAAAGCCATTCGAGTCTTTGAATTCAACCAGATCCAAGTGGAGTTTGGTCGTGTCCCACGTTTCTTTCTCCCGACTGTCGATGACCCTACCCTTACCCATCCATCTGTCCATAGGGTCCTCCACCATGTTGAAGTCTCCGCATATAAGCACGTTGTGGGGGAGCGAGTCTAATGAAGCCCAAGTGTTCAGTCTCTCCACATCCCCGTTAGGGGCGTACAGAGAAACCATAGTAGCACAGAGAGGAGCACCAAAAGAAACCGCAATCCAACGGTGGCTTACATCTTCAGTGGAGTTCTCAAGCTTTTCGATCCAGCGATGCTTAATCCCGATAACCGTTCCTCCAGACCCCCGCTGGTGCTTCGTTGAGATCCACTCATGGGCCGAGGAGACCTGCCTGAGCCGTTTCTGGAGGTCTTCTCCGTCAGTTTTAATCTCTTGAATACATATAATGTCTGGGTTTAAGCTAATGTCGCGGAGCCATTGACCAATGATGGTCGCTCTTGAGGGGTCGGTTAGCCCTCTAGCATTTAGCGATATAACAATCATTTTTGTGTTGATCCCTCTTTGCGGGAGGGAGCCTTATCCTTTCTTCTCTTGGCTTCATCTTTCTTTTTCGCTGGGAGCTGATTCCGGCTTAGCAGTCGGTTCTTGTGAGGGCTTTTCCATGGTATCTCCATAGGTTGTTTTCCTTTGCGGGATGCTCCTTGAAGGGGAGAATTGGGCCCCGTGCTCTGCACCGTTTCCGGGATCGTCGATCCAATGATGGAGCTTTCACTGTCCATGTTATCTTCATTACTAGTGGTGAAGCCATCTTCTTTGCTTGTGGTGTAACCCTCCTGGGGGGTTTCTTTGTTGTCAGGGATCTCTATGGTTTCGTTGTAGTTGTCTACCTCAGGTGGCTTCCCATCTGGGTAGTCGAGCTCGTTGATCTCCTTACCAAGATTGCAGTACAAGTTGCCGTAGGGGTTAACAAGCAGGTTGTTTCTCTCGCCGTTGGCCCTCGGGCTTCTTTTCCTTCTTCTTCTGACTTCAGTAAAGCCATCAGCATCAACTTGTGGTTTGGGGAGACCCTTGTCTTCCCCTTCCTTGGTCGAGTGGGTCAAATCGCCAAATTTGACTTGAGCTGTTTTGGAGGCTTCTTTTCAAAACGAAAGCATTGACTGCATTCAATTTAATTTCTGTAGTGAACAAAGGGGCATGCGTAACGTGGATAAGTGTCGGTTTGTGAAGACGAAGAACGAAAGGGCCCGCAGCGCGCTCATCGATTGACGTCTTATTCTAAACGTAATTCAGTGGTGCGGATGAACTGTTCAAATCAACTTTGTTGGCTAGCGAGAGAGACAGCTTTGAATTGAAAGTGTGAGGAGTCCATTATGGATTAATGGCTTTATAATCAACGTGTATGATGCCAGTGACCTCCTCCTCAGTCAGAGTAGAATACTTGCTTACAACCAGATTTTCTTTCGGAGTTTGGGTCTTTAGCATGGTTCTTTTCTTTGATTATTAGCACGGAAAAAAGATCTGTAAAATGTAGAATATCCTTCATGCTTTAAATAGAAGTTCTAATGTTCTTCTATGCAGCTTCTAAACCTCAAAGGAAACTGTCAACACCTCAAAGGAAACTGTCAACCATAGCATCATCATTTACATTGATTCCAATAGATGCAAGTGATTCACATATGCTTTTGACGTTTAATATGTACTCACTTACCAATCTGCTCTATTTGTCGAGTGTTTGCAGCTCATTCTTGACTTGCATTATTTGTGCCTTTTATTGGTCTCATAGGATGTGACCAAATTGTCTCAACCCTCTTCTGAAGTTTGACATCTTGTACCAACCCAGTCATGCTATCTTGAATGTTAATGGACAGCAAGTACATTACCTTCCCTCCTTGGTTCCACTCTTTATATGCTTTTAATTGGTTCATAGTTCGATTCCTCTCTCGTAACTATAGAACCTTTCATTATCTTCTTTTATGTGCTATCGATAGCCTTTTACTAGCAAGACATTCCTCATTCCGAGTCTCCACACATGAAAGTTGTACTTGTCCAAATTACCGCTCATAAATTCACTCATTACATTAACATTTTCCATTTATGTAGTAATTTATAGTAACTAAAAACATTAGAAGGAGTAACTCTACTTGAACACTATCACACTATTACTTGACGATTGATCTCAGAAAGACATTTTCCTATATCCACAATACATGAATTTTCTTCAAGTTTTGGATTCTCAAATATTTGAGAGATGTTGAGCGAGAAAAAGACCTATTTTGTCTTCAGGCCTCACCTTGTTGGCTCCAAAAAAATGTCAAGATTGCTTGGAAACTGAAATCTTAACAAATTGAGTGAAGATAAAGGGATAACTCAGAAGAATATCTTGATACCTTCGACATTGACCTGGAATTTTGTAGTAATGTTAGATCATTTGTGAAGTGTGTTTTCTCCACACCTTTTCATGTAATCTTCACTCTTGGCTTCTCCATGAGCTCTCCGTAGCTACACTAGATCTAATACCTTGTCAAGGGAAAGGATATAAGAAAGAGAGCTCTCACACACTTTGACACACAAGGAGAGGAGCACACAAATTGAAGCAAGGAAGAATGATCTTCTTCTATTACATAAATAGAATATACAAGAATGACCTTTTACAACAAGAAAACTATTACAATATACAAAGAAGAAGACATAAAAAAAACAAGCTCACAAATGACTGAGTTGGCAAGAAGCAATGTGCCATCACTCTTTATAGATAAATCTCGCACAACTCCCTAAAAATTTATATGACATTTATTGGCATATAAAATATAAATGTCATAGAGATGAAAAACTTTTATGTGTCATCCTGGATCATCACATGTTGAGCTATCTTGGCAAGGGTGTCCTTGATGTTTCCCTTAACTATAGTTATTCTTGGAATAATATGCAAAAAGGTGATCTGGATCACTCTTTTCACTTCTTCAATCACGAACCCTTAAAGATTATTCTCTATAAAAAGTGTCCAAGTTATAAGGTAGGTTGTTGCACTCATCGTGATGCTTCCTTCTTAAAAGTCCCTTGGGCCATCCATAAGACTAAAGAGATTGTCTCTTTTCATTCTGTTAAGGATCCCTCTCGCTTTGTTGTAAAGGGAAAGCCTCTAACGTATATTCAGACGCTTTTTAGTCACTTCAAAAAGGTTATTTAGTTAATTACGGTTGAGAGAAGGAAGATTACTGAGGAAAAAATAGAGAACTATTCATGACCATATATCATGTCATAATCAAAGTCTTTTGAAGGTTCAGAATAGACTCAAATACGAGGATTACTTTGAGTATATTATAGCTCTTCCCTCATCTAGAGAATTTGAAATGGGATTATTGCTAGAAAAAATAAAAGTAAGTTCTCTTGTATGATAGAAATAGAATCAAGGGTTTTACACCGATGTTGAGAAAGAAGGATGGTGGGACTCTTATCCATATTGAGGAGAATATGAGGAGGTAGTTTGCTTCTTCACTGATGTTTTCTCTCACACTCAAAAGTAGGGAGAGGATATCCAAAGGTCGAGAGCTACCAGTGCTTTTAACGAATTGCATGAAACCATGTAAATCTCTTGGTTTTCATTTTCTTGATTTGTAATGAAGCTACTAGGAAAGGTTCTCTTACTATCCAAATCGAGACTAGAGTTGTCAACTTTTTTCAAAAAAGAGGTCCCAACGATGATGTGAACCATCGGAGAAGTATTTCTTATTTGACTTCCATCTAAAAGATTTTACTTTCGTCCTTGGTTAGGATACTTAGCCTATTACATATCACATCATTTTACATGAGCAGAAGGGTACTCTTAATAGATGTAGGTACATTCTTGAGTCTCTTATTACTCTATGGAAAGGTATGGATTGTGATACGGACTTTACGCAAGACTTCTTCATCCTAAAATTTTAAGTTGATAATGCTTATGGCATGACTCATTGATATTTCATAATCCTTGCATCACATAAGGTTTGGTATGAAGTTTATCAATTGTGTAAGTATCTTCTTTTGTAATGCCTTCTCTAGGGTTTCCATTAATGGGAACTCTTAGAGGATATTGCTCAAGCAAGTATCTTCCTATGGGGAAAGGAAGAATTCAATTGTTTTATATTGAAGGTAATTGGTCATGGAAGAACCACTCCTTATGGGATGTTGTTGTTTGTCTCGACATGGTCACTCCTCTTTGTAGTATGTAGTATGTATGCTCACTTGTAGAATGTGCAAAGCTTGGGGTTCATTCTTTCGCAAGTCTACCTTGAAGTATACTAGCCTTGAGAGAACAAAAGGATTCAGGGATGCTATCACTAAAGACATCCTTATGTCTGTGGCTGTCATATATACTCATTTCCATAAATGGAAATCACACTCTTATCTTTGCACTCCAAGAAGATATTCTTATGCTCTATGCATTGCAATCTCAGGTCCACTTCTTGGACGTTTGTTTGTGATGTGTTCTTTGTTGGATCAAGAACGTCCCGCGTCAATGTAACATTCCTTTCCGATCTTATGTATTGGGAGCGTAGTTTTAGAACTTTGTATTGCTCTCTTATTTCCGTGGCATTTGTTTCCTTGTTTATTGGGGTCTTTCCTATTTCACATTTCGTAATATTTCTCCATTATTGTACTTCTCTCTCGCTGTTTCTCTCTGAGAAAACAAAAAAAACGATAATGTGATATGGTACTTTAATAAATTTCTTGTGATTCTAACATGCACCCTTTATGAACATAAACAGCAATCATTTCCCCTAATTGAACCTCAAAGGGGCTCCATTAAAGTCGTTGACTACTGATCATGAAGAACACGCCCCACATCGGAAACGAAAGGGCTTGTCTATTCATTCAATGAAAACATGACCATAGGGCATGTCCCCCGTTCGAAACGAAAGGATTGACTGCATTCAATTTCAGTTGTCCGTAGTGAACAAAGAGGGCATGCGCATTGCGTAACCTGGATTAGTGTCGGTTGGTGAAGACAAAGAACGAAAGGGCACGTTTATCGATTGACTTCTTATTCTAAATTCAATTCAGTGGTGCGGATGAGCTGTTCAAATCAACTTCGTTGGTTAGCGAAGATCAACGGCTTTACATGCTATTTGGACTTTCATATCCATCTTGGCTTTTTTTTTTTTTAGTAAAAGAAAGTTCGGCCTTAGCCTATTCTCCCGGACTTTAATTAGAATAAAGAAGAAAAATTACAAGTGAATGGGACTAGTGCCCATGGGAACCCCCAAATCCCACAATGCAGGGGAGGAGTATGGCGAGCTAGAGAGCATTACAAATGAGGTGGATAAATCTAGCATCACCCTCATGTGGGACCCATTTGGGTTTCAACTTGTTGTTTTCGATCGAGAAATTCTTGTTTCTTCTAGGTAAAAGAATCTCCCGAGATAAGAGATATCCATCTTGGTTTTGAAAAGACTTGCATCGTGGCGCTGTTATTGGTCTAGCAGTGGCTTTGTCCTATGCTCTTGTTGATAATTCGTCTAGCATCTCCAATCAATGGTGTCACATCAGGCTGGGTAATCCCTTCAATCTTTCTATCATTTCTGTTCATGCCTCCAATAATTGTGTGATTAGGAGAACTTACTGGGAACTAAGATTAAGCATGTCCAAGGTCCTATTATTATGGATGGAGATCTCAACATGGTCACTTGTTTAGAGGACAGATGGAATTGTAAAGGTAACATGATTAATGAGAGAGAAAAGCATGCTTGGAATGATCTTTGTAACTTGCATGATTTCATTGACATATCTCATAAGGCTCGGGCACTTGGTCTAATAAACAAGTGGGTAATGCTTACCTGGCTGCTAGGTTTGAAAGGTGTTATGCCAATAATTTTATCACTTAAGTGTCATTTTCAAAATGGGAAGCCCTTCTTTTCGGTTTGGTTGGCCTCATATTGATGTTAATCTCCTTAAGCTCCCTTGTATCATGTCTCAGACTAAAAGAATAGTTGTTCATCATTATAGCAAATTTAGGTCTCCTTTCCAGGCCTGGGAAAAAACCGTGAACGCTATTCAACTCTGTAGCTCAGTGATGAGTAGCACCTCCTTTAATGTCAATCTGGGAAGACGTGAGGATGGTATGAAGACCTCGAGCAAGTGGAGGCACAAGTACGTGAGTGAGAAGCACACAAACATGCACACACATACACACACACGCGCACACACGGCAAGACAAAGAGTGAGAAGCAATGGAGTTCTTAGATTACTTTCAAAAAGCTCTTACAAGTTCAATTCAATTACAATCTCACCCCAAAAATGAGCTCTCTAGCTCCTTTTATAGTTTTTGACTAGCTTTGGCCCTGTCCAGACCTAGTGTCCGGCTTAGTTAAAAATTAGGTTCCAGGGCTTATTTGAGGGCTCAAATGAGATCTAAAAAATACGAAAATTGGTAAGCAACTACTTCTAAGGCTCCTCAAGCTTGAGGACTCCTCGGCTTGCACAAAATGGAGCCACAAAAAGGTGAACATGGTATTTACAGGGGTTGTTAGTGATGAGAATGACTTTTAATTGGTGTAAGGGTTTTGAAAAATTAAAGGTTGCCTTAGTGCTAGATCTACGTGAATGCTCGTACTTGCTTCTTCATGAAGAAAATTATTGGCCTACTTGCCAGATCGTCGTTGACTCCCTTGTCTGCTTGTGCCTTCTCTTCTCTCTGACTCCCTTCTTAAGCTTCCTTGCCTAGTGAGTCCTTCAGTTCCAACACCCCCCCCTTTCTCGCGTCTGTCGTCCCTGACAAACCCGTGTTGTGTGGGTTTTTGGATGTAGTACTCAACGACATCTTGTGCTAAGTGATGTTCTGCAATCCGCAACCCCTTTGCCAAGTCCGTGAGTAAAGCATCCCAATCTACTGGCCCGGGAACCTCTGGATGTGGCATTCGTAACTTTTCTAAATGGAGAGCTTGTTCTACTGCAAACAATTGTGATAAATGTGAGGGCCTGGGAATGAAGATCTCTGAGTGATATTCCCAGAACCCTCTGACAAACATCTCTTCAAATGTCTGTTTGAAGCAGGCCGGTAGGTATTTGATGCGGGCATGCCATGCATAAACAACATTAATAGAGGGTGTTGTGCTCATGTCATAAACAAGATCCTGATTGCCTTCATTGAATCCGAGCGCAGAGAGGTGAGGTTCCTTAACATTCTTGAAGGTCCGGAAGGTGACTATCATGAGTTCAAAAATTTTAAGGCACATCTGTGTCATGACATCTGGTACGTTTTTGAACCTGACACCCCAATGCCGAATTGTCGATATCATATACCCTACGGTAGGTTGACCTTTAGGTGGTGCTAAGTAGACATAGTTGACCCATTTCTCACATCCTTTGGTTGTCAGCACCATCTTTGTGTATTCCGGCCACGACCTTCCTCGGAAAACAGGACAGTAGCAGGGATTGTACTTGATATACAGGGGCATGTTATTCCATGTGTGATTCATTTCCGGGTAGGTTTCAAGCAGCCGAATTCTCCAAGTCCGTTGGTGAATATTTCCCTGCTTGGCACTTTCAGGGATGTCGTCTGGTGCAAACTGTGTGGCAGAGGTTGGTTCCCGTGAGGTGTGGTGCTTGATTTCAACATTATAATCCGCCATTAAGACACAAAAAGGAACATACAAGTCGTCGGAGGTGCCGATCCACTTGTGATGTGAGAGGTTTCTAAAGTACTCGGATTTTATGATTACCTCTTCCAATCATGACATGGATGCTATTTGAACTGCTACCCTGTCATCGTGGGTTGTGGCCACTTTCTCTAATCTCTGCATCCATTCAGGGGCCTCTATCTCAATGGTGTCCATGCCCTCTGCTGTGTGCTTGCCTCCAGGTGCTGGCATCGGAACGTACGGGTCCTCAAAAGTTTCCTCTACTTCGATTGGTACTAGGTCTTCAGGTTCTGGTTCTACCAAGGGGGAGGGTTGGCATTCATACTCAAGCACTTTCTTTTGTAATTCTTCAAGTTGTGCTTTGAGCGCTGCTACTTTGTCAGTTGTGTCAGCTGTGGTTGGGACTTCTTTGGGTGGTTCTGGTTGAGCTGCCAATTGCCTTAGTAGTTCGTCTCTTTCCTTTTCTAAGGCTGCATGGGCTTCGAGGAGATCAGCATGGGTTTCCAATATGATTTGCATATTGTCCGAGGGAATGGCCTTAAACTTCTCCGGGTCAATTTCTTGTGGGGAACCTTCCATGGCTACTTCCAAGTTCTCTTCGTATTGTGTCTGAAGCCGTCTATTTTCTTCCACGGCTGCAGACATATGCTTCCGTAATAGAGCCATGTTGCGGTGGAGCTTGAGGTTCTCTGTGATTTGGGAGTGTAGCAGATCATCCATTTGTTGTCTTTCTTCTGCATCTGGCTGCGGTGGATTTGTCACTAATTGCTCATGTTGTTCTTGCAATGCACTAAACTGCTGTTGTAATTGTTTCTTCTCTTTCTCTAAGTCAATGAATCTTCCTTGTAATGCTTCATGACTCCTGAACAAACTTGTATGCTGAGCATCGAGGTGCTGATAGTGTTGTTGTAACTGAGACATGCACTGATACATGTTATTAAATACATTATTAATGGGGGTGGGTGCAGGAAGGGTGTTAAATGCAGAAGGAAAAGGAAAGGGGAAGGGAAGTGTGAATGCGGTGCTGGAAAATGGTGAAGTGGGTGGTGGGGGAATGGGAGATTGTGGCCGTATGGGGGGAGGGAGAGGTGCAGTGGAGGGTGATATGTCCATCAAATCCACGGTGGACGCAGTAGTGGAAGTGATTGTGAATAGTGGAATTGTGGGTGCAGTGATTGTGGTGAATGTGTACAGTGGTGTGTGCAGTTGTGAATATGAACTGCCCGGAAGTGTGAGAGGGGGAATGGGGATGTCAGTAGCTGCCGTTAGGATTACATTGTTAGTGGAGGTGTTGAGAGGGTGTGTGGGTTGATTGGCGGTTTGTGCTTCAGTCATGGCAGTTGACTCGGAGGCAGTGACGGTGGTTGTTACATTGGTAATGGGAGGTGAATGTGGTGGAGTGGGAGGCGGGGGTGGCAAGGGGGGTGATGGGGGTGCACTGGACACATGGGTCTCTTCAGTATCGTGCACAGTGTGTGCTGTGCCCGTGGTCGTGGCTGTCCCTTGTGTTTCGGATACTAAGACATTCATCTGTTTCCCTGCTCGTGGGGGACATCTTCCGTATCTTCTTTCCATTCTGCGTGATTGTGCCAGGGCAGTATGCACTGTTTCAGGTACTCCTAAAGCATCAGAGATCATATCCAGTGTGGCACGATATTGTTTGTTGACTCCTTCCTCCTCAAGGATTTGGTGCATGATAGCCTTTCCTGCTGCAAGGGATAACTTATGTTGCTGTTGGATCCTGTTGATGGTAACGTAGAGCTTTTTCAACTCCTTTGTATATGCTTGGGCACCCTCTAGCTCCTGTATAACTTCTTGCTCATAGTCATGCGCCTCCTCATCAGAAAATCCTTCCTGTTCATCCTCTTGTTCTTCTTCTTCTTCATCCTCCACTTCCACCACTTTTGGTTGTCTTGGCTAGGGTTGTTCTGTAGCCGTTTGTTGTCCGCTACCCTGCTCTGCTTCGACTTCTGCATTAACAGCTTTAATGATTCTGGCAACTTCTTCATCCGTTAGATCTTCCAAAGTGAATCCGTGAGGAAATTCCAGATCAGTAGGTACTGGTGGAAACACAAGGTTAGGGCCATCTGTGTTGTGCCTGGGTAACCTGATAGTAAATGTTTGCACTCGTCTGGGAAGCCTTGGAGTTGTTTCAGGTGTTAGGGTTGCACCGCGGGCTTGTGCACAAGGCATCTTGACTGCGCCTCTCATCTTCTTTGAGGGAGGCCCTGCGGCTGACAGTCTGCGTTGAAACTCTTGTGCTCTGGTCCAAATGAGAGCCCTTTGCACCGGTACATCATATGCGAGACATCTATACACAATTCTGGTAAGCGCACAGCATCCATACAGTACAGATTTTTGTTTCTTATACCACCTTTGATGAGCCAAATGGATTTGGTCGATAATCCAGTGGGGCATATTGATTGTCAAATCAAAGGCATCTGCTAAGTAGAGGCTAAACCAGATCTTTTTGGGAGGCATTGTGAACCTCTCCTGCGCGGGGAATGCGAAATGTTGCATGACCATGCGTAAATGAATGGGGATCGTAGGTGTCATCGCGACCATGTCCTTTAATTTCGTCAAATTTTTGTTCTTCATATTGTCTGGAACCATAGTCTCTTTCTCCGTAGGAATGTGCATACCTTTCATGTCCAAAGCTTCCCTTACCAAGTTGATAGTTAATCTGAAGTGCTTGAGCTCATTGCCCCTTGTGAGAGACGGGAGGACAAAGGAGCTGTATCCCTTTTTGTCTTTGCTCGGAGTAAGGGTGCTAATCAGATACGAGCACCTTAGAAAATCCGGCTTTGGCAATTGGCATTTGAAATACTCGTAGAGTCTTGCCTTCTTCCATATGGGTTTCAATCCTTCATTATTCTGCAATCTTTCAAATTCCCTGGTAAAAAAGTGATACCTGCCCCAGCGCCCATTGAATTCTATCTCTGCCTCCCACATATAAGTGCCTTCACCTAGGGGTCCTGCCACATCACTGAACCAATGAGAGTTTTTGCTGACTGGCATTGTGTGCCCCTGTGGAGGGTTCTGAACCGATATGGCATGTAATGCCCTCAATGCCGCTGGTCATTCCTTTAATTCCTCCTCAACCGGAAGGCTTCCAATGTCCACAACTTGGGGGTTGGTGCCTGCCTGGGAGCTAGTTCCTATCGTATTTGCCATGTTACTTCTTGCTTCCTGTCTCTGTGAGAATATAGAAACATGTGTTAACATTGTACAGGACAAGAGAGAACCGTTGTTGTTCCCATTACAACATTAACATGAGGGTCGGGAGAGATTAATGGGTTAGTAAGTGCTCGGTGCGAGTGTGTGTGTGGTTAGGAGTTCGGTAGACCTAAGAGCTAAGTGGAATGATGTAGTGTGATAGTGATGTGGTTAGTAGGTTGTCATGGATTTACAAATGGGGTCCGGCGGTTTGTTACAAGTATTAGGTTGCCAAATGCAGTGGATGGGTTTTGCTCTTGGTTTCGTAGAGACTCTGGAGAGCTTTATAGGGGTGTCGGCTTGAAAATGAGTCCTTTTAGGGACCCATTTACAAGTGATTCTATTTGTGTTCATGGGCCTTGGTGTGTTCCTGAGTGTTGAAAACGAGTGGGTATAGGTTGTGCAAGTGAGTGGATCATGTTGTATAGGGTGTGGTCTTGGTGTAGCTATTTGAGCCCACAAACAAGCCTTAGGCACCCAAATTTGTCTTGATTGTGGGCTAGCCTTCATCGACTTCTTGGGCACCCAAATAGACTTCACGTTAGCAGAAGAACTTCTTAAAGACTTCTTATTGGTGTCGTGTTGTTGGTTACTAATAAGAGGCTTTGCCCGTGTGGTTGCCTTGAGTGCAACCGGGTGTTCGCCTTTCCGCACCCACACTTGTTTCACTAGCTGAGACATTTTGCTGCGCAAGTACTTTTGATCTCCGACATAGGTAGTACTCTGTTGGAGTTAGACGTCTGCGGAAGCACGCGAACAGCACAAGGAAGAAGAAGAAGCTTGGAGCACAACACACAAGACTGAATGTATTACTAGAGAATGTACAAAGATAAGTAGCCCATTAGGGCAATAGGCGTATATACAAGCCGGGGGAAAAAAACCTCTTAAAGAGGGAAAAAAGTGCCCCGGCGGTCCTAGAGTGTTCACACACATCACTACCTAAATATATCAACAAATCCCCCCTGGGAGTGATGCGGTGAACAAGGAGCTGGCACTCATGTATAAGGAAGTGCCGAGCTATGTGGAAATCACTCCACAAAAGGAAGTAAGCCCAAAGCTTTGCGGAAAGCTTCAAACTTCTCCCTAGGCAAAGCCTTCGTGAAAAGGTCTGCAATGTTCTCCTGCATGGGCACATATGCCAAGCTGATCTCCCCAGCAGAGAACCTCTCCCTGACATAGTGATAATGCACCTCAATGTGCTTAGTGCGAGCATGGAACACAGGGTTCCTCGCAACTGCCAATGCGCTCTGACTGTCAGTGAAGATGGTGGTGGCAGAAGACTGGCCAACACCCAAATCAGCCATAAGGCGTCTGAGCCACACACACTCAACAGTCGCTGCGAAAGCTGCCCTATACTCAGCCTCACAACTGGAAGTGGCCACAGTAGGCTGCTTCTTGCTCAACCAAGATATACATGAGCTACCAAGCATGAAGCAAAAACCACTGGTGGACACACGAGTGTCATAGCAACCAGCCCAATCTGAGTCAGAAAAAGCATGCAAATCTGGCGGTGGTGATCCCCCCTTGGGATAAAACAACCCAAGTAGCCGAGTACCACTCAAGTAGCGAAAGATGCGCTTAACCGCTTTCCAATGCGTGACTCCTGGGCAATGCATAAACCTGCTCATCTGTGAGACAGCAAACTGAATATCTGGCCGAGTAATGCATAAGTAAATCAAGCATCCAACAGCCTGCTGATAGAGAACAGCATCAAATGCATCTCCAGCATCATGAAGACTCAATCGTAAACCTGTCTCCATAGGAGTGGCAATAGGCTTACAGTCTTCAAGGCCAAAACGCTGCAATAATGTGTCAATATATTTCGTTTGACACAAAGCCATTCCACCATCAACTTGCATAAACTGAATGCCCAAATAGTGATGCAAATGCCCCAAATCAGACATCTCAAATGAGGCATGCAAATCAGCCTTGAAATCAGCAATATGCTTCTCAAGAGGACCAGTGAGCAGCATGTCGTCTACATAGACAACAATGATCAGAAGCACATCATTAGCACGCTTAACATATAAGGTGCTTTCAGTTGGACTGTTCTCAAAACCATGTGCAATCAGATAGGCATGTATCTTCTCATACCAAGCACGTGGTGCTTGCTTTAAACCATATAACGCCTTCTTTAACCTGCACACCTGGTTTTCATGCCCTTTCTGCACAAAGCCACGGGGCTGAAAAACATACACTTCTTCATGCAAGTCACCATTCAGAAATGCTGTTTTAATGTCCAACTGATGTACATTCCAACCATGATGGGCTGCAAGTGCACAAATGCTCCGAATAGTAGTCATACGGCATGTAGGTGCAAAGGTCTCATCAAAATCAATGCCTCTTTCCTGCGCATAACCCTTTGCAACAAGCCTAGCCTTATACCTGTCAACTGTACCATCAGGTTTACGCTTCAGCTTGTATACCCACTTAGTGCCAATGGCCTTCTTGCCAGGAGGCAAGTCACATAAAGACCATGTACCATTCTTCATTATAGCATCATATTCAGATTGCATAGCAGCCATCCAATTTTCTGAATTTTGTGCTTCATCAAAAGAAAGAGGCTCATTCTCATCACAGAGACTAGATGCAGCCATAGCATAGCAATCTGATGCAAAGGAGGTACTATGAGAGCCTGAACGAGTACGATATGACAAAGGTGCATCTAATTTGCTGTCACGCAAAGTCTGCACGAGCCATTTTGGCATAGTTTTTGCCTGTTCAATATCAGCTCTCTCATCAACAAGTGCATCATGTAAATCTGCATCAGAAATGGAATGATCTGCATCATCATATGAAACCTGCAAAGGCTGAGAAGTTGCCTCATTAGGACCAGCACTAGCCTGTCCACCTGTAAAAAGAGGCATCAAAGTATCATACATGTCTTTGGAGCTAACAGATGTCTCCTTAGTACATGAAAGCAATGGCTGAATAGCATCTTCCACAAAGACAACATCACGGCTAACCAGAATGCGTTTAGTCTGTGGATGATACAGACGATAGCCTTTACTTTCAGAACTGTACCCAACAAAAATACATTTTACTGCCTTATCATCCAATTTTCTGCGATGTTGTTCAGGCACTAATGCATATGCCAAACAACCAAAAACACGCAGATGAGCAACAGATGGCTTGCGGTCATGCCAAGCCTCATATGGAGTGATAGACTGCAACGCTTTGGTGGGACACCTGTTCAGTACATATGTTGCACACATGCAAGCCTCAAGCCAGAAACTATGTGGTAAAGCCTGACTTTTGACCATGCACCTCGCCATCTCCATGAGTGACCTGTTCTTTCGTTCAGCAACTCCATTCTGTTGAGGTGTATACGGCACTGTACACTGGTGTTTTATCCCACGTTCAGCCAGAAATGCATTAAAATCTGAAGACATATATTCCCCCCCTCGATCAGAACGGAGGGTGCCCATTTTACATGCTGACAGATTTTCAGCCAAAACCAAAAACTGTTTGAAGCACATGAACACTTCGGACTTTGCTTTGAGTGGGTATACCCATGCATGCCTGGAAAAATCATCAATGAAAGTCACGAAGTAAAGGTAATTTCCAAAAGAGGGTGTCTGCATAGGACCACAGACATCACTATGTACAAGCTGCAATTTCTGCATAGCCCGAACTGAACCATCTTTTGGAAAGGAAGAACGCTGCATTTTTCCCAAAATACAGCCTTCACAAACATGTTTTCCAGGTGCCTCAAGTTTGGGCAAAGAAGACACCATTTCAGATTTCTGCAGGCGTAACAAACTAGCAAAATTCAGATGACCAAAGCGTGCATGCCAAAGCTTTGCATCTGACATAGCCTGAGAATCATGAACTGCACATGCCGAATCATTCACAGATCTTTCATAGTCTATGAGCTTATATAGCCCACGACATAAAATGCCAGAAGCAATAATCACATCGCCATTTGAGAGATCATGGACTGTACACCTGTCATCAACGAATTTCACAACCAAGCCAATCTTGGCTAATGCAGAAACTGATAACAGGTTCTTTTTGATCCCTGGCACAAATAAAGCATCTGACAAAGTGAAAGAACTACCATCAGCAGTAGTCAAAATGATCTTACCAACTCCCATAACAGGATAAGAGGAGTTATTGGCGCATGTGACAGTATTCCCTGTAGGGGCAGGCTCGAGTGAAGAGAAGAAACTGCGCTGCGAGGTAATATGTTTGGTCGCCCCACTGTCAAAGTACCAAACATCTGAGTCTACTGCAGACATGCACTGATCATGAGAAGATGGGTCAAAACTGCAGACAGTAGTAAACGCCCATTCTTCTTCCTGCACAAGATTTGCAGACTCTGTTTTTGGTGTAGAGGCCTCTGCAACAACCATTCCAGCCTCTTTCTTCTTTGCCTCTTTAGCAGCCAGTTTTGGACAGTTCTTTATAATATGATCATTTCCTTTACAGTACTTGCAGAACAATTTCTGCTTTTCTGATTTCTTCTCATCTTTATCCTGGTTCTTCGATTGTGCAGCATTTGCAGATTTCTGCTTACTAGTAGAAGAGCTCCATTTTCCTTTGCCCTTCTGACTAGCCAGGAAAGCTTGATCTGCAACACGCATAATGGACCTGTTCTGCCTGGACTGATCTTCCTGCAACAGAACAGAGACTAATTCCTCAAATGACAAGGCATTCGGATTGCCTTTCATCATCAATCGAAGAGTAGAGGCAAAACTCTGATATGAATCAGGAAGGCCATTCAGAACGGTCTGCACAAGTGAGCTATCTGGTATAACCTCATCAGCAGAAATCAATTGTTCCTTCAGGTCTTTGATCTTTGTAAGAAAACTGTCCATAGAATCACCTTCATTCATGTGCTCACTCTCCAACTGTTTTCGGAGGTAAGCAACACGAGCCTCATTCCTAGCCTGGTACAAAGTGGTAAGTGTATCCCAAGCATCCTTTGCTGTTCTGCAAGAGCGAATGTGAGGGATAATGGCACGTTTGACAGACAAAGCTATCAATGCATGTGCCTGGGCATCTCTGCCATCCCAACGAATCTGCTCTGCAGTAGGTGCAACAGAAACAGCAGCACGAACAGGAATCTGCGGAATATCATCTTCGACACCATCTTCATCAGCTCCAACACCTGTATTTGCAGTACCTGTCGTTACAGGTGTAACAGGACGTCTTTCAACACCCTGCACAATGTTCCACAATCCTTTTGCAACCAGTACATGTCGCATCATATAAACCCATAATGGGTAGTTGGTACCATCCAACTTATCCTCAACAGCCAACATACGGAATACATCACTGCTTTCAGCCATGGCCGGTGACTAAAATACCTTGATGCAGAAAATTGACTGTATCTCAAAAAGTTGAATGGAACTGCCCAGACGAGTTCTTCTAGACCTGTAGCAGACTTCGAGACGCTTAAACTGGCGAACAGAAACTGGTATATACCTTTGGCACAAAAGGACGAAATAGCCTGCACAAGCGCTGCGATAGTGCGTTCGGAGGCCGGAACGAGCTCAGATCGCGATTTCGGCACCACAAAGCGAAGCTTTTTTGATCTAGGAAACACCCTGAGTATGATCACCAAATTTCATGCGAATCTGAGACTGCAAACGGAGGAGTGTCGACGGCGCCCTAGAAGAAGCAACGACCTGCTCTGATACCAATTGTTGGAGTTAGACGTCTGCGGAAGCACGCGAACAGCACAAGGAAGAAGAAGAAGCTTGGAGCACAACACACAAGACTGAATGTATTACTAGAGAATGTACAAAGATAAGTAGCCCATTAGGGCAATAGGCGTATATACAAGCCGGGGGAAAAAAACCTCCTAAAGAGGGAAAAAAGTGCCCCGGCGGTCCTAGAGTGTTCACACACATCACTACCTAAATATATCAACATACTCTACTTCTTCTGCCTTTGATCCACCTTTGGTTGCTGCCTCCCTCTGGCCTTTGGAAAAGAAGGGAGTTCCGTTGCATCCCTGACTCCTTTTTTGCGAACATCATTCCTCTGCAACACATAGTTTTGGACAAGAACAGCATGGTCATCTTCATGTGTACTCCTGGAAGGACCAGGAGTGTGTGCCTTTCCTAGTTCCTTGAGTGCTCCATTATCTAACTCTATTGTAATTTGACTATGATTGACCCATACCTGAAGAAGTCCACTTCTTAGGTTTAGGTTGACTGCATGATCATAGATCCAATCCTGACCCAAGACAAGAGGCTCAGTGAGGTCCTCATCTTGACACACTAATACTTTGACTGTCATTACTTCGTCTTGAATGTAGATGGGAAGTTCCACCTCGCCCATGCAAGGGGTTTCCACACCTCCTAATCCTATGAGATAAGCTTCTATAGGATTGACCTTTAATTTCAATTCTTGACAGTAAGAGAGTCTCACCGCACTAGTGGCTGCACCTGAGTCAATCAATGCTCGCACGGACTGTGCACTAGTTCCTTGTCCTACCTCTATGGTCACAAAAGGTCGTCGATCAATTATTCTATGGGAACTTGTTCCTGCGACTTCACACATTGCCATATGATATCCTTGATCTGCATAGTCATTTATTCTAGGCTGATCTCTACCTTGTCTTCGCAACTTCATCCTTCTGATGCGTTCTAAAGCTTTGCTTGAGCTTCTTCTCGAATCCGCTTTTCTTCTTCCTTGCGTTTCTTAGCAGTGTTGAGTCGGCTTAGCATTTCCTCTGTGAGAGGTTCCTCATACAACTTGACCCTGCATCCGCTAATGTAGCTCGGGAGAACATCACCTTCCAATGTGGCTAGTTGCACTGCTCCACTTGTGGAGATCCTATTTATGATCATAGGTCCATAGCCACGCTTCTCTAATTTTCTCGCATGTTGTTTCAAAGTGTATACTAGTACTAGGTCGCCTGCCTTCAAACCTTTATCCTTAACGTGGGCATCAAAATATGCCTTCTGTCGTTTCTTATCTGCATATATCCCTGCAGCTGCCCTTAGTCTTGTTTCTCCTAATCCTTCAAGGTCAAAAAGTCTAGAGGAGAGTTCATGACCCGTCCATTCGTGCTCTTGTGCTACCTTCAATGTAGGTATCAAGAAGTCCAATGGTAGTACTGCCTTTTGACCAAATACCATCTGAAAGGGGTGGCTTGGAGTACCGTTTTGTAGGCGACTCGGTATACCCAAACAGCATGGTGTAGCTGTTTGTCCCAATCAGAGCGTTTATAATTCACGAGCTTGGTCAACACATTGCACAGAATCTTGTTTGTGCTTTCGGCTTGCCCATTAGCTTGCGGGTGGTAGGGGGCAGACTTCTTATGAACTACCAAGAATTCTTGGAGCAGATTTTCAATTACTTCATTCAAGAAGTGAGTGCCTCTATCACTTACTAACTCTATAGGTAGCCCGTATCTTGTGAATACATTCTCAAACAAGAATTTAGCAGTTGTTTGAGCATCGTTCTTCGTTGTGGCTTTTACCTCTACCCACTTTGTTAGATAGTCTGTGGCAACAATGATATATTCCGCATGGGAACCCTTAGCTGGGGGATTAATAGGACCTACGAAGTCTATTCCCCACTTAGAGAATGCACGTCCACCCATCATAGGTTTCAGTGGCATCTCATCTTTACGTATAGGATACTGATTTCTCTAGCAAACATCACACCGTTTCACATAGGTATGCGCATCCATGTGAAGGGTCGGCCACCAGAAGCCCGCAAATAGTATTGCCTTGATCACCCGATCTGGTCCAAAGTGTCCTCCTGCTACACCTTGGTGAGCAGTTTCCAAGATCTTGAGATATTCACTTTCATGGACACATAGCCTCAGGTAACCATCTTTACCACGCTTATATAGATTATCACCAATGAGTGAGTAATCCTGGGCTTCTTCTTCTAAACTCCTTTTCCTAGCCAAGGTCATATCCAGAGGGAAAGTTTTCGTCCTCAGGAAGGAAACTAGTGGTTCACTCCAGTCTGGCACTATGGACACTTGATAAAGAGTGGCATGTTCCACAGGTGGTTTAGTGCAACAGATTGGGCATTCCTTGCACAACTTTTGGACATCAACTTCCATAGTCGGCCAATGCACTCCGAGTCTCCGTAGTGTTTGTAGGGTTCGTTGCCTTGAATAGTGTTGCTCTAATGCACCTACATGTGCTAATTGCAACCATTTAGCGTACTCATCCTCTTCCACACAACAGGCCAAGATCCCCTGATCTGTGTGCTTGTACATACTTCCAGCCAGGATGGGTACTTTTGGGCTTTCACAACCTCTCTATTTTGTGTGTTTACTACTGGATGGTTAGGCCCGTATGTCAATACTGGCACTAGTGGCTTAGCCCACTATGGCACCACTTCCAAATTAAACAAGTAAGCATCAGGCCGGTCATCTGACACTCCTTGTGGGGCTTCTCCAGAGGTGAGTCTAGAGAGATGGTCTGCTCTCAAGTGGGTCCTACCTTTCCTTACCACAACCTCGAAGTCGTATTCCATGAGTAAGAGAAACCATCTTACTAATCTACCTGTATTGCATGGCTTGTTCACGAGATATAACAGTGCCTGATGGTCAGTAAAAATTTGCAAGCAAATAATGTCTAAACTTTTTAACTGCATATACCATGCCTAGTCCTTCTCTCTCCGTAGTGGTATAATTTCGTTCAGCTGCATTCAATTGTCTACTAGCATAGGCAATTGGAAGATCCATATTGCCTTCACCAGTGGGTTGTGCGAGTACACACCCAATAGCATAATTGGACGCATCCACGTGAACATGGAATGGCTTATTCCAATCTGGTGTGGTTAAGATTGGTGCAGAACACAATCGCCGTTTGAGCTCTTGGAAGGAATTCTCACATTCGTCAGTCCACTCAAAGTTAGTCAGAAGTCCATACATGGGCTTTGCAATGACAGCGTACATATGAATGAACCGTCGGTAGTAACCACAATGCCCCATGAAGGCCTGTACTTCCTTGACGTTCTTTGGCCTAGGTAACTCGGCTAAGGCTCTTACTTTCTCTTCATCGGTGGATATGCCATTCCTTGACACTATGTGTCCTAAAATCTTACCTTGCGTGACCATGAAAACGCATTTTTCTAGGTTCAGGCAGACTTGATATTCTCTACATTTGTCAAAGATTTGTCTGAGTTCAGGAATATGGGTTTGTCTAATGTTGGAATGAGCACAAAGATCATCAACATAGACTTCTAAGTTCTTCCTCAGGAACTCTTTAAACACGTGACACATCAATCGTTGAAAGGTAGCAAGTGCATTAGTAAGCCCGAATGGCATTACCCGAAAGGCAAATATGCCCCACTCCGTGGCAAAAGCCGTCTTATGTTGATCCTCTGGAGCAATGGCTACTTCATTGTAGCCAGAGAATCCATCCAGGAAGCTGTACACTTCCTTGCCTGCTACTCTTTCTAAGAGATGCTGTGTGATAGGAAGCGGATAGTTATCTCGGATTGTGGCAGCATTAACCTTCTTTAAGTTAATGCATACACGCAATTTACCATTCTTTTTGGGCACCACAACAATGGGGGATACCCACTCAGTGTGCTCAATTTCGTAGATGAATCCAGCTTCAACTAGTCTATCTATCTCCTCCTTGATCTTAGCAGCGTAATTATCGTTATATGTATAAGGCTTTTGCTTAGAGGGTTTGGCATCTGAAGTCATGGGGATGGTGTGTGAGCATATGTCTGGGTCAACACCCTTCAAATCCTTGTAACTCCAAGCGAATACATCTCTGTATTCTCTTAGCAAGGCTATTAATGCATGCTCTTCTTCCTCTGTTAGGTCATGGCCTATGTAAGTGCATCTCTCCTCTCCTTCTTCTAGGGCCACTACTATTTTCTTGGTGGTTTCTTTGTTATCATAGGCCTCTCCTGATTGTGCCTCTCGTTTAGGCATTCTTATCATGACTCTTCTGTCATCTATCTCAAACAAAGATTCTTCCTCTTCTGGTGTGACTGCTCTCTTCTTTCTTTTCTTCCCTTCTTCCTTTGGGGTCACATGTGTGGCTAGCTGTACATCATTTGTAAGCTCTCCGTGCCTTTGGGGTTGAAATTCTACTTCATAGAAATATTCTTCATCTGATGCAAAAGGTGGATCCATAATGATTGACTCTAGATCGGAGTCGCTCGCATCTTCAAATGCATTAGGGCTAGGTTCGCATTCTTCTAGAACTGCCTCTCCCATGATTGGCTCTATGGAGAAGACTGAAATGTCATAGCCATCTTCATCACAGTGAGGTGTCCATTGTTCTTCATTGATGGCTACATCCATTGTTGCTAGGATTTCTGCCCAGCCATGAGGTTCAAACTCTTCATCGGGAAACACTACAGGTGCATAGGCTGGGTCTTGAATTGATCTATGTGTTTCTTTTGCACCTATCTCTCTGGCTTCTTCTCTCTTCTCTTCTGCTACTGCTACTTTGCACATCCATAAGTGGGTGTCTTCATGCATCCATGAGGATCCTGATCCTATGGAATGCACCGATTCTGTATCATCTTTGGCTCTATGGATGGGGTTCCATTGGATAGGAGGGACATCTCTATGAGAGTAATCTTTGAGATTCACTTTGGTCGTAACACCTAAGTGTTGCAGGTACAAGGAATTGGTTCCCCAGTCCTGTACCACTTGCAATTGTTGCATAAATGGTCTTCCCAAAATCATCTCACAGGCATGGTTCTTGCTAAAATCACATATAGCAAATTTGTGCTCGAACTCAACACCACATGTGGTGAGAGTTATTCCTTCTAGCAATCCTAAGGGTCGCTCTATGTGACCATCGGCCATCTGCAATTTCATCCTCGTGGGCCTGAGTGCTGGCTTGCCCCAACGCTTCCATAGGGAAGTGGTAGCAATTGCAACTCCTGCGCCTGAGTCCAAAATTGCCTTCGTGGTGTACCCCTGGTAGGTAATGGGAAGATAGGTGTTCCCTTCTTCACCTTCACACATGTCTCCTATCTTATCCAAGGGTATCTCTGGCACTGTCCTATGAGAACCTACCTGAGAACGAGGTTTCGCTACTTCTGGCACTTGATTGGCTACATGTTTCTATAGGTCTGGCCTAACTTTGAGTAGCTCTTCTAAGGTGAGGTTGCATTGTACTTTAGTGTTTTTCACTACCTTTGTGTTCCTAGGTATGACTGAGTCCTCATTTCGTACCATGACCGTGGGTGCTCTCATACAAGTAGACTTAGCTTCCCATGGGCTTGTGAAGTGGGGTAATTCTTGCAGAGAGTTAGACTCAAAGTCTAATCTTTCCTGAGATTGGGTGCTCTCATGCTCCTCATAAATGGATGGGATGTCTTGTGGGAATTCATCGTGCGCATCATCCACAAGTTCAATGGAAGGAGGGACTTCACTTTCTTTAGCCCATTTGTCTTCTTGAATCTCTCGTAGGAATTCTGGTGTGAATCGATTCATAGAAGAAGATGTGTCTGGCTCCGTAGAGTTAGGCACATAGGCTTCCTGAGCGGGTAGGCTCACTCTTTCACTTGCCTTGCCCTTGTGTTGTATGGCGGGTTCCTTTTCCGATTGTGCAATTAGCTTCTCTATTCTTTCTAGCAGTCCATCAAAGTGCAACTGCGTCTGTAGCTCAGTGATGAGTAGCACCTCCTTTAATGTCAATCCAGGAAGACGTGAGGATGGTATGGAGACCTCGAGCAAGTGGCGGCACAAGTGCGTGGGTGAGAAGCACACAAACATGCACACACTTACACACACACGCGCACACACGGTAAGACAAAGAGTGAGAAGCAATGGAGTTCTTAGATTACTTTCCAAAAGCTCTTACAAGTTCATTTCAATTACAATCTACCTCAAAAATGAGCTCTCTAGCTCCTTTTATAGTTTTTGACTAGCTTTGGCCCAGTTCAGACCTAGTGTCCGGCCTAGTTAAAAATTAGGTTCCAGGGCTTATTTGAGGGCTCAAATGAGATCTAAAAAATACGAAAATTGGTAAGCAACTACTTCTAAGGCTCCTCAAGCTCAAGGACTCCTCGGCTTGCACAAAATGGAGCCACAAAAAGGTGAACATGATATTTACAGGGGTTGTTAGTGATGAGAATCACTTTTAATTGGTCTAAGGATTTTGAAAAATTAAAGGTTGCCTTAGTGCTAGATCTGCGTGAATGCTCGTACTTGCTTCTTCATGAAGAAAATTATTGGCCTACTTCCCAGATCGTCGTTGACTCCCTTGTTTGCTTGTGCCTTCTCTCCCCTCTGACTCTCTTCTCTGGCTGCCATGCCTTGTCAGTCCTTCAGTTCCTTGTCTGCTGCTAACACCCCCCCCCCTCTCTCGCGTCTGTCGTCCCTGACAGACCCTTGTTGTGTGGGTTTTTGGATGTAGTACTCAACGACATCTTGCGCTAAGTGATGTTCGGCAATCCTCAATTCTTTGGCCAGGTCTGTGAGTAGAGCATCCCAATCTACCGGCCCGGGAACCTCTGGATGTGGCATACGTAACTTTTCTGAATGGAGAGCTTGTTCCACTGCAAACAATTGTAATAAATGTGAGGGCCTGGGAATGAAGATCTCTGAGTGATATTCCCAGAACCTTGTGACAAACATCTCTTCAAATGTCTGTTTGAAGCAGGCCGGTAGGTATTTGATGCGGGCATGCCATGCATAAACAACATTAATAGAGGGCATTGTGCTCATGTCATAAACAAGATCCAGATTGCCTTCATTGAATCCGAGCGCAGAGAGGTGAGGTTCCTTAACATTCTTGAAGGTTCGGAAGGTGACTATCATGAGTTCAAAAATTTTAAGGCACATCTGTGTCATGACATCTGGTACGTTTTTGAACCTGACACCCCAATGCCGAATTGTCGATATCATATACCCTACGGTAGGTTGACCTTTAGGTGGTGCTAAGTAGACATAGTTGAGCCATTTCTCACATCCTTTGGTTGTCAGCACCATCTTTGTGTATTCCGGCCACGACCTTCTTCGGAAAACAGGACAGTAGTAGGGATTGTACTTGATATACAGGGGCATGTTATTCCATGTGCGATTCATTTCCGGGTAGGTTTCAAGCAGCCGAATTCTCCAAGTCGGTTGGCGAATATTTCCCTGCTTGGCACTTTCTGGGATGTCGTGTGGTGCAAACTGTGTGGCAGAGGTTGGTTCCCGTGAGGTGTGGTGCTTGATTTCAGCATTATAATCCGCCATTAAGACACAAAAAGGAACATACAAGTCGTCGGAGGTGCCGATCCACCTGTGATGAGAGAGGTTCCTAAAATAGTCCGATTTTATGACCACCTCTTCCAAGCGTGACATCGATGCTATCTGGACTGCCATCCTATCATCATGTGTTGTGGCCACCTTTTCCAATTTCTGCATCCATTCAGGAGCCTCTATTTCAAGGGTGTCCATGCCCTCATCTGTTTGCTTGCCTTGAGGTGCTGGCATCGGAACGTACGGGTCCTCAAAGGTTTCCTCTACTTCGATTGGTACTAGGTCTTCAGGTTCTGGTTCTACCAAGGGGGAGGGTTGGCGTTCATACACAAGCACTTTCTTTTGTAATTCTTCGAGTTGTGCTTTGAGCGCTGCTACTTCGTCAGTTGTGTCAGCTGTGGTTGGGACTTCTTTGGGTGGTGCTGGTTGAGCTGCCAATTGCCTTAGTAGTTCGTCTCTTTCCTTTTCTAAGGCTGCATGGGCTTCGAGGAGATCAGCATGGGTTTCCAATATGATTTGCATATTGTCCGAGGGAATGGCCTTAAACTTCTCCGGGTCAATTTCTTGTGGGGAACCGTCCATGGCTACTTCCAAGTTCTCTTCGTTTTGTGTCGAAGCCGTCTATTTTCTTATAGGGCTGCAGACATATGCTTCCGTAATAGAGCCATGTTGCGGCAGAGCTTGAGGTTCTCTGTGATTTGGGAGTGTAGCAGATCATTCATTTGTTGTCTTTCTTCGGCATCTGGCTGCGGTGGATTTGCCACTAATTGCTCATGTTGTTCTTGCAATGCACTAAACTGCTGTTGTAATTGTTTCTTCTCTTGCTCTAAGTCAATGAATCTTCCTTGTAATGCTTCATGACTCCTGAACAAACTTGTATGCTGAGCATCGAGGTGCTGATAGTGTTGTTGTAACTGAGACATGCACTGATACATGTTATTAAATACATTATTAATGGGGGTGGATGCAGGAAGGGTGTTAAATGCAGAAGGAAAGGGAAAGGGGAAGGGGAGTGTGAATGCGGTGCTGGAAAACGGTGAAGTGGGTGGTGGGGGAATGGGAGATTGTGGTCGTATGGGGGGAGGGAGAGGTGCAGTGGAGGGTGATATGTCCATAAAATCCATGGTGGACGCAATAGTGGGAGTGATTGTGAATAGTGGAATTGTGGGTGCAGTGATTGTGGTGAATGTGTAAAGTGGTGTGTGCAGTTGTGAATATGAACTGCCCGAAAGTGTGAGTGGGGGAATAGGGATGTCAGTAGATGCCGTTAGGATTACAGTGTTAGTGGAGGTGTATACACGGGAGGTGTTGAGAGGGTGTGTGGGTTGATTGGCGGTTTGTGCTTCAGTCATGGCAGGGGGCTCGGAGGCGGTAACGGTGGTTGTTACATTGGTAATGGGAGGTGAATGTGGTGGAGTGGGAGGCGGGTGTGGCAAGGGGGGTGATGGGGGTGCACTGGACACATGGGTCTCTTCGGTATCGTGCACAGTGTGTGTTGTGCCCGTGGTTGTGCCTGTCCCTTGTGTTTCGGATACTAAGACATTCATCTGTTTCCCTGCTTGTGGGGGATGTCTTCCATATCTTCTTTCGGTCCTGCGTGATTGTGCCAGGGCAGTATGCACTGTTTCAGGTACTCCTAAAATATCAGAGATCATATCCAGTGTGGCACGATATTGTTCGTCGACTCCTTCCTCCTCAAGGATTTGGTGCATGATAGCCTTTCCTGCTACAAGGGATAACTTATGTTGTTGTTGGACCCTGTTGATGGTATCGTAGAGCTTTTTCAACTCCTTTGTATATGCTTGGGCACCCTCTAGCTCCTGTATAACTTCTTGCTCATAGTCATGCACCTCCTCAGCAGAAAATCCTTCCTGTTCATCCTCTTGGCCTTCTTCTTCTTCATCCTCCAATTCCACCACTTCTGGTTGTCTTGGCTAGGGTTGTTCTGTAGCCGTTTGTTGTCCACTACCCTGCTCTGCTTCGACTTCCGCATTAACAGCTTCAATGATTCTGGCAACTTCTTCATCCGTTAGATCTTCCAAAGTGAATCCGTGAGGAAATTCCAGATCAGTAGGTATGGGTGGAAACACAAGGTTAGGGCCATCTGTGCTGTGCCTGGGTAACCTGATAGTAAATGGTTGTACTCGTCTGGGAAGCCTTGGAGTTGTTTCAGGTGTTAGGGTTGCACCGTGGGCTTGTGCACAAGGCATCTGGACGGTGCCTCTCATCTTCTTTGAGGGAGGCCCTGCGGCTGACAGTCTGCGTTGAAACTCCTGTGCTCTGGTCCAAATGAGAGCCCTTTGCACTGGTACATCATATGCGAGACATCTATACACAATTCTTGTAAGCGCACAACATCCATACAATACAGATTTTTGTTTCTTATACCACCTTTGATGAGCCAAATGAATTTGGTTGATAATCCAGTGGGGCATATTGATTGTCAAATCAAAAGCATCTGCTAAGTAGAGGCTAAACCAGATCTTTTTGGGAGGCATTGTGAACCTTTCCTGCGCGGGGAATGCGAAATGTTGCATGACCATGTGTAAGTGAATGGCGATTGTAGGTGTCATCGCGACCATGTCCTTTAATTTCGTCAAATTTCTGTTCTTCATATTGTCTCGAACCATAGTCTCTTTCTCCATAGGAATGTGCATACCTTTCATGTCCAAAGCTTCCCTTACCAAGTTGATAGTCAATCTGAAACGCTTGAGCTCATTGCCCCTTGTGAGAGATGGGAGGACAAAGGAGCTGTATCCTTTTTTGTCTTTGCTCGGAGTAAGGGTGCTAATCAGATACGAGCATCTTAGAAAATCCGGCTTTGGCAATTGGAATTTGAAATACTCGTAGAGTCCTGCCTTCTTCCATATGGGTTTCAATCCTTCATTATTCTACAATCTTTCAAATTCCCTGGTAAAAAAGTGATACCTGCCCCAGCGCCCATTGAATTCTATCTCTGCCTCCCACATATAATTGCCTTCACCTAGGGGTCCTGCCACATCACTGAACCAATGAGAGTTTTTGCTGACTGGCATTGTGTGCCCCTGTGGAGGGTTCTGAACCGGTATGGCATGTAATGCCCTCAATGCCGCTGGTCGTTCCTTTAATTCATCCTCGACCGGAAGGCTTTCAATGTCCACAACTTGGGGGCTGGTGCCTGCCTGGGAGCTAGTTCCTACCGTATCTGCCATGTTACTTCTTGCTTCCTGTCTCTGTGAGAATATACAAACCTGTGTTAACATTGTACAGGACAAGAGAGAACCGTTGTTGTTCCCATTACAACATTAACATGAGGGTCGGGAGAGATTAATGGGTTAGTAAGTGCTCGGTGCGAGTGTGTGTGTGGTTAGGAGTTCGGTCGACCTAAGAGCTAAGTGGAATCATGTAGTGTGATAGTGATGTGGTTAGTAGGTTGTCATGGATTTACAATTGGGGTCCGGGGGTTTGTTACAAGTCTTAGGCTGCCAAATGCAGTGGATGGGTTTTGCTCTTGGTTTTGTAGAGACTCTCAAGAGCTTTATAGGTGTGTCAGCTTGAAAATGAGGCCTTTTAGGGGCCCATTTACAAGTGATTATGTTCGTGCTCATGGGCCTTGGTGTGTTCCTGAGTGTTGAAAACGAGTGGATGCCGGCGGTGCGAGTGAATGGATCACGCTGTATAGGGTGTGGCCTTGGTGTAGCTATTTGAGCCCGCAAACAAGCCTTAGGCACCCAAATTTGTCTTGATTGTGGGCTAGCCTTCATCGACTTCTTGGGCACCCAAATAGACTTCATGTTAGCAGAAGAACTTCTGAAAGACTTCTTATTGGTGTCGTGTTGTTGGTTACTAATAAGAGGATTTGCCCGTGTGGTTGGCTTGAGTGTAACCGGGTGTTCGCCTTTCCGCACCCACACTGGTTTCACTAGCTGAGACATTTTGCTGCGCAGGTACTTTTGATCTCCGACATAGGTAGTACTCTGCTTCTTCTGCCTTTGATCCACCTTTGGTTGCTGCCTCCCTCTGGCCTTTGGAAAAGAAGAGAGTTCCGTTGCATCCCTGACTCCTTTTTTGCGAACATCATTCCTCTGCAGCACATAGTTTTGGACAAGAACAGCATGGTCATCTTCATGTGTACTCCTGGAAGGACCAGGAGTGTGTGCCTTTCCTAGTTCCTTGAGTGCTCCATTATCTAACTCTACTGTAATTCGACTATGATTGACCCATACCTGAAGAAGTCCACTTCTTAGGTTTAAGTTGACTGCTTGGTCATAGATCCAATCTTGACCCAAGACAAGGGGTTCAGTGAGGTCCTCATCTTGACACACTAGTACTTTAACTGTCATTGCCTCATCATGAATATAGAGGGGAAGCTCCACCTCGCCCATGCAAGGGGTTTCCACGCCTCCCAATCCTATGAGATGTGCTTCCACAGGATTGATAGTTAATTGCAACTCTTGACAATAGGACAATTTAACAGCACTAGTGGCTGCACCTGAGTCAATCAAGGCTCTTACAGTCCTTGCACTCTTTCCTTGTCCTATATCTAAGGTTATGAAAGGACGTCGATCAGTTATCCTATGTGAGCTAATACCTGAAACTTCACACATAGCCACGTCATATCCTCGATCTGCATATGCATCTTGCCTATGGTGCTCTCTGCCTTCTCTTCTTAACTTCATTCTCCGTATGCGCTCTAGGGCTTCTGCTTGAGCTTCTTCTCGAATTCGCTTTTCTTCCTCTTTGCGTTTCTTAGCAGTATTGAGTCGACTTAGCATTTCCTCTGTGAGAGGTTCCTGATACAACTTGACTCTGCATCCGCTGATATAACTTGGGAGAACATCGCCTTCTAATGTGGCTAGTTGCACTGCTCCACTTGTTGAGATTCTGTTAATGACCATGGGTCCGTAGCCTCTCTTCTCCAGTTTCCTCGCATGTTGCTTCAATGTGTAGACTAAAACTAAGTCGCCTGCCTTTAAACCTTTATCCTTAACGTGGGCATCAAAGTATGCCTTCTGTCGTTTCTTTGCTGCATATATCCCTGCAGCTGCTCTCAGTCTTGTTTCTCCTAAACGTTCAAGGTCAAAAAGTCTAGAGGAGAGTTCATGACCCGTCCATTCATGCTCTTGTGCCACTTTCAATGTAGGTATCAAAAAGTCTAAAGGTAGCACAACATTTTGACCAAACACCATTTGAAAGGGAGTGGCTTGGAGTACCGTTTTGTAGGCAACTCGGTATGCCCAAACAGCATGGTGTAGCTGTTTGTCCCAATCAGAGCGTTTATTATTCACTAACTTGGTCAACACATTACATAGAATTTTGTTTGTGCTTTCGGCTTACCCATTAGCTTGAGGGTGATAGGGGGCAGACTTCTTATGAACTACCAAGAATTCTTGGAGCAAATTTTCAATAACTCCATTCAAGAAGTGAGTGCCTCTATCACTAACTAGCTCTATAGGTAACCCATATCTAGTGAACACATTCTCCAATAAAAACTTAGCTGTTGTTTGAGCATCGTTCTTCGTTGTGGCTTTTACCTCTACCCACTTTGTTAGATAGTCTGTTGCAACAATGATATATTCTACATGGGAACCTTTAGCTGGGGGATTAATAGGACCAACGAAGTCTATTCCCCACTTAGAGAATGCACGTCCACCCATCATAGGTTTCAGTGGCATCTCATCTTTACGTATAGGATACTGAGTTTGATCACCCGATCTGGTCCAAAGTGTCCTCCTGCTACACCTTGGTGAGCAGTTTCCAAGATCTTGAGATATTCACTTTCATGGACACATAGCCTTAGGTAACCATCTTTACCCCGCTTATATAGATTATCACCAATGAGTGAGTAATCCTGGGCTTCTTGTTCTAAACTCCTTTTCCTAGCCAAGGTCATATCTGGAGGGAATGTTTTCGTCCTCAGGAAGGATACTAGTGGTTCATTCCAATTTGGCACTATGGACACTTGATAAAGAGTGGCGTGTTCCACAGGTGGTTTAGTGCAACAGATTGAGCATTCCTTGCACAACCTTTGGACATCAGCTTCCATAGTTGGCCAATGTACTCCGAGTCTCCTTAGTGTCTGTAAGGTTCGTTGCTTTGAGTAGTGTTGCTCTAACGCACCTACATGTGCTAAATGCAACCATTTATTGTACTCGTCCTCTTCCACACAACAAGCCAAGATTCCTTGATCTGTGTGCTTGTACATGCTTCCTGCCATGATGTGGTACTTTTGGGCTTTCACAACCCCTCTATTCTGTGTGTTTACTACAGGATGGTTAGGCCCGTATGTCAATACTGGCACCAATGGCTTAGCCCACTGTGGCACCACTTCCAAATTAAACAAGTAAGCATCAGGAAGATCATCTGATACTCCTTGTGGGGCTTCTCCAGATGTGACCCTAGAGAGATGATCTGCTCTCAAATGAGTCCTCCCTTTTCTCACCACTACCTCAAAGTCATATTCCATTAGTAATAGAAACCATCTTACTAATCTACCTGTATTGCATGGCTTGTTCACGAGGTATAACAATGCTTGGTGGTCAGTAAAAAATTTAAACTTATTTGCAAGCAGATAATGTCTAAACTTTTTAACTGCATATACCATGGCTAAGCCTTCTCTCTCAGTAGTGGTATAATTTCGTTCAGCTGCATTCAATTGTCTACTAGCATAGGCAATTGGAAGATCCATGTTACCTTCACCAGTAGGTTGTGCAAGCACACATCCAATGGCATAATTGGATGCATCCACATGAACATGGAATGGCTTATTCCAATCTGGTGTGGTCAAAATTGGTGCTGAACATAATCTTCGTTTAAGCTCCTCGAAGGAATTCTCACATTCATCAGTCCACTCACAATTAGTCAGAAGTGCGTACATGGGCTTTGCAATGACGGCATACATGTGAATGAACCGGCGGTAGTAACCACAATGTCCCATGAAAGCTTGTACTTCCTTGATATTCCTTGGCCTAGGTAGCTCTGCTATGGCTCTCACTTTCTCTTCATTAGTGGATATGCCATTCTTTGACACTATGTGTCCTAAAATCTTGCCTTGCCTGACCATAAAAATGCACTTTTCTGGGTTCAGGCAGACTTGGTATTCTCTACATTTGTCAAAGATTTGTCTGAGTTCAGGAATATGGGTTTGTCTAATGTTGGAATGAGCACAAAGATCATCAACATAGACTTCTAAATTCTTTCTCAGGAACTCCTTAAATACATGGCACATTAGTCTCTGGAAGGTGGCTGGTGCATTGGTAAGCCCAAATGGCATTACACGAAAGGCAAATATACCCCACTCTATGGCAAAAGCCGTCTTATGCTGATCTTCTGGAGCTATGGCTACTTGATTGTAGCCCGAAAATCCATCAAGGAAGCTATACACTTCCTTGCTTGCCACTCTTTCTAAGAGATGTTCTGTGATGGGAAGTGGATAGTTATCTCGGATTGTGGCTGCATTGACCTTCTTTAAGTTAATGCATACACGCAGCTTGCCATTCTTCTTGGGCACCACTACGATGGGGGATACCCACTCAGTGTGCTCAATTTCATAGATAAATCCAGCTTCGACCAGTCTATCTATCTCCTCTTTGATCTTAGCAGCGTAATTATCGTTATATGTATAGGGCTTTTGCTTAGAGGGTTTGGCATCTGAAGTCATGGGGATGGTGTGTGAGCATATGTCAGGGTCAACACCTTTCAAATCCTTGTAACTCCAAGCGAATACATCTCTGTATTCTCTTAGCAAGGCAATTAACGCATGCTCTTCTTCCTCTGTTAGGTCATGGCCTATGTACGTGCATCTCTCCTCTCCTTCTTCTAGGGCCACAACTATTTTCTTGGTGGTTTCTTTGTTATCATAGGCCTCTCCTACTTGTGCCTCTCGTTTAGGCATTCTTATCATGACTCTCCTGTCGTCTATCTCATACTTCTTAAAATTTTCCGGGACCTCAAACAAAGATTCTTCCTCTTCTGGTGAGACTTCTCTCTTCTTTCGTTTCTTTCCTTCTTCCTTCGGGGGCACATGTGTGGCTAATCTTACATCATTTGTAAGCTCTCCATGCCTCTGGGGTTGAAATTCTACTTCATGGAAGTATTCTTCATCTGATGCAAAAGGTGGGTCCATAATGATTGACTCTAGATCGGAGTCACTTGCATCCTCAAATGCATCAGGGCTAGGTTCGCATTCTTCTAGAACTGCCTCTCCCATGATTGGCTCTATGGAGAAGACTGAAATATCATAGCCATCCTCATCACAGTGAGGTGTCCATTGTTCCTCATTGATGGCTATATCCATGGTTGCTAAAATTTCTGCCCAGCCGTGAGGTTCAAATTCTTCGTCTGGAAAAACTACAGGTGCATAGGCTGGGTCTTGGATTGATCTATGGGTTTCTTTTGCACCTACCTCTCTGGCTTTTTCTCTCTTCTCTTCGTCTACTGCTACTTTGCACATCCATAAGTGGGTGTCTTCATGCATCCAAGAGGATCCTGACCCTATGGAATGCACCGATTCCGTATCATCTTTGGTTCTATGGATGGGATTCCATTGGATGGGAGGTACATCTCTATGAGAGTAATCTTTGAGATTTACTTTGGTTGTAACACCTAAGTGTTGCAAATACAAGGAATTGGTTCCCTAGTCCTGTACCACTTGCAACTGTCGCATAAATGGTCTTCCCAAAATCATCTCATAGGCATGATTTTTGCTGAAGTCACATATAGCAAATGTATGCTCAAACTCGACACCACAGGTGGTGAGAGTTATTACTTCTAGCAATCCTAAGGGTCTCTCAATATGACCATCGGCCATCTGCAATTTCAGTCTCGTTGGCCTGAGTGCTGGCTTGCCCCAACGCTTCCATAGGGAAGTGGTGGCATTTGCAACTCCTGCACCTCAGTCCAAAATTGCCTTGGTGGTGTACTCCTGGTAGGTAATGGGAAGATAGGTGTTCCCTTCTTCACCTTCACACATATCTCCTATCTTATCCAAGGGTATTTCTGGTACTGTCCTCTGGGATCCTACCTGGGAACGAGGTTTGGCTATTTCTGGTACTTGTTTGGCTACATGTTTCCATATCTCAGGTCTAACCTTGAGTAGCTCTTCTAACTTGAGATTGCACTGCACTTTAGTGTTTTTCACTACCTCTGTGTTCCTAGGTAAGACTGAGTCCTCATTTTGTACCATGACCGTGGGTGCCCTTATACAAGTAGACTTAGTTTCCCATGGGCCTGTGAAGTGGGGTAATTCTTGTAGAGAGTTAGACTCAAAGTCTAATCTTTCCTGAGATTGGGTGCTCTCCTGCTCCTCATAAATGGATGAGATATCTTGTGGGAATTGGTCATGTGCATCATCCACAAGTTCAATAGGAGGAGGGACTTCACTCTCTTTAGCCCATTTGTCTTCTTGAATCTCTCGTAGGAATTCTGGTGCGAATCGATTCATAGAAGATGATGTGTCTGGCTCCGTAGAGTTAGGCACATAGGCTTCAGGCACATAGGCTTTCTGGGCAGGAAGACTTGCTCTTTCACTTGCCTTGTCCTTATGTTGAGAGGTGGGTTCCTTTTCTGATTGTGCAATCAGCTTCTCTATTCTTTCTAACAGTCCATCAAAGTGCAACTGTGTCTTCGCCGAACTAGAGATGTTAAATAGGCGACTGGCTTCAAACATGGTCTGAGCCAATTCCACCATGTTAGCACAAATCTTGGTTCGTTCTAGCTCTAGTTCTGCCCTTGGGTAACACTTTTCATGATCAGTTATGTTTGGCCCTTCTTGGATTCTGGCCTGATATGCTTTAAGCATCATATTAAGGTCTTCGGGAGTGGGATCCGTTAGGACTGATCCTACTCTAGGGGGTGGTGGAATTAGGTGAGGCGGGTCGGAAGGTGGCGGGTCGGATGGAGTTGGGAATGGTGGAGGTGATGGAGGTGGGGCAGTGTGAGAGGGAGTTTGAGCTGTGAGTTCAGTTATCCTGGCCTTTGTTTCTCTCACGCTTTCCTCGAGTTCACTCATCTTTTTTGCCCATTGTCTTTTCATTCTTTCACGACTATCTCTCCAAGCTCTAGTCCTTTTCTTGGTTATGCTCTCAGTTTCACTAGCCTCTGGGCTCTTTTCCTGGCCTACGCTTTGGTTCTGTTGCAGGGCTTGGGCTCTAGTGAGTACTTGTACCGCTGCAGTGGAAGTCACGCTCCTTGTGGAGTCTACTACTAACCCAATAACGTTGATAGGAGTGATTTTTGGCATATTATTGGGGTTCTTTGGGCAATCTTGTAAGAGATGCTCCTTTCCATAGTCTTGGCAAAAACCCTGGATCGTTACTGACTGGGTTTGTGTCGGTGGAGGCACAGGGCAATCACGAATGAGATGATCTCCTTGACATCTGTAGCATGGTCCTCTAGGGAATGGAGGTCTTACCTGCCTAGATTGAGGCCTAGGATTGGGGTTTGTACACATGAGGTTTGTGTGATCTGACTCCCAACTAGGTTCACTCGGTTCTTCACTATAGTAGGACTCACCATCTTCAGGAGATTGCATGTAGTAAGCATGGGGACTATCGACATGTGTAGAATCAAAGCTATGGTCACTGGGATCACTTTCTAAAAGCACTGGTGTTACAGGGACTATAGCTCTATTCAGGTTTTCTTCTGCAGCAGCATACTTTACCGGAATCACATTAGCTGGAGCTGGGGGTTGCTGTGCTAGCACAGGCTGAGGCCTTTGTTGGTTTTGGTAGGGTTGGTAGGTTTGTTGAGGCCTCGCATACTGCTGAGGTGGGTACTGGTTCTGGTATCTTCCTTGTTGAGGGTATGGCTGTGGGTACGTCTGCCTAATGGTTTTCTTATTGTAGGGGCAATCTTGCGCGGTGTGATTGGTGTATCTTCGTTCTATGGTGCAGTATTGGCTACTAGGATTAACTTGGGGTTGAGCCATAATGGGACATACATTCGCCATGTGGTCGCCACCACAAGTATAGCACCTTTTCACAGGGGCAAACCTTGGGATTTGTTTGTTAGTGACACCTAATTTCTGAGCTACTTTCTCTGCAAGTTCCTCAATTGATGTGGATTGCATGGAAGAGAGGTTAGAGGCACTATCTGAATCTTTGTATATCTTAGAAAGCTCTAACTCCTCCCCTAGGTTATCCTCGATGTCAATGCACATACGTACACAACCTTCTATGGTCCTAGGGTCCTTCAAGTACACATAAGATCTCAATTTGGTACTTAGCAATCCATCCAAGAATAAAGCCACTTGCTTAGCTGGTGTGGGTAACTCCGAAACAGGGCATGTCTCTAAGTATTGCCTGAATCTTCTTCCTGCAAGTCTCACGGTCTCTTGAGGGGTTTGCTTGAAGCTGTGAATCAATGAGGAGGTATTATGCCTTATGCCACTCTTAGAGAATTCACTAATGAAAGCCTCTAGGAGTTGGTCTATGCTCCTGAACTGCCTCTCATTTAGTGGCTGAAACCATGTCAGGGTAGTGTTCCTAAGGGTCAGACCAAAGGCATTGTACTGCGTGAATAGATCCTCCACTTGTTCAGCTCTCAGGACTTGTCTAAACTCAGCCACATGATCGTATGGATCTCCAGTGCCATCGAAGTAGTTCTTCATGGACTTAACTAGCTGAGTTGGTCTCAAAGTCCTTGTGTGCTCTCTAGGTCGTGGTAGAGGGAATTCATCCGCATTTCTTTGATTCCTGTGAGCTCTAAGCATCTCAGGTTCTACTCTATTTGTTTCCGTCCTCGTTCTTTCTCTGCCCGCTGGGTTGGCAAAGCTTACTTCTGGTCTATCTCTACTTCTGTCTCTTTGCATTCCATGAGCTTGGGATGTTCCAGCTCGAGGGTGACCATAGGATACATTCAATCTTGGTTGGGGAAAAACGAATTCACCCTTCCAAGCGTAAGCATGCCTATCATTTTCTATCACCACAAAGATCCTCTCCAAAGCGTGATCTAAGTAGGTCACTCTACCTGGGCTATCAAGATCCTTAAACTCATAGATCATGATTGTTCCTATATCAATTGGCCGATCGGGTTTGTACCTCCAAAAGGCTTCGTCAGTTTCTCGATTGAGGAGCAAATCTATGCTCTTATTATCCTGGGGAATCCACTCTGGTGTGATAATCCTAGTAAGAAACGATTTACCTCGAGGGGTTCTAGGTTCTGCACCCATGTTTCCTTGCTCCAGGTCACCTAATTCTGCTTCGAGGATCACATTTCCAAATTCGTCCATCCTATCTGGGTGACTGGTGACTACGTATATGGTTCCTTCTTTGTCCAAGTACGCTCCGTTTTCAAACTTGACAACTGGGTGCTCTAATCCAATGGATTGATTAGGATTCTTAATCTGTACCACAGATCTTCCTAGGCCGTCCTCATAGATGCTGGCACCTAATCGGTTGGTCCTAAGGTATTCCAACTGCGTTTTGTAAGGGGCTTCTACCCTGTGCAAGTATGGCACTCCTGAACTTCCTGTAGGTCTCTCCATACCTTGAGACATCTCGGATTCACTAGTCTCAGAACTTGGGTAGTATGAGTGGTGGCTCAACTGCTGGGCCCACGACCTAGCAGTGTGGTTGACACTAGCCTCTGAAGACCTAAGGCTTTGTCTCTCCCTTACTAGATGTCGTCCTGATCTAAGGTTCATATGCCTATTTAAGTAGCCCAATTTTTTTGCCCAGAGTACAACCTCGTTGCCGATCAATTGGTATCAGTCACTTGATTCTTTTTTAGTGTGTTATCATGTTTATGATCTTGTCTGATATTGCGTCGTCAGGAATACTTGAGTGTAGTTCCGCACTTCAAGTTGCTCGTTCCACGTTAAGTTTTTTTCCTTTAAAGTTCTCGACAGTACAAAGATTATGTTCTTAGCTTGAACTTGAGAGTTTAGGTCTGCTTCAACTTGATAACTGCCTATCGTTGCCCTGACTTACTCCTACCTCTAGTCGTTCTTAGCCTAAGCTAGGAATTGACAAAGGGAGTTGAGAATTTCCAACCTTTTGTTTCCTTCTTGGTTGCCCTTGAGTGCCCAGGAAGCGTGTTCCCAAGCTTGCACTTACTCTTGCTTAGAATGCCCTTCGATGCTCTCAATAGATTTGTAAGAGTTCCAAAGTTTAGCTCAAGACCAATTTGCACTGTGAGTTTTTGAAAAAACAATTCTAGAGATCCCTAAATTTTGTTCCCCCTGGGTATGGTCAACTTCAAAATACCCAATCTAATAATCCTGATCTTAATTTAACTATAACCAGTCGATGTTTTGGTTGTGCTCCCCACGAGCTTTCCAACAAAACAAGAATCACAGCAAACGGATTTCGTATGAGAGAGTTATGTCAGTTCAGGGTTCTGGTGCTAAAACAGGGTTCAAACAGGCTAACAGATCACAGGATTTTTCTCAAAAGCACATGTGTAGGGACCTCACAACTCACTAATTGCTAAACCAATATGCCCAAAAACTATCCCCAAAGCTTAGAATAAAAAACCCTAATTTTCTTGGCCGAAAAGCCTGTCAATCGCGATCGAGAGGTCTGTCAATTGCGATTGACAGAGGTGTCCGTCGGGGCCTGTCGGTCGCGATCGACACGTCAGTCGCGATTGACAGTGTCAATCGCGATCGACAGAGTCGGTCGTGAGTTCTGTCAATCGCGATTGATGGTGTCAATCGCGATCGACACTTTTTCCGGGTTTTTCGCCGTGATTTCAGTCAATCGGGGATGTGTCCGTCGCGATGGACACGTGGCTATGCGTAAAAGTCAATCAATCGTTGAATTTGAGTCGGTCGCGATCGACGGTGTCAATCGCGACTGACAGAGGTGTCGGTCGTGGTTGTCGATCGTGATTGACAAGGTCCTACGTGGCTGTCTGTCGGTTGTGAAGTCTGTCGATCGCGATTGACAGGGTCTGTCGGTCGTGATTGACAGGGTCTGTCCGTCGCGATTGACAGAGGCTGTCGGTCGCGATTGACAGAAAAACACGGAATTTTTCTACTGTTTTAGGTGATTTGGGATGTGCTCATCATGCTTGTGTTAGTGGTGAACTTTGTTTTACCAAATGATCAAATTTTCTGTCGATCGCGATCGACAGAGGCTAGCGACCGCGAGACAGATTCGACGAGTTTCGTACCTGCGCAGAGTGCTGGGGATGATGATTCAGCAAGAACCTGCAGAATGCTCAAAAAACATGCAAAAAACAACGCACGCAATATCGCTCTCTCACTCTCTCTCACAAGTGAAATGAGGGAAATGAGGTGGAGATGGTGATATGGTCAAAACTGAAAATTTCCGTGATGATGGAGATGGAGGTGGGAGATGGTGATGATGATGATGGTGATGAAGATGGTGAAGAAAAAACAAGAAAATAGATGAAAGTGAAGAAAATACCTACAACTCCAACGTGTCAACTCTACGTCTTACCATCACACGCTCGTCCTCAAAGTTCGATCCCCGGCAACGGCGCCAAAATTTGGTGTAGCTCAGTGATGAGTAGCACCTCCTTTAATGTCAATCCGGGAAGACGTGAGGATGGTATGGAGACCTCGAGCAAGTGGCGGCACAAGTGCGTGGGTGAGAAGCACACAAACATGCACACACTTACACACACACGCGCACACACGGTAAGACAAAGAGTGAGAAGCAATAGAGTTCTTAGATTACTTTCCAAAAGCTCTTACAAGTTCATTTCAATTACAATCTACCTCAAAAATGAGCTCTCTAGCTCCTTTTATAGTTTTTGACTAGCTTTGGCCCTGTTCAGACCTAGTGTCCGGCCTAGTTAAAAATTAGGTTCCAGGGCTTATTTGAGGGCTCAAATGAGATCTAAAAAATACGAAAATTGGTAAGCAACTACTTCTAAGGCTCCTCAAGCTCAAGGACTCCTCAGCTTGCACAAAATGGAGCCACAAAAAGGTGAACATGATATTTACAGGGGTTGTTAGTGATGAGAATCACTTTTAATTGGTCTTAGGATTTTGAAAAATTAAAGGTTGCCTTAGTGCTAGATCTGCGTGAATGCTCGTACTTGCTTCTTCATGAAGAAAATTATTGGCCTACTTGCCAGATCGTCGTTGACTCCCTTGTTTGCTTGTGCCTTCTCTCCGCTCTGACTCTCTTCTCTGGCTACCATGCCTTGTCAGTCCTTCAGTTCCTTGTCTGCTGCTAACAACGTCTTTGCTGAGCTAGAGATGTTAAAGAGGCGGCTGGCTTCAAACATGGTCTGAGCCAACTCCACCATTTTGGCGCAAATTTTAGTTCGTTCAAGCTCTAATTCTGCTCTGGGGTAGCACTTTTCATGATCAGTTACGTTTGGCCCTTCTTGGATTCTGGCCTGATATGCTTTAAGCATCATGTTTAGGTCCTCGGGAGTGGGATCTGCTAAGACTGATCCTACTCTTGGGGGTGGTGGGTTTAGGTGAGGCGGGTTGGAAGGTGGCGGTTCAGATGGAGTTGGGAATGGTGGAGGTGATGGAGGTGGGGCAGTGTGAGAGGGAGTTTGAGCTGCGAGTTCAGTTATCCTGGCCTTTGTTTCTCTCAAGCTTTCCTCGAGTTCACTCATCTTTTTTGTCCATTGTCTTTTCATTCTTTCACGACTATCTCTCCAAGCTCTAGTCCTTTTCTTGGTTATGCTCTCAGTTTCACTAGCCTCTGGGCTCTTTTCCTGGCCTACGCTTTGGTTCTGTTGCAGGGCTTGGGCTCTAGTGAGTACTTGTACCGGTGCAGTGGAAGTCACACTCCCTGTGGAGTCTACTACTAACCCAATAACGTTAATTGGAGTGATTTTTGGCATATTATTAGGATTCTTAGGGCAGTCTCGTAAGAGATGCTCCTTTCCACACTCCTGGCAATAGCCCTGGATCGTCACCGACTGGGGTTGTGTAGGTGGAGGCAAGGGACAATCACGAATGAGATGATCTCCCTGACATCTGTAGCATGGTCCTCCAGGGAATGGAGGTCTTACTTGCCTAGGTTGGGGTCTTGAGTTAGGGTTTGTATACATTACATTTGTGTACTCTGGTTCCCAACTAGGTTCATTTGGCTCTTCACTGTAATAGGACTCACCATGTTCTGGAGACTGCATGTAGTAAGCCTGGGGACTATCAACATGTGTAGAATCAAAGCTATGGTCACTCGGGTCACTTTCAGAAAGCAGTGGTGTTACAGGGACTATAGCTCTATTCAGGTTTTCTTCTGCTGCTGCATATTTTACTGGGATCACATTAGCTGGGGCAGGGGGTTGTTGTGCTAACACAGGCTGAGGCCTTTGTTGGTTTTGGTATGGTTGCTGATAAGGTTGTTCTGGAGTGCCATATGGCTGTGGAGGGTACGGGTTCTGGTATCTTCCCTGCTGAGGGTATGGCTGAGGGTAGGGTTGCCTAGCCGCCTGCTTGTTGTATGGGCAATCTTGCGTGGTGTGATTGGTGTACCTCCGTTCTATGGTGCAGTACTGGCTACTAGGATTTACTTGGGGTTGAGCCGTAATGGGACACACGTTCGCCATATGGTCGCCACCACAAGTATAGCATCTTTTCACAGGGGCAAACCTTGGGATTTGTTTGCTAGAGACACCTAATTTCTGAGCTACTTTCTCTGCAAGTTCCTCAATTGATGTGGATTGTGTGGAAGAGAGGCTAGAGGCACTATCTGAAGCTTTGTATAACTTGGAAAGCTCTAACTCCTCCCCTAGGTTATCCTCGATGTCAATGCACATGCGTACACACTCTTCTATAGTCCTAGGGTCCTTCAAGTACACATAAGATCTCAATTTTGTACTTAGTAATCCATCCAAGAATAAAGCCACTTGCTTAGCTGGTGTGGGTAATTCAGGGACAGGGCATCTCTCTAAGTATTGCCTAAATCTTCTCCCTGCAAGTCTCACGGTCTCTTGAGGTGTTTGCTTGAAGCTGTGAATCAGCGAGGAAGTGTTATGTCTTATGCCACTTTTAGAGAATTCGATAATGAAAGCCTCTAGGAGTTGGTCTATGCTCCTGAACTGTCTCTCATTCAATGGTTGAAACCACGTAAGTGCTGTGTTCCTAGGGGTTAGACCAAAGGCATTATATTGCGTGAATAAATCCTCCACTTGTTCAGCTCTCAAGACTTTCCTGAACTCGGCCACATGATCGTATGGATCTCCGGTGCCATCGAAGTAATTTTTCATGGACTTAACTAGCTGAGTTGGTCTCAAAGTCCTCGTGTGCTCTCTAGGTCGTGGTAGAGGGAACTCATCCGCATTTCTTTGATTCCTGTGAGCTCTAAGTATCTCAGGCTCTACCCTATTTGTTTCCGTCCTCGTTCTTTCTCTGCCCACTGGGTTGGCAAAGCTTACCTTAGGTTTATCTCTATGTCTGTCTCTTTGAGTTCCGTGAGCGTGGGAGGTTCCAGCTCCTGGGAGACCAAAGGACACGTTCGATCTTGGTTGGGGGAAAACGAATTCACCCTTCCAAGTGTAAGCATGTCTATCATTTTCTGTAACCACAAAGATCCTCTCTGAAGCGTGATCTAAGTAGGTCACTCTGCCTGGGCTATTAGGATCTTTGAACTCATAGATCATGATTGTTCCTATATCATTTGGCCGATCAGATTTATACCTCCAAAAGGCTTCATCAGTCCCTCGGTTCAGAAGCAGATCTATGCTCTTGTTGTCCTGAGGAATCCACTCTAGTGTGAGAATTCTCGTAAGAACAGATTTCCCTCGAGGGGTCCTGGGCTCTACACCCATGTTTCCTTGTTCTAGGTCATCTATGTTCGTCTCAGGGATCACATTCCCGAATTCGTCTGTCCTATCTGGATGACTGGTGACTACGTATATGGTTCCTTCTTTGTCCAAGTATGCTCCGTTTTCAAACTTGACAGCTGGGTGCTCTAGTCCTATGGATTGGTCAGGGTTTTTAATCTGCACCACGGATCTTCCTAGACCGTCCTCATAGATGCTAGCACCTAATCGGTTGATCCTAAGGTATTCGAGCTGTGTTTTGTAAGGGCCTTCTACTCTGTGCAAGTATGGCACTCCTGAACTTCCCGTAGGTCTGTCCATGCCTTGAGACATCTCTGATTCACTGGTATCAGAGCTAGGGTAATGCGAGTGGTGACTCAACTGCTGGGCCCAAGACCTCGCAGTATGATTGACGCTAGCTTCTGAAGACCTAAGGCTTTGTCTATCCCTTACTAGATGCCGTCCTGATCTAAAGTTCATATGCCTAGTTAAGTAGCCCGATTTTTGCCCAGAGTACAACCTCGTTGCCGGTCAATTGGTATCAGTCACTTGATTCTGTTTAGTTATTTATCGTGTTTAAGGTCTTGTCTGATATCACGTCGTCAGGAATACTTGAATGTTCTTCGTAATTTAAGGTTGATCGTTCCACGTTAGGTTCTTTTCCTTTATGTTATCGACAGTACAGAGATTATGTTTTTAACTTGAACTTGAGTTTTTAGGTAGTCTTCAACTTGATAACTGCCTACCGTCGCCCTGGCTTACTCCTATCACTAGTCGTTCTTAGCCTAAGCTAGGAATTGACAAAGGGAGTTGAAAGTTTCCAACCTTTTGTTTCCTGCTTGGTTGCCCTTGAATGCCCAGGAAGTGTGTTCCCAAGCTTGCACTTACTCTTGCTTAGATTGCCCTTCGATGCTCTCAATAGATCTGTAAGAGTTCCAAAGTTAGCTCAAGACTTAAATTCCAAATACAGAACCCTTCACTTTCATTCATGAATCACAAATACCAATTTGCACTGTGATTTTTTTTTTTTTGGAAAACAATTCTAGAGATCCCTAAATTTTGTTCCCCCTGGGTATGGTCAACTTCAAAATACCCAATCTAATAATCCTGATCTTAATTTAACAGGGTTATGTCAGTTCAGGGTTCTGGTGCTAAAACAGGGTTCAAACAGGCTACCAGATCACAGGATTTTTCTCGAAACACATGTGTAGGGACCTCACAAATCACTAATTGCTAGACCAACATGCCCAAAAACTATCCCCAAGGCTTAGAATAAAAACCCTAATTTTTTTGGCCAAAAAGCCTGTCAATCGCGATCGACAGGTCTGTCAATCGCGTTTGATAGAGGTGTCCGTCGGGGCCTGTCGGTCGCGATCGACACGTCAGTCGCGATTGACAGTGTCAATCGTGATCGACACTTTTTCCGGGTTTTTCGCCGTGATTTTAGTCAATCAGGGATGTGTCCGTCGCGATGGACACGTGGCTACGCGAGAAAGTCAATCAATCGTTGAATTTCAGTCGGTCGCGATCGACGGTGTCAATCGCGATTGACAGGGTCTGTCGGTCGCGATTGACAGGGTCTGTCGGTCGCGATTGACAGGGTCTGTCGGTCGCGATTGACAGGGTCTGTCGGTCGCGATTGACAGGGTCTGTCGGTCGCGATTGACAGGGTCTGTCGGTCGCGATTGACAGAGAACCACGGATTTTTTCTACTGTTTTTAGTGTTTTAGGATGTGCTCTTTATGCTTGTCACAGTGGTGTGCTTTATTTTACCAAAGGGGCGAGCTTTCTGTCGATCGCGATCGACAGAGGCTGGCGACTGCGAGACAGATTCTGAGTATTCCGTACCTGTGCAACGTGCTTGGGATGATGATTCAGCAAGAACCTGCAAAATGCTCAAGAAACATGCAAAAAAAGTGCAAGAAATATCGCTCTCGCTCTCTCTCACAAGTAGAATGAAGGAAATGAGGTGGAGATGGTCATATGATCAAAACTGAAAATTTTCGTGATGATGGAGAAGGAGGTGGGAGATGGTGATGATGATGATGGTGATGAAGATGGTGAAGAAAAAACAAGAAACTAGATGAAAGTGAAGAAAATACCTACAACTCCAACGCGTCAACTCTACGTCTTACCATCACACGCTCGTCCTCAAAGCTCGATCCCCGGCAACGGCGCCAAAATTTGGTGTAGCTCAGTGATGAGTAGCACCTCCTTTAATGTCAATCCGGGAAGACGTGAGGATGGTATGAAGACCTCGAGCAAGTGGAGGCACAAGTGCGTGAGTGAGAAGCACACAAACATGCACACACATACACACACACGCGCACACACAGCAAGACAAAGAGTGAGAAGCAATGGAGTTCTTAGATTACTTTCAAAAAGCTCTTACAAGTTCAATTCAATTACAATCTCACCCCAAAAATGAGCTCTCTAGCTCCTTTTATAGTTTTTGACTAGCTTTGGCCCTGTCCAGACCTAGTGTCCGGCCTAGTTAAAAATTAGGTTCTAGGGCTTATTTGAGGGCTCAAATGAGATCTAAAAAATACGAAAATTGGTAAGCAACTACTTCTAAGGCTCCTCAAGCTCGAGGACTCCTCGGCTTGCACAAAATGGAGCCACAAAAAGGTGAACATGGTATTTACAGGGGTTGTTAGTGATGAGAATCACTTTTAATTGGTGTAAGGGTTTTGAAAAATTAAAGGTTGCCTTAGTGCTAGATCTGCGTGAATGCTCGTACTTGCTTCTTCATGAAGAAAATTATTGGCCTACTTGCCAGATCGTCATTGACTCCCTTGTCTGCTTGTGCCTTCTCTTCTCTCTGACTCCCTTCTTAAGCTTCCTTGCCTAGTGAGTCCTTCAGTTCCAACAAACTTTTATTCACTAAGTATAGAAAGCAAGCTAAATTTCTCAGGGCTAAAAGAAGAGAGTCTCTTATGGAGAAGTTGAGTACTCTAGATGTTTCTTCTAAAGATTATCAAAATCTTTCCTTGAGATTGAACAAGGAGAGATATCTTGAATCTAACTACTCTCTTGCTACATCAAAAGAGTTTTTTTTTTTTGCAGAAACAGAAAATATAAAATTGATGCTGTCAAGAAAAAACTACAACATAGCTCCCAAAGGAATGGGAGAAAACCCTAGGTCAAAGAGACTAAAGCAGAAGGAAAGTCCCCTCAAAAACCCCTCAAAGTACAAGATGATCATCTTGATCAAGGAAAGTTACAAAATATTTTCAATATACAACTAAATAAAGAGGGACATATTGGTTTTGATAGGAGAAGGGAACTGTAATAGTTTATCTCTCCACCTATTACAAGGATAATTCTTGAGGATCTCAAAAGGACTAGATTCTTTAGCTGGTTCACTCCCAGTAGACTTCATGCACTTGTCGAGAAGTCTCTTAATCCCCAACATACAGGAGAATAAGAATTCTTTACAATTTTTTTCATAAATTTTGATGTTCATGTTCTTCCAAATAGACTTGAGGATTTGAGCCTTATGAGTTGCCAGAGTACAATATCCATCTTGTTAACTTCACCAGTGAGAATTTCTCTGGATCCAGGCACCTTCAACCCATAAGTGTTACAATAAAGATAAATGACCTTCCAGAATAGAGGAAACCCTTCATTTGAAGAAGAGGTGCTCTAAATCTTCTTTCATACCACAATGGTGACAAAGACCAGCATCAATTTTATATTTTCTAGCTTTGATGCCAGTGCAGATTCTCTTATGAAAAATCAGCCACAACAAACAAGAGTGCTTGTTATCAATTGGAAGAGACCAAATACACTGAAATCTATAGCTCCATTGATGAGTAGACCACGACAGATTCCACTTCCTGTTCAAACTGCGAGTAATGAGTGTGATGCTGGTTCGAGCATGTTTATAGTTTTTGTATATGTCTTGAGCCACGTTAGAGATGTTAATAGTCTTCTACCACAAGTGAGGCCCAATGAGAGACAGCACCTTGTTCCTTTTATCTTTTAAAATCTACTTACAAGCAAAGGACAAGGTATCACAATTCATTATAAAGCAATCATCAATCAAAATCCCATCTCTATATAGATCCTGCCAGTTAACAAACCCCAGCTTTCTACATTTATTCCATCTAATGTGTAGAGGGGTAATGTTAGGAGACTCAAACCAACCAATCCCTAAGGAATCCTGCATCAGGAAGGAATAGTTAAAAGAAAACCACACAGGCAGCTTATAGTTCTCTTTGACCTTCATCCAGGCATTCCAGAAATTGCAGGCAAGAGAACTTCCTTTAGGCACAAACCTAGCAGGAGAAATAAGAATATCCCAAAGATTGAAGTTAGACCAACTTTGATTGTTCTTAAGACAAAATTTATTTATGTTTCTTTTGATCAAACATGCCCAAAAATCATCAGAAGAGACAGCTCTGAGAATCCACTTGGCAGCCATCTGAGTGGCCATCCTGGTAGGGAAAATAAGACCAAGCCCCCCTTCAGACTTTTTCATACAACAAGTCTTCTAAGCAACTTTAGGAGTTTTGTTCCCACCCCAGAAGAATCTCCTAGCAAGAGAGATGGCCTGAGACAACTACTTTTTGGTAGGCAGCCAACAAGCCAAAAAATAAGTTAGAGATGGAAGAATATAATGTTTCAATACAAAGGACCTTTGGGAAAGATTAGAATGCATGTCCATCCACTTGAAAATTTTAGCTTTGAATTTCTCTAAAACCCAATTCCATCTCTGTTCATTTGTGATCTCAAATCCCATGGGGATTCCCAACAATCTGAAGACAGAACCCTTTTTAATAACACCACACCCTGCATCCTTGACACAATGAGGAACCACATTGTTAGTAACATAGAAACCAGTTTTTCTGTGATTAACCATAGAGCCACTAGCAAGACAGAAAGTATTAAGACATTTGAGAAAGGAAGCAGCAGAAGACTCATCAGCCCTCATAAGGAGGTTGGTGTCATCAACAAATATCTGAAGGGTCTGAGCTTGAGGGATAACCAAACCTTTAATGGTGTCTTTATCTATATAGTCTTTGACAAGCCACCCAAGAGCATCACTGGTAATAGCAAACAAAAGTGGGGCCAAAGGACATCCCTATCTTATGGATCTACAAAGCTAAAAAGGGGAAGATAAATAACCATTTATTGCAACTTTAGAATGAGCATTACCAAACAAAATGTTGGTAAATCTAATAAAATTACTTCCCACACCTATATCATGAAGAGAGTGTAAAATAAAATCCCATTCAACCCTATCATAAGCCTGGTCAAAATCAACTTTAAAGAAGAAAGCATCAGTATTAGTTTCTCTAGCAAAGTCAACACCTTCCCAAATAGTAATCATAGCATCAAGGATGTACCTACCAAAAATAAATCCCTTTTGTTTAGGAAGAATGATGCTATCCATCAAAGGGCTAAATCTTCTAGCCAAGGAGGAAGCATATGTTTTCTCTATTGAAAAAAGTAAAGTCAGGGATTATATCCCAAGGTTAAAGAAAAGAGAAGGTGGTCACACTATAAACATAGAGGAGACTTTACAAGAGGCTAAAAGCTTCTTTATGGATGTTTTCTTTGGTTCTCCCAAGTGGGGGGAGGATATTTAGAGGAAGAGCTACCATTGCTTTGAAAGGGAAGAAAATGATTCTTGAAAGCCCGGTTCCCATTCTTGACCTGTGCCTCACTACCGATGAGATCAAAGAAACCATCATTAAATTGAAGCCCTGTAAATCTCCCGGTTTGATGGTCTTCCTAATGAATTCTTTATAATGCTTAGAGATTTTCTCACTCCCTACATTATTTTGGTGTGGGAAGTGGTTGTTAGTAAAGGTTATCTCCCTTGTCACATAAACACTAGACTTATTAGACTTATCCACAAAAGAGGGAACAAGGATGATCTTAACAATTGGAGACCCATTACTTGTCTCAATTCCATCTATAAAAGTTTTTCCTCCACTATTGCTAGAGGTCTTAGCCCCTTGATGAAATTCTTCATTCTACCTGAGCAGAAGGGTCCTATAAAAGGTAGTTATATTCTTGATGCTATTATATCTCTTTGGGACGGTATGGATTTTGCTAAGGAAATTGGTCAGAATTCTTATGATAGAATTAAATGGGACTTTGTGCTTCAATCCCTGCAAGACATGGGAGCTAGGAAAAGACTTATTGAGTACATCAGTCATCAGTTCTCTGTTTGGAAATGCTTGCTCTAGAGTAGCCATTAATGGTCACATTTTTGAACCTTTTAGAATTAATAGGTCTATTAAGTAAGGTTTCACTTTAGCACCTCTGCTGTTTGCCATAGCTAGTGATGCTTTGGGTTGGCTTGTGAATGATGCTATGAGTCCTGGATTAATTAAAGGTATTAACATTCCTAATTCCCCCTCCCCCCTTGTTGATGATACTAATGTTGTTTTGAATGCAGATGATCAATCTGTTTGTAGTTTCTTGGATTGTCTACAGACCTTTTGCAATTCCTAGTGGTTCTCAAGTCAGTCACACCAAAACTGGTTTTAGAGCCTCTAATAATATTCTTCCTGACTGTGTTGATAGACTTGGGTGCAAGGTTATCAAAGATGGTGAGATATTCAGATTATTGGGCATTCCTATGGACTTCCAAGTCTAATTCTAAAAGGTGGGAATGGGTTATTGATAAATTTAAAAAGCACCTATTCTATTGGTTTGATGTTTATAGCTCCCTACCCCATAGAACTTTTGTTCTCAATCACTACATTCTCCCTAAGTTGGTTTATTATCTTGCTTGTTGGACTCCTACTAATAAGCAACTTGAGTAGGTTATTTCTCTAGCCAGGAACTTTCTTTGGGGAAGCAAGCCATCTCCGTAGAAAATTCCTAAAGTTGCCTGGAAAACTTGTTGTCTTCCTAAAACTCAAGGAGGTCTGGGTATCATTTGTCTTAAGAAAATGGCAGAAAATCTTGCTCCTAAATGGATTGTCAGAAGTACAAGTAGTAATGATATTTGGGTCTCCCTCCTCAAAAGGAATTATTCTAATTTTTTTTGACTGATTACAAGGCTTGGAATAGTATTCAACTAGGGGATGTCTTGGTTTCTCCTCTGAATATAACTTCTATTGGGAGTACCGTGATGTGGAGAATGTGGAATGCCTGGTTTAAGGCCAAACAACCCTTTTACCCATCTCTGGTTATGTTGAAATCTACTAATTTTTTTATGCAGGAATCTCCTTGGATTGGCTGGTTAGCTTACATTAACAAATATAGTGTTGCTATTAAACAGCACAAGTTTCACAGAGCTGGGGTCCCTACTTGGAATGATTTTATGCTCAATGATATGGTAAGGTCTTCTAACCAAATGAATCTAAACACTAACTTATCTAGGTTCTGTATGCAGGTTCTGGACAAACAGAAAGCACTATTGGAAGCTAAAATGGAGAAGTGTCAAAGAAAAAATATATCACTGTTGAAAGTTGTTGAGGCTATTAGTTCAAGAGAGACAAGGGATCTATGCAGCAAATTCTTCCCAAGCTTAACTCTAGATGGAAAATCAATTGGAATGCTCAACAATGGATTTATAGATTCAAATCTTTGTGGGCCTTTCCTAATTGTTGTAAACACTCTTTCCTTCAATGGTTGATGATTTATAATGGTCTGTGGATTGGCCCAAAAGTCAAGAAAGTTAATATTAATGGAGGAAATTGCACCTTCTATGGCTCAGTGGAGGATGTTTCCCACCTGTTTTATGATTTTTCACATGCCAAGAAATTCTGGACACCTGTGGATCAGTACCTTCAGTCCAATGGCTTTCCACAATTAAGTAAAATGGAGGTCTTGCTGGGTTGCAGGAATTTGGATATCCTTCTCTGGAACATCTGGAGAGGATACATTCTCTGGTACATCTGGCTTAGCAAAAGTGATGCTACCCTTAACAAAGGAAAAAGGAATTTCCTTGTTTGCCTTCTTGGCAAGATCCCTTCCTGCCAAGATCTGATGTATTTGAGATAATGTCTAAAAACAAGTACTGTAGGTGGAGGGATCTAATATCTGTCCATTACTCTTGTAAAAGGATATGTATGGATTTGGCTTTGTAAGTTGCTCGATATGTGGTGGCTTCTGCCCTGAGCACAGTTTGTAATTTCCTCCATTAATTTATCTTTTCTGCTTTCTCAAAAGAAAAAAAAAGACTTGCATCGTTACCTGAAATGTTCTCTCATAAAAAGAAAAATGACAAACAGCATGTCACGATCTGGAAACGAAGCGATTCACCGCTTTAAGATTATGTGAATGTCAAGAGTTATGTGTAAATCTGTATATACACAAAACATTTACTGTCTTCGCAAAATACATAGAACTTTGAATACATATGCATATTAAAGATAGTAAATACATATGTATCGTGCAAGTGACTATCTGTTGGACATAAGATGTCCATAACATGCCTATTTCTACGATGGCTCTCAACGCCACATAATCAAGGCATGCCCTAATAAAGGTACTCGAAAATGTTCAAAAACATGGCCGAGAACGTTCATGAGCTAGAAATATGCTAGAAAAGGCTCAAAGTGCACTAGAATGATTAAAATGATGAAATGCCCAAAATGAGCTACATTATGAAATGAGAAGTTAGATACACAAGCATCCAGATCGAATCTCAAGGGAAGAGCCTCATAGGAGTATGGGAATGGTTGAAAGATAGGTGATGTGAGTCTCTTCTTATTTGGATTACAGGGAAATACCATCTATTTGATATAATGTGAGGTTGCATGAGTGCATGAGAGGTTATGAGAGGATTTCTTGCATATGACATTGTATGGATACAAGTTTGTCGATACGAAAGGGTAGAACAAAAATATCTGAATCCTTCTACTCTATTTGATGACCTTTTTTCTATAATGCTAGCAACTAGTGACATGTGGTATCAGTTACGTGATTGGGTTCTTAATCATCTAAGTAACTGGTGTGTCTCCAAACAAAGGTACTTAAAATGTAAAGAAACATGGCTTAAAATATTCGGGACCTAAAAATAAGCTATAGGGGCTCTAAATACACTAAAACCATCTACTGATGAAACGAAAAACAAAATGAACTAGGCTATGAAATGATATCTTACATAACATGCATGGATATTGAAAGTCAAGGTGAGGTCAGTGGGAGAGTACATGAATGAATTAATTACAAGTTGTGTGAGGGCCTCCTCTATTTAGACTATAAAGAAAATAACATCATCTGTGATAATGTGAGGTTGCCTGAGAGTGCATGAGAGCATATGGATGGATGTGGATGCAAAAGGGCTAAGCACAAATAACGCAGCACTCCTCTATCTTATAACTTATTACAGTTCTGTTGTGATGGGGGAATGTGTGACATTTGGCATCACTTAGTTCATTCGGTTTTTCAATTTGACGTTTGGCATTCATTTTAGGTAACCATGGGCATATGGAATCCCTTGGTGTATCGACGACATATAGTGTCCATGTGATTTTCATTCTATGAACATATAGAATCCATGGTGTTTCTAGGATCAGTAGAAAAATGAGATCCCAAGCTATATAGAAGGGCGTACATCATTAGGTAGGTGTGATTTGAAGGAGACATCAGACTTAGATAATTTTGCCATGACTCCTTCATTGGTGTTGTCCTTTTTATCCATTAATCTATCGTCTACTCTCTTTCATATTGTGACGAATAAGACTTTATCTTCCTCCTTTTTTAATTGAGTTACATACTTTAGGCCCTCTTTTCAGATATCTTGCAAGAGATTATCAAACCGTAACGTTTTCAATGAATATTTGGAAGGTCATAATGTTTACAAAGCATTTCTAGTCTGTTCAGCATGAAATCATTCATTACATAATCATACAAACATTTTGTTAAGACTTCTTAGGTAAAACCGCGTCCAAGAGTCATACAAGGGGGAGAAATAGGTGTCCGTGACTATGTGAAATCCCCCCTGCTAAGATGCAACATAACGAATGATCCCACAAAATAGTGTGTAACCTACGCCATCACACATGCTTGAATTATAGTTTTCTCTGATGAATTTATTATTTCAGGCTCTTTTATTTCTCATTTCTTTGTGCAATTGAAGTTCATAGTTCTTCCTAATTATCTCATCCAAACCTCCCAAAATTCAATCGGTCTCTCTCTCATATAATGAGATTCCGTTAGTAGCTTCTTCAATTGAAGTTAAAATTAAAGCACTCTATCCAAGAATCTTCGTTTTTTCTTCTCGGCAAAACAAGCTATAGCCTATCAATATATGTTTATTGCAACTTGCGAGCACTAACCACATGAGTTCAAAAGCCCTTTATGTTCTTTATACTGAAGGTGCACCCCCAAACCCCCCAGCTTGCATGTTCAAGGTCTTTTGTGCACTCTCGAAACAGCTGACCTGCTGTTAATCGTGTTTCCAAAATTATGATGCACAAAAGTGATAGTGTCTTCTACACGTTAGCATGCCAAGCATCATGATATGTGTAGTGCACAAGATCTCAAGAATCGTTTTCCTACTTCATATGTGTATTCTTAAAATAGTAATTGGACCTCCTTGGTAGTGTCTAAGTGAGCAATCTCTAGACCAAAGTGATCCAAACTTTGTGTTTTTGCATTGTAGCTCTATATACATCTCAATGATGTAGTGGAATTTATAGGTCTTGTCAAATATAGGTGGTTGGATTCGATAGATTTTATTGAGTTTTTTTGGGAAGAAACATAATTATGTGTATTACGAGATTAATAAGACATGACCGGGGATGAAATATACCATTTTTCATCTCCCTCACATGGCTAGTGGCTATGTCAATATATTCGAGAGACATTCTTAGTGAGCTTTGTCAGATATATCTACTCAGAGGGATGGCATATTTGTTTCAGTTATTCGTGGATTTTTGGGGTTTATTTATTTATCATTCTTCATATATATATATATATATATATATATATATATATATATATATATATATATATATATATATATATATATATATATATATATATATATATATATATATATATATATATATAGTACTTGTTGTATTCGGTCATTATTGTATATTCTCTTTACGTAATAGAAAAAGTAAAAGAAGATTATTCTTTGATTGTGGCATATTGTTGACAAGCTTGCCAACATGGTTATTCATCTTATGTGCACATGTAGCAAGGCTATCCATGGTATCTTCTTGATGCTCACAATACTCTACATTTAAACAGAATTAGGGAATGAGGAAACGTATTACATTATAAGTTTCCTGAATTTCAATGCTTTCTTATTTATTGGATTTAAGTAGATGGGAGCCTCCCAATCCTCAATTACTCAAAAATTAAAACTTTATTGTATATGTTCTACCTAATGAACTAGGTACCATGCAGTGTATTTGACCAACTTGCATGCTTTTCAGTTCTTCAAAAGGTCGAAGTATACTTTAGCTCCCATGTAACACCCATGCTCTTCTTGTTTCTTCCACAAATCAATGTTAGTTTGTTTCTCAAATATCTTGGATCACACTAATTGGTATGGGTTTCTACGAGTTTTCCAAACCTGTTTCAACTCTTGTGGTTATTACTTATGTGAGTCAGTAATCCCCTCAAATCAAGTCAATTTAAAATGATTTTACGTTCTCACTAGACAAAATATCTTAAAGCTTTCACTTTTCTTGGCTCGTTAGTGTATGTTCCCTGATGAACCGTTACCATAGAGCGTACCATTTCCCTAGATGTGGACCTTGTCTTGGATGTGGGAAAGGTTGCACATTTCCAAATTCTTGAATGTTATCCCGACTATGTAATTTACTCTGAACTATCGTACTTGTGATTTTTCCTTTTAGAAAACGTATTCCGAAAATACGATTGGGATAAACAATCGCACCAAATTTTTAGACAACCTCAAAATATACTTCCGTAAATCTCACTTCTTCGCAACAGCTCGAGAAAAAAGTTGTATCGATGCACAAAATCATAAGAAAAGCTCCTCAAAGAAAGGGTGGGCTCGTAAACATCCACTTGGAAGGACTTTTCGTGAGTTAAGACAAACAAGCAGTGTGTTCAAAGTGTTACTCCAAAATCTATAAAGGATATGGAGATGAAAATCAAATATTTAGCTTCCTATCCATATTTCAAAAGATAATGTATAATTACTCATGAGTTGGATTTACATTAACGGATATATCCCTTCACGACATCAATAGTTCTTTTGATGTGTCCGTTTGGAAAAAGAAACTTTAAAGAAGTGAGCGGAAAGGCTGGTTCTTCAGAGAATGTTTGTAGCAATAGCCGTCATTGCAGCATTTTCGGGTATTGCTTCAGTTATGTTCCTATTAGAATCGCCATTTGTTTTCAGCATTTTTGTCCCTAATTATCTTGTTTCTCCTGAGTTCCTTTTTTCTTAGATGTAGAGCATAGTGGGAGGGGAATTTCCCGTTACAAGGGCTCTTCCATGAGAACTCCAATACGAGCTTGCGTTTCAGAGTACATACTCTCTTAATCATTCATTGTCTAAGTGTAGACCGAATGACCAACCTCTGAATTTCTACTTTTCTTCTTTTCTGGTGGTATATTTATGTTGATTATCATCTTTACCATGGGAATAACTCTCTTGTGCTTTATCATTTTCTTAATCTCCTATTCCAAGAGCTCAACTTATTTTTCCAACCTTCTATTAATTTTTTCTTCCAAAACTACCTCTTTTGGTGAGAACGCCCCTCACTTGAAGAGCCTTTAAGTCAATCCCATCCTCTATGGTGAACATTGATGAAGTTACCGGAATCATGTTTTCAAAGTTGTATTTTCTTGATCCTCTTCCTATCTAAAGAGGACTTATCTAAGCCAAGCACTCAGTCCCTAAGGTCTACCACCAAAATTGGTTGGGTCACTAATCTACCTCCATACTGATTATCTTTCTAGATTTTTTGTTACAAGGGGTAGTTCTTAAATCCCATGTCCTGAACCTCCACACTAAAACACACATTTGAAAAATTCCATGATATGGTTTCTTGCTTCCAAAGATCCGTTTCAACTATCTTGATATTGATGCTGGAGGTAAGGTCTTTATCGAGGTCACAATCAACATTGATAATGAGGTTCCATTTAGCATTTTGGAAGTAGGTGGTGACCTCATAAATCTGCCCTCAAAAACTCTCCCTGGATACGAGTGATAGACACATCAAGACCATAATTTCACTAATAAAGCCATATTACAAAAGCAAGAGTTTAGGGAGGTCCATTTAGAGAAGATATTTCAAATGCTTAGACTTTTTAGGGATGATGTTGCAAACCCACATTAAAAAAAAAAAACATAACGTGGTGTGAAAGATATGCCAAAATCTAGGTTGAATGGCTTGAAAAGCCATCTCTGCATTTTCAAATATGAGAAGGATATGGTTTGTTGGGACGAATTTGCACTTACTGATTATAAGACCGTGAAGGAACCATTTCCTTACCATCTACCTTTTGTAAGAGAGACTATTGGTGGTTTGATCTCAGAAAAAGGGAGAGACTCATTGCTACATTTAACCGAAAGCTGAGGGTAAATATTGATGACATGAGAGGTGGAGCTACCATACCTTGGGAGAATCCAAGAAAAACCGAGTAGGGAGAAAGCATCGCCACCTTATAGATGGCAATCCTAGATTGCAACTCCTTGTCCCCTTTAGAACAAGACACAAGAGATGTTACAAAGAAACTCCCAAACTATTGCTGATGCTCTCACCAAGTGAAAACTTCAGTTATGCTCTTTCCATGGAGTCCTTAATCCACTTGTGAACTTAAAAAGGAATCACCCTCAAAGTCCTTAACAACTTTACAGAGCAGGTGATTAACTTCATGTAGGCAAATGAAAAAATAGAAGAGGCTATCACTTAATATAAAGATGAAAGTAGTCATTAATCATTGCTTCCAAAAGGAATCTTCATTCAAAAAATACCACATGAGAGGTTGTTTTCAATGGTCTTTGCCTTAGACTGTATAAGACTTTGAATCTTCAATGCATCTAACACGATCTCTATGTTTTTCTCGTTAACCCCGCTATGAAAGACTACTAACTTAAGTCTCTAAAGTTGCAAGCAAGAAAAATATATAAAGAATCGTCTTGAAGCTTTCAGAAAAGAAGCTATGAAAAAAAAATCCTCATGAAGTTCCAAATTCTTACTGACAAATCGAATTGTACATGATTTAATCGTTTACATGAAAGGATGTGTTGACTATGTGCTGAAAATATGTTGAAAATGTAAAGGATGTTTGGATAGTAATGATTGCATGAAGTTTGTTGAAAACGGATGTTCTTATTTACGAGAAGATTCTCCAAATATGTTAAGTTGCAGGCCTACCTTTAAGCTTAGATGGATTTGATAAATTAAGTTCATAAATCTAGACTTTGTATATACTGTAGAGAAAAATAATCCCATTATGGATATGCTTTCAAGAGCACGTTGTGATGATTTTGATTTGCAAGAAATTGGAGAGATGAAAAAGAATACATATTATTGAAAATGTTTTTCATATTAAAGTCTGAATGATCATAGTTATGATTAAATTTGGCTAGATTTTGACTTCTTTTTAGCAATACGGAATCAAGTTGTTTATCAAGCACCAACATAGTTGTCACTGTAATTATATCATTAGGTGTTGATTATGAATTTCTAATGATTTATCTATGCAATAAAACTCTAAGAGGAACCATGTAGTAGATAGAGAAGTCTCATTATATTTAAACTCTTTATCTATTATTCCGTATATATAAGCATAGAAAATGGGAAAAAAGTATAAATTGGTAGGGAAAGAGGGCAGAACAAATACAACCTTTTCAACGTAAACCATAGAATCATCATATCTTGATCATGCAAAACGAGTCATGCTCAATAAAAAAGTGAATGTGAGCTCATTCTTAAGTGGCTCATGTTTCATCCTATGCTTTAAGAGGGAGAAAACAATAGATGGGAAACGACAGAAGGGAGATTCTTCTCAACCCACAAACTTTGTTTGTTTATGTAGAAAGTAAGTTCTTTCTTCAAATGTTTGAGGTAGCATTTGATTTGTTGTTCCTATAGGATGAAGATATTGTACCTTTACACATTCATTTCATCAAGAAAGAATAATCTAATAGGGAAAGAGATCATGAAGCTAATGAAGGAGGGACAATAAGTGTAATCACACCATTATAGAGCAATATTCTAGACTAAAACACAATAAAAATCTACATAACCATTTTGACGAATACTTATAACATGCTAGTTTCCCTATTTTCATATTAAGGAGAAACATTAATATAGTTATTGATTATGATAGAGAGTTTTCCTTCATCTTTGTAGCCTAGAAATCACTAGATCTAAGGAGATAACGATGCTGATAAGATAAACACATCCAATAAACTAAATATTACTATGAGTGAACTATGCAATAAAATAGAATTAGATTATCCTTGGGTACGAGGGAAAAGGTTTTGTTGTATTGATTTCTTGCTTATTTCAAAAGGTTAATTTGAATTATCAATCTCTCTATGTATCTCTCTCATCAACTCTCTCCTTGTCTACTTCAATCTCTATTTTAGTGTCCCTATTTTATTTTTATAACTTGATTTAATAGTCAAGTGAGTTTAAAAGTTGATAATTATGCATTGTACTTTGATATAGCTCACTCCAAAGTCTCTTATTTAGTGTATATGATTTTGAGTATATGAATAGTAATGATGTCATGTTTTACCCTGAAGTTTTTGGAATGAATAAAGCTACCACGACCCTAGAGGATGGGTAGGACCACTTAAGCTTGAGGATCTTATAAGGATGCTTACCTCCCCATCTAAGATCATAGTTTTTGAACAATTAACGATATCCATGTTAGTACCCATTGTGTTGGTGTATATCTCTTAGCCTAGCTTCTGTTGAGATGAACATATATGCTCCATATAAGTCCATGAACATGAATGATGAGAGCAAAAGAAAACCATATACATGAATCTATTTCGAAAGGAAGAGTGCTCCAAAAAATGGAGCTTCTTGTACACTCTCAAAATTTAATTCATTTGCATGGGTCCTTGTGGATGTTATGTATGCATGATGAGGAAAAAAGAAAAAGATACATATAAATTGATATCAAAAGGAAGAACGGTCCAGAAAAAAGAGCTTCTTATACACTTTCAAATTTGAAACATATGCATGGGTGTTTGTGGATAATATCTATGCATGTGGGTCATTATTTATGAATATATAGAAACGTATCCTCACAATCTCAATAGATAATCCCCACTGGTTCAATGAAAGATTTTGGAGCCTTCTCACACATAGGAAGCTTCAAAAAGGACCCATAAAAACACATAAGAGACAACGGACAAGAGACAAGAGACTTGAATTAAAAGAGATTGTAATGAAAAACATGTACATGCGCATTGTGATACATCACGCTATTGGATCTAATGGTCAAAGGTAGTCTTCATCACCCCCCCCCCCCCTACCATGATAGTTGAACTTAATATCACATGTGACAGGATTGGCTCCATTTCTCGGGATAGAAGACTCCAATTCTGACTCTTTGTTGATCATTTTGGTACGAGAGTGTGGCTCAAATTGTAGCCTACAGTAATCATTATCATTTGGCATTGATTATCATGCCTATGATCTTTTACAACATTGTATTCTAATGTAATAAATCAATACATCTCATCTATGGTCTCTCTGTCATAGTCACTCATAATAGTCAACTTGTACTGCTCATATTTCAGTCAATCGTTTACCATTTTCAATGTTCTATAGCTTGTTGGAATCAGCTCAAGGTTCTCTACATGATTATAAATTTTGTAGATAATCCATTCAACCAATTCAGAGAAATGCGTGTCAAGGCACACACTGGTCAAACTCTATAGAGGTCCTAAAAAATCGAGGGTAATGATTCAATTGCTAAATTGATTGCTTTGTGTATAGTGCATCCTTTTAAGTCATTCTACTTGGAATCAATAGTTCATTAAGTAAATTTGATATCTCCATAAGGAGTTTTTCTAATTCCTATTGTCCTAGAAGCACTAAGCATAACAAGTAGCAGGTGTGTGAACAAGAATAGAAGGTTTTGATTGATCGTGCAACTTAGAAGTAGTCTGGTTTGATTCAATCATTTCTCACATCATTTACAAAGTACATAGGCACTTGTATAGTGTCATTGGAAAGCTAAGAGGGCCTACAACTCAACTTTGAAGCTACAAGAGGCTGGCACAAACCATAATTTGGTAGTACCTACTAATTTCTTGGAGTGTCCATCCATCTTTCCGAACATCCTTAACTGTGCTATGAAAGACTACTAAATTAAGTCCCTAAAGTTGCAAACAAGAAAAAATAGATAAGGAATCCTCTTGAATCTTTCAGAAAAGAAGCTATGAAAAAAAAATTCCTCATGAATTGTACATGATTTAATTGTTGACATAAATGCCTCATCTGTGGATCTTATTCAAATGAAAGGATGTGGTGGGGTTCTGGGCTTTTCCTGGTGTCTCTCCCTCAGAGTGTTTGAGTTTGATCTTCTCGTTTGTCTTGCGATGTGATCGGTGGGGTGTTGGTGGGCATTGAAAATTAAAAGTGGTGCAAGCTCCTTCGGTCATGGATGTGGCTTCGTCCTCTCTCGTGAAAAGTAATCGGGCCCCCCCCCCCTGGGGTGACCGGCACTCTGGCCGCTCTGCTGGAGGGGGGGTCATGTGCCGCTCCTGGGGCATCCGAAAGTGTTGATTCCCCCATCGTATCCCTCAGTAGACCTGCAGTGCTGTCTGCTCAGGAGGAACTCAAGAAAGTTTGCCTCGTCGGCCAAGTGTTTGGCCCTAGGCCCCCGCTCGAAATCGTGCGACAATGGCTTCGAAAAGAGTGGTTCCCTCGAGGACTAATTGTCAGCAAATGTCAGTTCTTACCAGCAAACCACATGCTACTAGTCTTTGAAAATGAAGAGATGGCGTTCCAAGCCCTAAGCGTTGGCACCTGGCAGCTCGGTCGGACGACCCTGTGCTTATTCAGATGGTCTCCGGACTTTACCCCCGACAAATCGAAATCACTTCGGTACCCTCTTTGGGTTGAGCTCCCTAACCTCCCATACTTCTTGTACAACTTCGTGTGGGACATAGTCTCCCCTATCGGCAAGCCGTTGGCTTCACGAGAAGACATTGGTGGTCTCATCTACGAGGGTGCAAGACACTCGTTCAATGCTAGATGGCACCCACAAATCTGCGTCGAGGCCGACCTCAGTTCGCCGCTTCCTGCAACGATCAAAGTGGACATGGGCGAAGGAGATGTTTGGGAGCAGAATATCACCTACAAAAACCTCCCCAACGCGTGCTTTCGTTGTGGCCAGCAAGGTCACAGGATTAAAGACTGCCCTCTCATGCAAAAAAACAAGCGATTTCAAGAAGCCTCCAAAACTGCTCAAGACAACTTTGACGTTTTGACCCACTTGACCAAGGAAGGGGAAGGCAAGGGCCTCCGCAATCCACAAGCTGATGCCGATGGCTTTACCGAAGTTAGAAGAAGAAGGAAAAGAAGTCCGAGGGCCAACGGGGAGAGGCACAACCTGCCAATTGCCCCACACAACAATCTGTATTGCAATCTTGGAGAGGAGATCAACGAGCTCGACTACCCAGGTGGGAAGCCACCTGCGGTAGACAACTACGACGAAGCCCTAGAGATCCCTGACAACAAAGAAACCCCCCAGGAGGGCTACACTACAAGTAAAGAAGATGGTTTCACTACTAATAATGAAGACAACATGGATAGTGAAAGTTCCATCATTGGATCGACGATCCCGGAAACGATGCCGAGCACAGAGCCCAATTCTCCCCAGCGGGGGGCATCCCGCAAAGGGAAACAGCCTTTGGAGTTACCCTGGAAAAGCCCCCATAAGAACCGATTTCTAAGTCGGGATCAGATCCCAGCGAAAAAGAAAGATGAAGCCAAGAGAAGAAAAGACAAGGCTCCCTCCCGCAAAGAGGGATCAATACACAAATGATTGTCATCTCGCTAAATGCTAGGGGGCTAACCGACCCCTCAAGAGCGGCCATCATTGGTCAATGGCTCCGCGACACTAGCTTAAAACCAGACATTATATGCATTCAAGAGATTAAAATTGACGGAGAAGACCTTCTGAAGCGACTCAGACAGGTTTCCTCGGCCCATGTGTGGATCCCAACAAAGCACCAGCGGGGGTCCGGTGGAACGGCTATCGGTGTTAAACAACCCTGGCTTGAAAAGCTTGAGAACTCCATTGAAGATGTAAATCACCGCTGGATTGCGGTTTCTTTTGGTGCTCCCCTCTGTGTCACTATGGTTTCTTTGTACGCCCCTAACGGGGATTTGGAGAGGCTGAACACTTGGACTTCTCTTGACTCGCTTCCCCACAAAGTGCTTATATGTGGAGACTTCAACATGGTGGAGGACCCTATGGACAGATGGATGGGCAAGGGCAGGGTCATCGACAGTCGGGAGAAAGAAACGTGGGACATGACCAAACTCCACTTGGATCTGGTCGAATTCAAAGACTCGAATGGCTTTTCCTGGTCGAATCTCCAAGCGGGCGAGGATCTGAGGAAGGCTAGGCTTGATAGATGCTACATCTCTCAGAGCTTTACTCAACTGTGGGGCCACCCTTCCATCAAGCAACGTACTGACCTCACCATCTCTGAGCACTACCCGATCGTTATCACCTTTCAACCTTCCAACAGGATCCACAAGGCTCCGTGGTTCCATGCCAACGCTTCCACCTTCTCTCTCCCCTCCGTCCACCAAGAGATTGCCGATGTGTGGAAGGTGGCGTTCGCCTCTGGCTTGGCCCCAGCCAAGTGCTGGAGAAGTGCGGTCGACAAGTCTCGCAAGATCATGATCAGAACTAAAAAGATGCTCGAGAGAGTGCGGCGGGCTCGTAGGGAAGCGCTTTACCACAGACTCTGGCGACTCGAGGAGGAAGTGAACAAAGGAAAACACCAAGCCCAGAAAGGTCTCCGAAAAATCAGAGCAGCGTTGAGATACGAGGAAGAAATACAAAGGAAAAACTTGCAAATCTTCTTCAAGGAGTGGTGGGCTGGAAAAGCCGACAAACCCACCAAAGAGATGTGCAGTATCCTTAAAAGGAAACACAACAGAGAGATGATTCCCCTACTGCTTGACCCACATGGCAATGTATGCAACTCGGAAGAAGATAATTTTGGCATCATCGAAGGGCACTTCACGAGACTCCTGGGAACCTCGAACCCCCTCTCCCACCATAGAAGGGATTGCATGGCTGCCATTTCTAGGGTTTCCCCCCGGAGAATACCACCCAACCTCCACTCCCTGCTCCATGCCCCGATCTCTGAATCAGAAATCATTGAGGTCATTGATGCCCTCCCTTTCGGTAAAAGCCCGGGACCCGACGGACTCACTAATGAGTTTTTTAAATCCTTCAAGCTGGTGGTCGCCACCCCTCTTCGGTTGGTTTGGCAAGAAGCGCTAAAATTCGGTGCTCTTCCCTCTTGTATAAATAATGGAATTATCAAGCTGATTCACAAGAAGGGGGAAAAAAACAGAATCGAGAACTGGCGGCCAATTACGATGCTCCAAATAGGATACAAGATCCTCGCCAAAGTCATTGCCAGCAGACTTGCGTGCCACCTGAGATCTTGGCTTAGTGAGGACCAAAAAGGTTTCATCAAAGGCAGGTCCATCCTGGAAACCATTATGGATATTTGGGAAGGTATTCAATTTGCAAATGAGTCTAATCAAGATGTGGTCTTCCTCAAGATCGACTTTGACAAAGCTTACGATAGGCTCGAATGGGACTATATTCTGCAGTCGCTCCAAGACCTCGGATGTAGTCAGAAATTCACCAAGATGATCGCGACCCTTCTCGGCAACGCAACGACCCAAATTAACGTTAACGGCAAACTTTCGAAGGCGATCCATCTTAAAAGATCTATTAGGCAAGGGTGCCCCCTTGCCCCCCTTCTCTTTGCCATCGCCACTGAGGGGCTGAGCAGACTTGTGGCTCATCATGTGGAGGCTGGCAATATCAAAGGCCTCCAGCTACCCCACGACCACAGTCAAATCATCATGAGACTTTTTGCCGACGATATGAACGCGTTCGTTCACAATGATAATACCAGCCTGGAGACTTTCTGGAGGTGTCTTCATACCTTTTGTGAGGCCTCTGGATCCAAAATCAACCACAATAAGACCGCCTTTAGGGCCATTGTGGGACATCAACCTGGCCTTCTCATTGATCATGGCTGCCAAATCATTCCGCAGGGCCAAATCTTTCGGCTGCTAGGAATCCCCCTAGGGTTTGGCGTCTCTATGGAGCAGCGATGGAACTGGGTGCTGGCCAAACTTGAAAACAAGCTCAATTACTGGAGAGGCATGCAAATCAATCTCGCTGGACGGGTGATGGTTATCAACACGTTCCTCCTCTCGTCTACCATCTATTTCCTTTCTTGCTGGAGACCGAATGAGCAAGGCCTGTCCAAACTGAATAGCATCTGCAGAAACTTTCTTTGGACGGGTGATCATAACAGAAGGGGGGTGCCTAAAATCAAATGGGCCATCTGCACCAGCCCTAGAGATAGCGGGGGGCTTGGCATCCTGGACATTGGGTGTATGGCTAACAAACTGGCAGCCAAATGGATGATTAAAGCTTGGTGCAATAGGGAGGCCTCGTGGGCCAAGCTGATCTTCAGAAACAAAAATGAGTTGGCTCTCACGGGGTCCCCGAACTGGAAAAACCTTGACATCATGACACTGCTATTCTCCCCGATACCTGTCTTCCCGAAAGGCTCCAACCTCGTCTGCTCTCTTTGGAAGGGCTGGAATAAAGTCAAAAGCTTCACAAGAATTAGTGAGGACTGGAAGTGGGCGGCCGGAATCAGACAAAACGATTCTATTTGGTTTCCGATTCATGGCATCAGGAGTGTGGAGTCGTGGAACACTCATAATGCCAAGAAGTTATGGAACAAAGGATTCAAAAAATGGAAACACCTCTGGAAACATGACACCAACAGCTGGATCAGCTACGAGGATATCGACCCTCGCATAAACATCTCCTACGAAGAATGGAACACCTTGCAAAGCAGATGCCTCGCTTGGGATCGTCACAAAACCCGCCTTCTCATGGGACATGATGCTCCGAACGCGCGTGGTCTCAAATGGCACAATGGGAATAGCCTACTCAAAATCCCGAACATCAAAGAAACGACTGACCTCCAGGTCAGCCTCAACAAGAAGTGGTGCCTGTCTTGGACGCGGCTTCGGTGGGACATGAAATTCATGGGCATCTGGCACCCACTTATAGAGATTAAGAAGTCTGTTCTCCTATGGCAAATTCTTCATCGAGGAATTTGGACTAACCATAAGGCAAACAAAATTTGTGGGATCCCTCCGTGGTGCAAGCGCTGCCACCGTGCAATCGAAGATGTCCCACACATCTTCCTTACTTGCCCCAACTCCTACAGAATCTGGCAGACGGTTGGACTGAAAATCAGAGTTCAGAAACAGCTTAGTTGGAAACAAGTCCTTTTGGGAGAAGCGATTGGATGCTCTGCGGCTCTCTGGAACGCAATCAGAGGGGAAGTCCTGTGGAAAATTTGGCGGGAGCGGTGTGCTCTCAACTTCGGCGACCCTCCCAGGGAGTGGTCGATTGAAAAATCTCTTTTCCTCCTTGGCAAAAGGATTGTCAACAGTAAGAAATCCCCCCCCTTCAGGCACCATCAAGTCCTCCTTTTGATCAACAACAAGCTCAAACCCAAGTGGGTCCCGCATGAGGGCGACGAGAGGGTGATCAACCTTCTTTGTAATGCAACCTAGGAATCAACCAAGCTTCCCCTGCCTTGTGGGATTTGGGGGGTCCCGTGGGCACTAGTCCCCTTCTTTTGTACCTTTGTTTCTTAATTTAATTCAAGTCCGGGAGAGTAGGCTATTGCCGAACTTCCTTTATATAAAAAAAAAAAAATGAAAGGATGTGTTGTGTCACTACCTGCTGAAAATTGTTGATATTCTAAAGGATGCTTTGATAGTAATGATTGCATGAAGTTCGTTGAAAGGCATGTTGTTATTTACAAGAAGATTCACCAAAGATGTTAAGTTCCAGGCCTACCTTTAATCTTAGATGGATTTGATAAATTAATTTCATAAATCTAGACTTTGTATATATTGTAGAGCAAAATAATCCCATTATGGATATGCTTTCAAGAGCACGTTGTGGTGATTTTTATTTGCAAGAAAAGAGATGAAAAAGAATACATATTATTGAAAATGTTTTTCATATGAAAGTCTGAATGATCATAGTTATGATTAATTTTGGCTAGATTTTGATTTCTTTTTAGCAATTTTTATACACATCCTTCATGTTCAGCAAACCAGTATAGAGCAACGGGAAATGTGCATGCAATCTATTATATAAGAACGATAAAAGTAAAATTTCCACAACATGTTGATAATTTATTTGGTAATGATGCCTTTGGGTATACGTCATACGCATTATACCATTCTTTCACGTGAAGAGTTAACTAATCATATGGAGAAGAGCACTATGCACTAAATCAACTACCAATATGTGCAAGGTATTGCTCAAAGATGCTTTTTAGCTTTGTTTATGTGGCAAACGTTTGTGGCCAATTGTAGCAAGTTATATGATTATGAAGCAAGGGATTTGTTCTCAAAGAATGGAGTTCATTTATCATTGAAGAAGGCATACAATCCGAAGGGAAATAGAAAGATATAAGGACAACATTCATCGATTGTTGATGTTTTGGAAAAAGCATGTGATGCTAAGATTCATCAATGGCCTTATTTTCTTCTTTTAGAAGTATGGACTACTGATATAACTTGTACATGTATGAGGGGAAGTATTCTCACAAAGCTTATGTATTGTCAAGAGCCAATTTCTCTTATTGAATCACATAACTTTTCATGGATTTTTAATTCCTTTAAAAATTAATCATTCACATTTATGTTGTACGAACATGAGTGTGGACGAGATTGTAGGTTTCAACTATGAAATATAAGGATTCTTGTCTGAAAAAAGAAGTTCTATTTTTACAAACATAATTGATTGAGGAGAAAGAAGATTGAAACTAGCGATTGGTTGCTTGTTTATGATAGGACAGTTTATACTCAATATGAAGCAACCAAGAATTAAAGATATGTTTTGGTCAATATATACTACATAAAGCGAATGATAATGGAACCCATTTTTGAATAGCAAGAGCGTGAAAAAGGTCTACTTATTAGTTCCTTTGGAATCCTATTCCATGTGTAGCTCCATGGTGAGCATTTTTCATCTAGAGTATGTATAAAAGTTATAATGCACATAGTTTTCTTCCTCATAGCCTCATCACCCAACTGCACATTTAAATCTCGTATGTAGCATGAATAAATTTTCCGCTTAGATTCAAGCTGCCTTAGATGCAAATCTTTGGCACGCATGCTTTAGTCATAAGAATTTTTCTAGTCTTCTTTGCCTCTAGAAATGTGAAATGGTTTCCTCTCTACCAAGCTTGAGGCACCCTATAAACATGTCTGATGAACTACATCTTTTTCCTAGTGATGTATCTCTCCCTATACAGACACTGTCATTTAGGAGCTATCTCTAGTTCATGAATTTTATTGATGAATTTCGCATGCATACAATGTCTCCACAATTTATGTGCTTTATACAGTTCATTGTTATGGTTCAAAAAGTATCAGCATATAAATTGGGCACTCTCTATTTTGATTCGGGGCGACGAGAGATATGTCTTTCTTGTTTAATGGATTTTTGGTTTAGTCACGGATAAAACATAATTCTATAATGCACTCTACAAAACAACATAGATTTTCAAAATAAAACACATGTCTCTTATGGAAATGGAAAAGTGTATGGTCAAAAGTGAGGATGTACCACATAGATTTTGGCTTGAGGTTGTTATGTGTGTAGCATATGTATTTAACAAGTTCTAAACAAAATCACTCCAATGTATCACTTCATTTGAGGCTGAACATGGTTGCAAGCCATGATCACTTCTTTTTGTACCTTCCGTTATCTTGAGTATGCATTACTTATCGGACAATGAAACAAAAAATCGGATGATAAGGTAGTAAAATTGTTTCTTCTTGGGTACAATTTTAAAAGCAAAGGCTATGTTTTATATCATGCATAGATTAAACACACATTTATTTAGCTCTGATGTTGTTTTTGTGGAAGATGAAATTCGTCCATTACTTTCATGTGCCAAGAAGAGACCACTTAGCCCAAAGGATGTGTATGTCATATTTTAGTGACTCTTTTTATAGGTGGATAGTTAAGTGTGGATCCAAATGAGATGATTTCTATGTGCATATTTTTAGGATGCACTTTTCAATGAGAGCATTAGCGTAGAAGAGGCTAAAACTATGCCTAAATGGTTGGCATAGACCTTGGCAAATGGCAAATTAGATGCACTCTATCACATCATATTAATTAAATCTCTCACAATGCTTTCTTTGCATCAAATTTCTATGCAATGGTTGTCTCCAGTATTTGTGGTGAGAATGAGCCTTTTTATTTTGATGTAAAAAAATAAGAAAACTGGATGGATGCTACTAAATCAGAATATGATGCTATTATGAATAATTGTGTACAAGATAAAACATAAGCTTGATGGAACACTTGACATGTATAAGGATAGGATTGTTGCCAAAGGTTATGCTCAAAAGAGACACATTGATTTTGATGCCCACTTTCCTTCCAGGTGTAACAAGATGTCTTTCAACACCCTGCACAATGTTCCACAATCCTTTTGCAACCAATACATGTCGCATCATATAAGCCCATAATGGGTAGATGGTACCATCCAACTTATCCTTAACAACCAACATACAGAATACATCACTGCTTTCAGCCATGGCCGGTGACTAAAATACCTTGATGTAGAAAATTGATTGTATCTCAAAAAGTTGAACAAAATTGCCCAGACGAGTTCTGCTAGACCTGTAGCAGACTTTGAGATGCTTAAACTGGTAAACAAAAACTGGTATGTACCTTTGGTGCAAAAAGATGAAATAGCTTGCACAAGGGCTGCGATGGTGCGTTCGGAGGAAACACGCTGAGTATGCTCACCAAAATTCGTGCGATCCGGAGACTACAAACACAGGAGTGTGGACGACACCCTAGATGAAGCGACGACCTGCTCTGATACCAATTGTTGGGGATAGATGTCTGCGGAAGCACGCGAACAATACAAGGAAGAAGAAGAAGCTTGGAGCACAACAAACAATACTGAATGTATTATCAGAGAATGTACAAAGATAAGTAGCCTGTTAGGGCAATAGGTGTATATACAAGCCAAGGGAAAAAAACCTCCTAAAGATGGAAAAAAGTGCCCCAGCGGTCCTAGAGTGTTCACACACATCACTACCTAAATATATCAATAGTCTCAGTGCCCCCCTAAGAAGGATTCCATCCCATCTGACATCATCCCTCCCGTAGTATCTTTGTGCAAGGAATCTGTGGTGGCAAAACAAGAAGAGCTTACGAAAACTTGTCTGATCGGTCAAGTTTTTGGCCCTAGGCCCCCCTAGAAAATGTGAGAATCTGGCTACGCAAGGAGTGGTTCCCGCGTGGTTTAATTTGTGGAAATGTCAATTCTTGCGAGCAAATCACCTGCTTCTAGCGTTTGAGAATGAAGAGATGGCCTTCCAAGCCTTGCAAGCTAGCTCCTAACAAGTGGGCGGATCCACCTTATGTCTATTTAAGTGGACCCCAAACTTTGTTCCAAACATATCAAAGCCTCTTCATTACCAGCTATGGGTGGAGCTTCCCAATCTGTCGTATTTTCTGTATGGATTTCTTCGAGAAATCGCTTCACCAATCGATCGCCCGATGGCCTCAAGAGAGGATGTTGGGGGGTTAATCTACGATGGAACTCAATATTCTTTCAATGCCCGATGGCACCCAAAAATCTACATTGAAACAGACTTTAACCAGGTCCTTCCCTTGAAGATCTCCATAAACTATGGAGATGGTAAGATTTGGGTACACGAGGTTACTTACAAGAATTTGCCAAATGTGTGCTTCTGTTGCGGACACCAAGGTCATAGGATCAAAGATTGCCCCTTGAAGCAAAGTACCAATAAAAACAAGCTTAAACCAAACAAGACCCCGGACCCTCTTCCCCAAGTTGACACTCACGGTCATCCCCCTCTAATGGAGGAAGAAGAGGGAACTCGTGTTGTAGAGACAGATTTAGAACGATTCACTGAAGTAAGACGTAGGAGGAAAGTTAGCCCGAGAAGATTAGCAACAAGGAACGTTACAACAATTGCTCCTTCCAATAACATGTAATATAACCTAGAAAAGGAGATTAATGAGGTCGACCTCCTAGGGGATACCAATTTTGATGAAGACCGTGCTAATAATACCCCCGGATGCTCTACCAGCAAAGAAGACAACCAAGAAGGTCACACCATGAGTAAAGAAGAAGGCTTCACTACTATCACTGAAGACAATCCAGACAGTGAAAGCTCCTCCCTTGGTCCTACTCTTTGGATTTGCCTACCAAGCTTACCACAACAAAAGTCAAACCTTAAAGGGAAACAAGCGTTGGGCATGCCCTAGAAGAGCCCCCTCAAGAGTAGGATCCTAAGTCAAGAAGGTGGAAGGAAAAAACAAGAGCACAAGAAAAAAAAGATTGGGTACCTCCCCACAAAGAGGGCAACCATCAATAATGAAACTCACATCGCTAAACATCAGGGTCTATCTGACCCCTCAAGAGCGGTGATTCTTGGCTAGTGGTTCAAAGACAATTTCCTCAACCCGACTTTATCTGCTTACAAGAGATTAAAATCGACGTAGTGGAGCTCTAGAAACGGCTTAATTGCATTTCTCCAAACCACCTTTGGTTCTTAAATTTGCACCCTAGGGGGGCGAGGGGCACTGTGCTGGTATTAGTCACTTCTGGTCTGGCAGACTGACCTCGACTTGTGAAGATCACAATCATTGTTGGATTGCTGCCTCTATGAGGTTCCCTAGTCAGTTCACTATGGTCTCAATTTATGCCCCTAATGGTGAAGCAAAACGAATCGATACGTGGGCTTCCCTCGACTCCCTCTCACACAATGTTCTCATTGTGGGGACTTCAACATGGCGGATTTTCTTGAGGACCGATCGAAAAACAAGGAGAAAATTATCGATGGTCAGGAGAAAGAGATATGGGATAAAATCAAGCTCCATCTCGACGTGGTCGAGGTGAAAGACATGAAGGGGTTCTTCTGGTCAAATCTTCAATTGGGGGACTCTCTGAGGAAAGCAAGACCTGATGGATGTTACATTGACCAAAACACCATCCTCCAGAGGGATATTCCCTCCATTTCCCAACACACGGACCTCACTATCTCGGACCACTACCCGATTACTCTTTCTTTCAAACCGATTCCCATGCTCAAGAAAGCTTCTATGTTTCATGCTTGTCAGACATCGTTTTCCCTCCCCTCTGTCCACCAAGAAATTGCCATAATGTGGGTGGAAGCCTTTGCCAATAGTAATGAACCCGCTAAGTGTTGGAGAACCACGGTAGAAAAGACTCAACAAATTCTGATTAGGACTCATAAGGCTATAAGAGATATCTGGGAAAAAAGAAGAGAAACGGTGTACCGGAGGCTCTCACCTCTTGAAGAAGAAGTGAACAAAGGTAACTGGCAATGCCAAAAAGGTCTTTTGAAAATAAGGGGAAGACTAAGATTAGAGGAGGGGCCTCAAAGGAAAACTCTTCAAATATTCTTCAAAGATTGGTGGGCGGGGAAGGCCGACAAACCATCGAAAGAGATGTGTAACATCCTCAAAAAGAAGCAAGCTAGGGAATGTATCCCCTTCTTGGTCGTTAACAATGGGATCGAATGTAGCACAGAAGTTGAGAATGGATCTATTATCGTTGAGCACTTCACCCATCTTCTGAGGGTCTCAACTCCTCTTTCCCCACATAGGCGTGACTCAATGGCAATTGTCTCAAGGGTTGCTCAATCTAGAATCCCATAGAACATGAATTCTCTGCTGGATGCTAATATTTCCGAGAATGAAATTATTGAGGTTATTGATGCTATTCCCAATGGGAAAAGTTCGGGTCGTGATGGCCTCACCAATGAGTTTTTCAAGTCCTTCAAACATGAGGTGGACACACCAGTGCGTCGGGTGTGGCAAGAGGCTCTCTCCTTCCATGCCCCCCCTAAGTGTCTTAATAATGGTGTCATCAAGTTACTTCAGAAGAGGGGAGATAAGAACAAAATTGAAAACTGGCGTCCGATTACCATGCTCTAAACTGGATAGAAGATAATTGCCAAAGTTATCGCCAATAGAATCTCTTGTCATTTAAAGTCATGGCTTTGTGAGGACCAAAAAGGTTTTATCAAGCATAAATCTATTCTTGAAGCAATTGTCAAAATTTGGGAAGGCCTTGCATTTGTTGAGGAGTCTGCACAAGATCTCGTATTCATTAATATCGACTTCGACAAAGCGTATGACAGATTGGAGTGGGACTTTATTCTTCAATCACTAAAAGACCTTGGATGCAGCCAAAAGTTTATGAAGATGGTTTCCACTCTTCTCGGAAATGCCTCAACTAGAATAAATATGAACGGTAAGCTCTCTGAGCCCATACATTTAAAAAGATCTATAAGGCAAGGATGCCGTCTCGGTGCACTACTCTTCACTATCGCCACGAATGGCCTCGACTTCCTATTAAAGCATCACATGGACTCTAGCAACCTAAGAGTCTTTCCCTACATCTAAATCACGGCCAATTGATTGCTAGACTCTTTGCTGATGACATGAATGCCTTTGTACATAATGATGTGAATAGCATTGAGGTGTTTTGGAGTTGCTTCGACACCTTTTGTGTGGCATCAGGTTCAAAAGTCAACCATGCAAAAACTGCTTTTAGAGCAATCCGTGGACCTCCACCCCAATTGTTGTTAGACTAGGGATGTCAAGTTATCCCTAGAGGTCAAGTCTTCCATCTCCTCGGCATTTCGATGGGCTTCGACATCACAATGGACCAATGATCAAATTGGGTGCTTGCCAAGCTGGATAGCAAACTAAATCATTAGAAAGGTATGCAAGTCAATGTGGCTAAGCATGCTATGGTTGTTAACACATTTATGCTTTCAACCACTATTTACTTTATCTCGTGTTGGAGACCTAAGGAGAAGGAGTTGGCCAAAGTGGAAAGAATCTGGAAAAACTTCCTTTGGATTGGGGACCCCCACAGGAGGGGGACTCCCAAATACAAATGGGAAACTTGCATTAGCTTGAAAGACTCAGGGACTTGGGTATTTTGGATATTGTTGGGTTGGCTGACAAGCCGGTGGCAAAGTGGCTTATCAAGGCTTCGAGCAATAGTGAGTCGTCTTGGGCTAAATCCCTCCACCCAGTGTCCCCGAAAGGCTCTCGCCTCGTGTGTTCTTTATGGAAAAGTTGGAACAAGGCCAAACAATTCATCACAATCAATAACAGTGGAAGTGGGTGGCTAGGATAAGACAAAATGACTCTATCTCGTCCCAATCAACGGCATTAGGGGGGTGGAGCCTTGAAACCTCCAAACTGCAAAGCAGTTATGGAACAAGGGGTTCAAACAGTGGAAACAAATCTTGAAACAAGAGACTAGCTAGTGGATTAGGTTCGAAGACTTAGACCCGAGACATAGAGTTTCTCTCGAGGAATGGACTCTTCTTCAAGGCAGGGGTTTGGCATGGGACCGATCAACTACCCGCCTTCTCTGCGGAGAGGATCTTCCATGTCTGGAGGGCCTCAAATGGAGCAATGGTAAGAAAATTTCCAGATTCCCCAACTTCAAAGAGAACTTAAATGTTCATCACACCCTTAACAAGAGTTGGTTCCTTTCTTGTACGAAACTTTGATGGGAACTAAAGTTCATGTCTATTTGGCACCCCCTAATTGAGATTAAAAAGTTTGTTCTCATGTGGCAGATCTTGCATAAGGGAATCTGGTCCAATGAAAGGGCTAACAAAATCTGTGGTGTGCCGCCATGGTGCAAGCGTTGCCATCGATGCATCGAAGATTTAGCTCACCTATTCTTTGATTGCCCCAAGTTCCGTGTTTTCTAGCATCACGTGACGTGGGTAGTGAGACTCACAAACCAAATCAATTGGCAACATGCGTGGTTGGGTGAGGCCGTCAGTTGCTTATCAAGGTTGTGGAATGCCATCAGGGGTGAGACTCTTTGGAAGATTTGGAGGGAGCGATGTGCTTTCAATTTTGGCCAAACTCTTAAGGAATGGACAATTGAGAAATCCTTGTTTCTTCTAGGTAAAAGAATCTCCTGTGATAAGAGATCTCCACCATTTAGACATCACTCTATTTATCTCCTCAAAAACAACAAGTTGAAACCCAAATGGGTGCCACATGAGGGAGATGATAGATTTATCCGCCTCTTTTGTAATGGCCTCTAGCTTGCCATACTCCTCCCCGACATTATGGAATTTGGGGGGTCCCATGGGCACTAGTCCCATCCACTTGTAACTTTTCGTTTTTATTTTAATTAAAGTTCAGGAGAATAGGTTAAGGCCGAACTTCCTTTTATTAAAAAAACATTGTGTTCTAATATAATGGATCAATACTTCTCATCTATGGTGTCTCTATCATAGTCACTCTTAAGAGTCAACTTGTACTACTCATATCTCAATCAATCCTTTACCTTTTCAATGTTCTATAGCTTGTTGGAATGAGCTGAAGGTTCACTTAATGCTCACAAATTTTGAAGATATTCCATTTAGCCAATTCAGAGAAAAGCCCATCGAAGCACTCACAAGTCAAACTCTACAAAGGTCCTAAAAAATCAGGGGTAATGATTCAATTGCTATATTGATTGCTCTATGTATAGTGCATCATTTTATGTGATTTTACTTGGAATCATTAACTCATTAAGATAATTTGATATCTCCAAAAGGAAGTTTTCAAATTCCTACTATAATGGAAGCACTGCGCATAACAAGCAGCAGGTGTGTGATAAAAAATAGAAGGTTTTCATTGATCCTTGAACTTGGAAATAGTCTATTTTGATTCAATCATTTCTCACATCATTTAGAAAGTACATAGGAACTTGTATAGTGTCATTGGAAAGCAAAGAGGGCCTGCAACTAAACTCTGAAGCTACAAGGGGCTGGTACAAAGCAGGATTTGGTAGTACGTACTCATTTCTTCGAGTGTCCATCCATCTTTCCCAACAGTGGTATTAGAGCAAAGCGAAGGTAAAATGGGAAATGGTTTTCCTTCTTTCATTAATAAATTGGACAGAAACAACTATCAAGCATGGTACCTAAGGATGAAGACATACTTGCAAGGAAGGAGCCTCTATAGATACATCTCAGGAGATGAGGAGATGCCCATATTCAGAAGCAACGTCTTACTTACTTAATGCAATCTCTTATTTTCTTCTTCCACATATTAGGGACTGTAAGACATCCAAACATACTTAGGAAACATTATCTTCATATTTCTCTTCCAACACAAGGGCTAGGAAGAACCAATTATGGATTGAATTTACCACTCAAAGAAAGCAACCCAAGCAAGGCATCTCAGAGTATGTGACCAAAGTCAAAGATGTAGTTGATCCATTGTCAAGAATAGGACAAGAAATTGAAGAGGAGAAGATTGTAAGAAAGTAATCAACGGTATTATAGCTGGTGAAAAATGGGAGAGCTTCACAATTGCCATGAACTTGTACATGGACATGTAGATTCCAGACCTTACCACTCTCATGGGGCAACTATTTACCCATGCAGCCAAGCTCAACAAGAATGGAGATTCATCAAGAGGTAATAGCTCTTCTGCCCTATATATTGATAAAAGTAAGTCCAAAGAGAAAGGGAAGAACAAGAAGGTTGAGAATGAAGGAACTACCTCCCAAGCCAACTATGCACGGAGAGGTAGAACCTTAAGAGGAAGGGGCAGAGGAGGTCAGCAAGGTAGGGGGAGACCCTATAACTTCTCACCATGTAATATTTGTGGATTGTCAAATCATACTACAGATGATTGTTACAGAAAATTTAAGAATCAGAGAGGTAGAGGATATCAAAGAGGTGGATATACACAATCAAGAGGAAGATTCAATCACAATGAAGGATACAATAACAACTACAACAACAACTACAATAGAAACTACCAAGAGGCTACAAATGAAGGAAAGATTACAACAACTATATAGAGGAGCAAGAATATTCTCTTCTGATTATGAATATGACTTCAAAACTAGGTATAAATGATGATCATCTTTTCTACATTGACTCAAGATGCTCAAACCATGTGGCAGGCAATGTAGCTCTTCTCTCTAACCTTTAGGAACCGAAGGATAAACATCAGGTACAAACAGGTGATGACACCAAGCACTCATTGATTAAAGTAAGAAATGTTAAGTCCTCTGATGCAAATAGAAATATGTTGAGTAGGGTTCTATATGTACCAACAATTACCAAGAACTTGATGAGTGTTGGACAGATTGTGGAAATGGGTTTGCAGGTAAGATTCAACCAATATGGAGCATTTGTGGAGGATCCTTAACATGGATTCAAGAGAATTTCCAAAGGAGAAAAGAAAGGTACATTATTCACTTTTGAACTTGAAGATACAAGGAATATTGCACTTTATAGTTACAAAGATCAAACACTATCAGAGCTTGAAATATGGCATAAGAGATTAGGGCATATTGGTGAGAGAACTTTAAAACAAATATGTAGAGACCAATGTGTGCTTGAGATACCTAATGTATGCAAGCAACACATGATTTATAAATGTGGTGCTTGTCAGTTTGGAAAATCTCATAGGTTACCCTTCTCAAGGAAAGGCTACATACATGAGGACTACCTAGAGCTTTTCCATACAGATGTAAGGGGACCAAGTAAGGATTTCTCAATTTCGCGATCAAGGTATTATGTATCTTTCATTGATGACTTCAGTAGATGGATTGTATTGTACTTTATGAAGCACAAAGACAAGTATTCAATTGCTTTAAAAAATATCTTGCACTTGTTGAGAACCAAACCGGGAGAAACCTTAAGAGACTAAGGTTAGATGGAGGAGGTGAGTACTTCTCAAATGAGTTTGATGCATTCTTGCAGGACAAAGGAATCAAGAGAGAAATTACAACTAGGTATACCCCTGAACAAAATGGGGTGGTAGAGAGGAGAAATAGACTAATTGTTGAAACATCTAGGTCAATGTTAAATGAGAAAAAATTACCAAATTACTTGTGGGCAGAGAGTGTATCTACTACTACTTATCTTGTAAACAGGTTGCCATCCAAATCTCTTGATGGGATGACCCCATATGAAGCACGACATGGTAGAAGAACTTCACTTGATCATTATAGGATCTTTGGATTTGTTGCTTATGTGCATATCCCTTCTCAAATAAGCGGTAAGCTAGACCCTAAGGTAAAAAAGTGCATCTTATTAGGGTATGACTTAAATCAGAAAGGATACAGGTTCTACAATCCGTCCAACAAAGGATTCATGGTTAGTAGAGATGTTATCTTTGATGAGAATGACTCTTGGTTTGAAAGTGAATGTAGGAAAGTAAATCTACCTTATGACTTGGAAGAGGAGTTTCTAAGCCTCACTATGGAGGAGCCAAGTCAGATTGAATACATCAACTTAGGAGAAATCAAGGCATGGAAGTCCAAAGGCAAAGTCAAGATGAAGAATTTGGAGGATATAACTAAATCATCCAACCAAGCAATCAAAAGATCACAAAGGGAGAGCAAGAAGCCAATCAGATATGGGTATATTACACTTCCTTAATTACTAAGCATTCTATTTATCTTGCAAAGGACTCTTCATTTGAAGATCCATCATCATATGAAGAGGCAAAGACCAAGGCAAAATGGAAAGAAGCTATGGATGAGGAAATTGAAGCACTCAAGGAGAATGATAGTTGGGAGCTAGTACCAAAGAAGGAGTCTATGAAGGTAATTGGTTCTACATGGATCTATAAAATCAAGAGGAATTCTGATGGATCAATAAGCAGGTACAAAGATAGACTTGTGGCTAAGGATTTTGCACAAACCCAAGGATTTGATTATGAAGAAATCTTCTCACCTGTGGCCAAAATGTCAACCATTAGGGTATTGGTAAGTGTGGCTGCATCAAAGAATTGGAACATGTATGAATTGGATGCAAAAACTGCATTTCTAGATGGCTGGATTTCAGAGGAGGTGTACATGTCTCAACCTTTTGGCTATGAGGAACCAAGAAAGGTAACATATGTATGTAAATTGAACAAAGCTCTCTATGGATTGAAGCAGGCACCTAGGGCATGGAACCATAGGTTGACTATATACCTTCAGGATCAATGATTTATCATGAGCATAAACTGAGGAATCAAGGAGTAAGTGTTCTAAGTCAATTTATGCACAAACTTGGGGCACCTCATTTGGAAGCTGCCAAGAGGATCTTAAAGTACCTTAAGGGCACTCAAAATCAAGGATTGTATTTTCCTTATACTTCAGATGTAGATTGGGTAGGTTGCAAAGATGATAGAAGGAGTACCTCAAGTTACCTATCATTTTTATGTGATAAAACTATATCATGGTCTTCAGAAAAGCAGCCTACTATTACTTTATCTTCTACAGAGGCAGAGTATAGAGGACTGGCCAATGCTAGTCAAGAGGCCATATGGATCAAATTTTTATACACAGATTTAGGTTTGCATACTACATCTCCAATGATTTTTGGGGATAATACAAGGTCATTACATCTTGCAGCAAATCCTATTTATCATGCTAGGACCAAGCCTATACAGATCCACTATCATTATGTGAGAGAAAAGCTATTGAGAAAGGAGATTCAGTTGGCATATGTATCAACTAATATGTGCAGACTTATTGACTAAAGCATTAGATGGAACAAAAATTTGTAGGTTTAAGTCTATGATTGGATTGCACGACATTCAAGAAGACTAAAGTAGAAGACCAAGCCAAAATAATTGGCTTGAGGGGGAGCTATTGGTGCAAATATCAAGCCTACACATTTGGCTAGAGTTTATGAACATTTGAAGCTCCACGGAAACCACTGCTAGGAAGTTTCTTATCTTTTACGATTTGTAAAAGTCACTTTGACTTGGAAGAAAAATTGTACCTACCATTAAACTTGTGGAGTTTGTTAGTTAGAAAAGTCACAACTCTAGTTGAGAAAATATCTCCTAGATTAGTGAGAGCCAATATAGAGTTCAAAATTCAAATTTCAAATGTAACATCTCTAAAAGATGGCTAGAGAACTCACGCGATAGAAGAATCCAATTCCGACTCTTTGTTAATCATGATTGTAAGAGAGTGTGGCTCACATCATAGCCTACACTACTCATTATTATTTTGCATTGATTATCATGCCTATGATCTTGTACAACATTGTGTTCTAATATAATAGATCAATACTTCTCATCTATGGTCTCTCTATCATAGTCACTCATAACAGTCAACTTGTACTGCTCATATCTCAATCACTCCTTTACCATTTTCAATGTTTAATAGCTCCTTGGAATCAGCTCATGGTTCGCTACTTGTTTACATGTTTTGAAGATAATATACCTATGTGTATATCTTGAGGATATCATACTCACAGGTAATGATGCTAATGGAATCAAGCAGATCAAGAATCAGATGATGCAGGAGTTCAAAATTAGTGACCTTGGATCACTAAAATATTTTATTGGACTTGAGTTAGTCTATACTAACTCTGGAATTTATATTACTCAGAGAAAGTATATATAGTACATGTTAAAGAATTTTTAGTTGGAGGATGCCAAAGCTGTAAGTACTCCAATAGAGGTAAACCAATTAAGTGCTCATGAAGGTTATGTGCTTGAGAACATTGCAAGTAACCAAAGCATAGTGGGAAGCTTGAACTATGCTACATTGACAAGGATTGATATTGCTTATGGAGTAAGTGTTCTAAGTCAGTTTATGCACAAACTTGGGGCACCTCATTTGGAAGTTGCCAAGAGGATCTTAAAGTACCTTAAGGGCACTCAAAATCAAGGATTGTATTTTCCTTATACCTCAGACTTGGACATCAAGATATATTCAGATGTAGATTGGGTAGGTTGCAAAGATGATAGAAGGAGTACCTCAAGTTACCTACCATTTTTATGTGATAAAACTATATCATGGTCTTCAAAAAAGCAACCTACTATTACTTTATCTTCTACAGAGGCAGAGTATAGAGGACTGGTCAATGCTAGTCAAGAGGCCAAATGGATCAAATTTTTATACATAGATTTAGGTTTGCATACTACATCTCCAATGATTTTTGGGGATAATACAAGGTCATTACATCTTGCAGCAAATCCTATTTATCATGCTAGGACCAAGCATATACAGGTCCACTATCATTATGTGAGAGAAAAGCTATTGAGAAAGGAGATTCAGTTGGCATATGTATCAACTAATATGTGTAGACTTATTGACTAAAGCATTAGATGGTACAAAAATTTGCAGGTTTAAGTCTATGATTGGATTGCACGACATTCAAGAAGACTAAAGTAGAAGACCAAGCCAAAATAATTGGCTTGAGGGGGAGCTATTGGTGCAAATAAGCCTACACATTTGGCTAGATTTATGAACATTTGAAGCTCCACGGAAACCACTGCTAGGAAGTTTCTTATCTTTTACGATTTGTAAAAGTCACTTTGACTTGGAAGAAAAATTGTACCTACCATTAAACTTGTGGAGTTTGTTAGTTAGAAAAGTCACAACTCTAGTTGAGAAAATATCTCCTAGATTAGTGAGAGCCAATATAGAGTTCAAAATTCAAATTTCAAATGTAACATCTCTAAAAGATGGCTAGAAAACTCACGCGATAGAAGAATCCAATTCCGACTCTTTGTTAATCATGATTGTAAGAGAGTGTGGCTCACATCATAGCCTACACTACTCATTATCATTTTGCATTGATTATCATGCCTATGATCTTGTACAACATTGTGTTCTAATATAATAGATCAATACTTCTCATCTATGGTCTCTCTATCATAGTCACTCATAACAGTAAACTTGTACTGCTCATATCTCAATCAATCCTTTACCATTTTCAATGTTTAATAGCTTCTTGGAATCAGCTCATGGTTTGCTACTTGTTTACATGTTTTGAAGATAATCCATTCAACCAATTCAGAGAAAAGTGCATCAAAGCACTCATTGGTCAAACTCTGCAAAGGTCCTAAAAAATCGGGGGTAATGATTGTTTTGCTAAATTGATTTCTCTATGTATAGTGCATCATTTTAAGTGATTCCACTTGGAATCATTATCTCATTAAGCTAATTTGATATCTCAAAAAGTAATTTTTCTAATTTCTACTGTATTAGAAGCATTGAACATAACAAACAGCAGGTGTGTGAACAAAAATAGAAGGTTTTCATTGATCCTTCAACTTGGAAGTAGTGTGTTTTAATTCAATCATTTCTCACATCATTTACAAAGTACATAGGAACTTATATAGTGTCATTGGAAAGCTAAGAGGGCCTACAACACAACTCTGAAGCTCTAAGGAGCTGGTACAAAGCAAGATTTGGCAGTATCTACTCATTTCTTAGAGTGTCAATCCATCTTTCACAACAAATAAGAGGCTAGAACTTAAGTTTGAGAATCTTAAGTTGGACACTCTCTTACATGCAAAAGAACTAAGAGGCTAGAACTTATTTTTGAGCCTTAGACTTATATCCAATTTGGGATTGTCACATGATATGAGGCTCGAACTTAAGTTCGAAATTCTCAAGGTTGAGGCTCTAAATCATATCAATTTGAACCTATTGTGTCACATGATATGAGGCTCAAACTTAAGTTGGACCCTCTAAATTTTGAGTCTGTTGTTTCATATAATATCAGGTGTGAACTTAAGTTCAAGCCTTTGAATCATATCAACTGTCAGTCTATTGAGTCATATGATATGAGGCTCAAACTTAAGCTCAAGCCTCTCAACTTTTCCAACTTCTAAATCATATCAAGTTTGGGATTGTTGGGTCACAAGATATGAGGCTCGAACTTAAGTTCGAGCCCCTCAGGTTTGAGCCTCAGAATCATATCAAGTTTGGGATTGCTGCCTCACATGATATGAGGCTCAAACTTAGTTCGAGCCATTGAATTTTGATATTCCGTCATCAAGCTCAAACTTAAGTTCGAGCTTCTCAATCCTATCAAGTCTCACTCTGTTAAGTCTCTTAAATTTATACTGTGTTAAAGTACATTTATTTTTACTCACAGGTTTTTGGGATGGTCAGCGATCTAATAAATCAGAGGCCCTTTATATATTTTCCCAATTCACTGACTAACTTCCGACAATCAATTTCATGAATTAAGTACAACAATTATAGAAATTACTCGAGTGCATTTCCCCGAGGAGTATTCTACTGACTATCGCAACTTTATATGCAGCACATTCACTTTTCTTACACTACCGCCACACTGTAGTTCAATAGAATCACCGTAACATAATACCTGTTCACTTCACTTCAACTACAGATTCATAGAGACAAATGTGCAAATAATATAATACCAAATCAGAGGTAACTTCAGATCATCATCTAGACCAAACTGGCCGGTGACTCCTTATCGTCGCTTCCACGCATAATCTTTGTATTGGAAAGAAATGATACATGGTTTTTCCACACCTTTTCGGTGCACGACTGTTCTAATTACAAGGATTCGGCTAAATAATACAAAATAATATTCCGACGGCTTACACTGGCATGCATGGTGGACTCGAACCTAGCAGGAAAAAGTTACAAGGGTTTAGGAATCATCAACGATTCCTTGTATGTACATAGAACGGGCTAATTTAAAGGTTCGTGTAATTTTCTGCTTCAGGGAATCCAACATGTCCTTCAAAATGTGTGGCTCGACCAAGTGTGCATCAGTTCACACAGAACTAGCAGCAATTACTTGGGAGAGTAAGGCTTCAACCTAGCTTTGCGAAAAGACTTCTTGAAGATAAAAATCATTGGTAAGTGCAATATCTCGTCCTAACTTCATCTTTGTAATTTATGCATCGATGCATGATAGTCTTTCGTCCTCGACACCCAATTGTCTTTCTCGATGCTCTAACTCTTGAGATTGGAACTGCATCGTTTTATAAAATTCTTGCCTCTCCTTTTGAACACTTTCGATATCATTCTTCAACTGAAGGTTACGACCAATTTCATCTTCCAGAGAGTGACTTTTTTGAAAGAGTTCTTCAGTTACTTTCTTTAAATCCGTGGTAGCTTGCAAAGCCAAGTCCGCCATTTCGTGACCCTTTTGCTCCACTAGAGACAGATCACCACGGGTGGTCTCGAGAAGATTGCCCAAAGCTATCATGGCGTCATCTTTATCTATCACAGTCTGAGTCAACTATCTAATCTCATCATCGTGAGCTGCAATGATGGATTGTTTCTCTTTCAACTCTGCTTGTAGAAGGTGAATCTATCCCTCGAAGGAACTAGCTTCAGCTTTGATCGTGAGCACTTCTTCCTGAAGTAGTGTGATGTCTGCTTCCAAAATGTCCACCTTGGATTGGTACCACTCTCGCAGGGATTGTTGTGAAGGTTGGAGGTGATGAGGGAGATGAGTAGAGAGATGAATGAGGTGATTACCGATCTGAGCTAGTTGGGCCAATGAATCAGGGATGAGAGAGGTGGAAATTGGCTGAGAAGGGTTAGCGAAAACAGTGGCAGACAAGGAGGGAGGGGAATAATCAAGGGAGGAAGGAAGAGGATGGGATGTCGATTGACATGGGGAGGAAGGAAGGCTAGGTGGCAATGGCACGTTGGATGGAGATAGAGGTAGAGGTGGGTTTTGAGATGAAGAGAGCAGAGCAAGAGCTGTTACCACGAGATACGAGTCATCCGGTTGCGCAGTCTCCACCTTAGGTTGTGGAGTATCGACGACTTGTGCAGTTTCCATGGCCGTATCGAGCGCAGGATCCTGTGGATAGGACTCGGGTGGCACGACCATATGAAGAGAGTGAACTTCATCAATAACAATGTCAGGATTAACCGAGTCTTTAGGGGATGCTGGAGCACAAAGAAATTGAACAATAGAAGAGGTGTCCTGTAACTGAACAGTTGAGGAGAACAACGCTTTATTGTGAGAGGGACTGAGTTTGCGGCATTTCCCTAGGAAGAACTACAGAAGATCCTCATCGTCGTTGACCTCCATCCTTTGTACAAACTCCTAATAAAAGAGAAGAGTGTTCAATGGGGGAGGTTGCTCTACCGGAATCGCCGAAAGGAGGAAAGTCAGGAGATGCAGCAAGCAAGTTCGAGGTATCTCATTCTTTGCCAATTGTCGAGAAACGGCCTAGCATTCGTGGTGAATGTGCCGAAAAAAGAATGAAGCAAGATTATCTGCTTCTCTTGCTACAGTGTCAATCATAGAGTAGAAGGGGCGAGAAATGCCATATGTGCGTTTTTGGAGATTAAGGGCAGCGACAAGGAACTGAAGTGCAGTGCACTCCGGTTCAGGGCAACAAAGGATTGCAAACTCATTGGAAGAATGGCACCGAAATAGTTCTTTCATCGTGGACATTGGTAAGAGAGGTCCATCTACCAACCCTCCTGAGGGAGATGGAATCGCTTAGCGACGGTATTAAGGGTGACGAATACACGTGGGTTAAGGCAAGCTAATGGCTAGTAGGGTTCAGTAGCAGGTATAGCGGAAATAGCAGATATCATCTATGCAAAGAAGGGATGGAATTCCACCGAATGCCAGGGCAATTCAGCAAAAGCCAAAAGGCCACGAATGCCTAGAAACTCATTCAATTTGAGAGAGAGGCCATCATGGAAGGTAACAATGTTAGCTAGAGCTTCCATGGTGAAGACAAAAACACAAAGACAATGGTAACACAGTGTACACAAGCACACAAAGACGCAATAGCAGAAAACAATGTGGAGAATGGGAGTAGAAACACTGAATGAAGATGCGGAAAGAAACATAATCATCATGTAGTGTTTGAAATATACAGACATAATGGCAACATGCACACATTAATAGAATCAGAGACACATAAGACGGCTACTAATCATGGTTAGGTAAGAAAATGGAAATATTACGATCAGTTAGTCAACTGGAACACGTAGAGAGGAAAGGAATGTCGAGTCAGAACATTAGGAGAAAACGGGTGTGGAATAAAAATACCGATCAACCATCACGCAGAATAGTAGGGATGAAGCTTCGATCCATTGACCTCCTTAGGGAGAAGAGTACCAGTTAGCGTTGATAACCAAAATGTGGCACGTCCAATGTGTGCTGCAATACAGAAGGTACGAAACCACTGGAGTTTGGGCTTGCCCGCTGAGCGATTAGATTTAGCATTATAGAACATAACTAATTGTCTGATAGTAAAAACAAGAGTACGCAAAAACCAATCATGTGTCTTGGCTTGTCGCAGTTGGATTTCTTGAAGGATTAGAAAACTTTGCCAGTGTTGTTCATCTAAGGACCACAACACCTCCAACCCGAAAGGAAGCGACCTCCGGTAAGAGCTTATGCTCTAGTGCCACCCTGAGGCTAGGTACCACCAACTCCATGGGTGCAATGGCCTCGAGCCCATATCCCAATTTGAAAGGTGTATTCCCTGTAGCCACCTTGTACGTAGTGTGGTATGCCCACAAAATTGAGGGAAGAAATTGATCCCAACGCTCCGGACAGTCCAGAACTAATTTATTGAACATGTTAAGGAGAGTTTTATTGGTGCTTTCAACAAGATCATGGGCACGAGGATAGTATGGAGAGCTAAATTTATGAACAATCTGTAGGGTGTGGGTAAGTTCTTGCAATAAGGAATTAACAAAATGTGTGCGCTAATCCGAAACAATCTCTAAGGGCAGACTGAATCGAGGAAACACATCAATCATCAAAAATTTAACCACCAGACACGCAGTAACGGACCGTAACACCCAATCTTCGGCCCACCGAGTAGCATTATCCGTACAAGTAAGTATATACAGATGATGAGTGATCGTAGTCGGAGGTGTAATAGGTCCAATGAAATTCAAGCCCCACTTTTGAAAAGGTTCAAGGGGAGCAATAGGCTGTAATGGAAAATGATATTGTTGTAAAGGCTGGCCCGAACATTTGCAAGCATCACACATTTTAAGGGTAGTAGCAATATCGCAATGCATAGTGGGCCCCCATAATCCATTGTGCAAAATTTTTCGGTGAGTAAGATCGACCAAAAAATGACCAGAGGAGCGAGTAGAATGTGCCATGGCAATAAATGAAGGAACTTCATGAGGTGGAATATACCGTAATAGTGCACCAGAAGGATCCATGTAATACAACTGTCCCACAATGAGCGGGAACTGTGGACTATACATTGCCAATTTATGATGAGCCAAAGTAGAAGTATGAGTCACAGGGCTACCACTGGTGAGGAAGGTCAGAAGATTATCATAATACGAAGGGGCCACTAGGAGCTCTTGGCCCTCATCTTGGACGGGATCAGTTGTATAAATAGCAGAGGTGGTATCATCAATCCCATCGGGAGGTTCACCGGAATCAAGCCGGGATAAGAAATCAGCTAAGGCATGAGAGGATCCTGGACGATGTACCACCACGTAACCAAATTCTTGCAGTACCAACACGCACCTGGAAAATCTTATCCCCAAGTGTTGCTAACGGACAAGATAAACCAAAGCAGCATGATCCACATGGAACGTAAATTGGCATCCCAGCAAGTAGTGCCGGAATTTCTTCACCAAAGAAACTAAGCCGACGCATTCTCGCTCAGTGACTGAGTAATTCTGTTTAGCAGCACCTTACCGTATACTAGCATAATAGATAGGACGGAACCACTTATCCTATTGTTGCATGAGCACACTGCCGATGGCACTGTCCGATGCATCCACAAAGACATGGAAGGGAAGCTGCCAGTTTGGTGCTTGCAATATCGGAGCTTGGGTTAGTAGTGTTTTCAAGCGAGCAAAAGCAATTTGACATTCTTTAGTCTAGGCGAACTCTTGGGGAGTACTAATAATCAAACGATTCAAAGGAATAGCTATGTGTGCAAGCCACCAAAGATGTCGCCCATGCCAACATATTTGGCCAAGGAATCGCATAACCTCCTTGGGTGCCGTCGGGGCAGGTGCATCTAATACGGCTTGCACTTTGTCTAGGTCCACCTAAATACCTTGCTTTGAAATAATATGACCGAGTAACTTGCCAGAGGAAACCAAAAAGACCGACTTGTTGGGATTTAAACACAACCAGAACTCTCGACACTTAGAGAAACAACACTGAAGGTGGTAAAGATGAGCTGATGTATCACCCGATAATGAAAAATCATCTAGATACACGTGCATGAAGGTGGTTAAATAGGGTGAAAAATTTTCTTGCATACATCATTGGAAGGTACTAGGAGCATTACAAAGACCAAACCACATCACCGTGCATGCATATACATCTCAATTTGTAATGAACGCATTCTTGGGTATGTCCATTTCAGCCATGCGCACTTGATTGTAACCATCCAAAAAGGAATACATCTCTCGTCCAACAACATCATTAGAGCATCGTATCTAGAAATGGAAGGGGGAAGGCATCCGGTATGGTCGCTGCATTTAGTTTCCGGTAATCCACATAGATACATAGCTGCTTAATTGTCCTTGGGACTATAACAATAGGTGAAATCAATTCTGCATGCTCAATGGGAACTATGAAACCAACCTTCAACAAGCGATCCAATTCAGTTTTCACTTGCGCAACACAATTTGGGTTCATGTGGTAATTGGGTTGCTTGATTGAGCGTGCATCTGGCTTGAGCATCACGCGGTGCTAATAGATTGGGGGGGGTCCAACCCTTTCATATCTAGATAGTCCCATGCAAATACATCTTGGAACTCGGTTAGCAACTATAGTAGACTATTTTGAAAGATTTTTTTCATTTCCCAAATCGCAGGTGATAAGTTTGTCTTTCGGTACATAGAACTGTCGTTGCATGGGTGTATCCTCCGATGACGGGAATACATGCTGAAAACTCTTGGCATTCAATGTTGGATGCATATCCTGATGGACACATAGCAATCAATCTCGCGATGGAGTGGTGGGCTGGCAAGGCCGACAAACCCACCAAAGAGATGTGCCGTATCCTTAAAAGGAAACATAACAGAGAATCGATCCCCTTATTGCTAGACTTAAATGGCAATGTATGCAATACAGAAGAAGATAACTTTGGGATCATTGAAGGGCACTTCACGAGACTCCTGGGGACCTCGAACCCCCTCTCCCACCATAGAAGGGACTGTATGGCAGCCATATCTACGGTTTCCCCCCCGCAGGATACCACTCAACCTTCGCTCCCTACTACATGTCCCTATCTCTGAAGCAGAAATCATTGAGCTCATTGATGCCCTCTCCCCGGTAAAAGCCCAGGACCCGACGGGCTCACTAATGAGTTCTTTAAATCCTTCAAGTTGGTTGTTGCCACCCCTCTTCGTCTGGTTTGGCAAGAGGCGCTCAAGTTTGGTGCACTTCCTTCTTGTCTCAACAATGGTATTATCAAGTTAATACACAAAAAAGGGGAAAAGAACATAATAGAGAGCTGGCGCCCTATTACGATGCTCCAAACAGGATACAAGATCATCACCAAAGTTTCATTGCCAACAGAATCTCTTGCCACTTGAGAGCGTGGCTAAGCGAGGACCAAAAAGGATTCATCAAAGGCAGGTCAATTCATTAGGGGAAAAAATGAACCCTGAATGGGCCTTTTAGATTAAGAGGTGATTAGTGATGGACCAATGAGAAGAGGGTGGTGGCCACAGTCTACTGCCTAGATCACCTAGGCTTCCCTTGTTTCTTTGTGGTCAAAGGTGGTATCAATGACTAAAAACCATCAGTTCTTCTATAAAAGTTGTTTGATAGGACTAGAGTTGCAACCATAACCATTGGATGAACTCAAAGATCTGATGGCTCAAGTTAAATATCAAGAAAAAAAGTCGGCATGCAATTCTGTCCATTGGATGTAGCAAGGATCTTATGGTCCATCTTGAAACTCAAGAAAAAAGGCGCCTTTCTATCTCTGTCGTCGGATGGACCCGAAAAAGAACGGTCGACATTCAATCGGTTGGAGTTTGGGCCACTTTAAATCACATCCAATGGATCATTGCTTGATCTAATGGTTGTGAAGACTTGCTTTTAAAATGATCCCAAGGTTGCTTGTAAGCCATCGGATGATAAGTCAATCGGACGGCAGTCATTTCATCGCGCGACGGAGCTGCGTCCAGTTTTTTGTCTTCTTCTGCTAGTCTTGAATTTGAAATTCAAACTTGGCTCCAATTCAAAAGGTGACTCCTCTAAATTAGGAGTTATTCCATCCAAATTGATTCATAGCTCATGCTTCTCCCAACTTCACGAGATATATGGATCTACTAGATTCTCCCAAGGTCAAAAAATTTTATAATGATGAATGATCAAATATTACAATCAAGGGTTCACATGCTACATCAAGTGGTTGCACATTTTTTCTTCCATGTCTAGCCAAATGTGAAGGCTTGGACATTTGCACCAAGAGCTCCCCGTCAAGCCAAAAGTCTTGGCTTGCACTTCATGAATCTTCTTGAATGTCCTGAATTCCAATCACGATTTTGAACATGCAAAGTTTAGTACCATCAAGTGCTTTGGTTAATAAATGTGCACATTGCATATTTGTAGATACATATGCTAATTGAATCTCTTTTCTCAAGATTTCTCTCTAATATAGTGATAGTGTACATCTATATGCTTGGTTCTTGCATGGTAAATGGGATTGGGTACAAGATGCTAAGAACTTGTTTTGTCACCAAAGATCATAGGTGAGTGAGTATGAAGTCCCAAATCTGAGTAGAGAAACCAAATTGATTTTTTGTGTAGCATTTGCTAATCTCCTATATTCAGCCTTTGTTGAAGATAGAGCAACAGTTGGTTGCTTCTTACAAGACCATGAGATGGGTTTATCACTTGCAAAAGATAAATATCCAAAAGTACTTCTTTTTTCATCCTTACAACTTGACCAATCTGCATCTCAGTATAGCTTAATGTCCAAATCTGATGTGTATGGGAAGTAAAGACCTTGATTTTGATTACCTTTGAAATACTTCAAAATCCTTTTGGTATCTTCTAAGTGAGGTGCTCTAGGTTTATGCATGAATTGACTCTCAACACTTACTCCATAATATATATCAATCCTAGTTAAAGTTGCATAGTCAAGAGTTCCTACTATGCTTTCCTACCTTGCAATGTCTTCAAGCAAATCACCTTCATGAGCACTCAGTTTATGATTTACCTCCATAGGGATGCTAGATACCTTTGCATTCTCCAAGTGGAACTTCTGCAACATGTCATGCACATATTTCGTTTGAGTGATGTAAATTCTAGAGTTATTGTATACTAACTCAAGTCCAAGAAAATACTTCAGAAACCCTAGGTCACTTATTTTGAACTCCTACATCATCTTATTTTTTATTTGTTTGATGCCATTGGCATCATTAGCTGTAAGAATGATATCATCAACATACACACAAAAATATATCATTTTTGAATTACTCCTTTTGACAAATAGAGAAGAATGTGCCTTGCTCATCATGAGTCCTTGATCTTGAACGTAGGTTGTTAACCTATGGTTCCACGCCCTAGGTGCCTACTTCAAACCATAAAGAGCTTTGTTCAATTTGCATACATGATTTAACTTGATTAGGTCTTCATACCTAGGAGGTTGAGCCATGTAAACCTCCTCTAAAATTTAGCCATTAAGAAAAGTAGTTTTCGCATCTAGTTGATAGATATTCCAATTTCTAGATGCAGCCACACTTATCAAGACTCTAATGGTTGGCATTTCAGCCACAAACAAAAATGTCTCTTCATAATCTACTCCTTGAGTTTGTGCAAAACCCATAGCCATAAGCGTAGCTTTATACATATTTATGGATTTGTCTGAGTTTCTTTTGATTTTGTAAATCCACCTAGAACCAATTACCTTCATTGATGCTTTCTTGGGTACTAGCTCCCAAGTTTCATTCTCTTGAAGTGCCTCTATTTCTTCATCCATAGCCTCCTTCCATTTTGCCCTTGTACTTGCTTCTTCATATGAAGAAGGTCCTTCAAGTGATAAATCTTTAGCAACATAAATGGAATGCTTAGTAACTAATGAAGTATCATACCCATATCTGATTGGCTTCTTACTCTCTCTTTGTGATCTCCTTAAGGCTTGGTTGGATGATTCAGGTATGTCCTCCAACCTCTTCATCTTCTCCATGCCTTTTGATTTCCATGCTTTGAACTCTTCCAAGTTGATGGTGTCATCATCATCTCATTTGATGTCTTCAATTGTGCTTTGGTCCTCCTTCGTGAGGCTTGGAAATTCTTCTTACAAGTCATATGACAATTTCACCTTCCTGCATTCACTTTCAAACCAAAAACCATTCGCATCAAACACAACATCTCTACTGACCATAAATCCTTTGTTTGATGAATTATAAAACCTGTATCCTTTCTGATCTAAATCATACCCTATGAAGATGCATTTCTCTACCTTAGGGTCTAACGTACCTCTAATTTGAGATAGAACATGCACATAAGCAACACAACCAAATATTTTGCAATGTTCAAGTGATGGAATTCTACCATGCCATGCCTCATAGGGAGTCATCCCATTAGGGGAGTTAGAAGGTAACCTGTTAATAAGATAAGTGGCAATAGAGATAGTCTTTGCCCACAAATAATTAGGCAACTCCTTTTCATTAAGCATTGATCTAGTTGCTTCCACAATCAATCTGTTCCTCCTCTCTGCTAGTCCATTTTGCTCAAGATTATATCTAGTAGTAATCTCGCTTTTGATACCTTTGTCGTGCAAAAATGCATCAAATTCATTGGAGAACTACTCACCTCCTCCATCTTACCTTATCCTCTTTAGTCTTTTTCCTGTTTGATTTTCCACAAGTGCAAGATACTTCTTGAAGCAATTGAACACTTTATCTTTGTGTTTTAAGAAATAAAAGATAGTCCACCTACTGAAATCATCATTAAATGACACATAGTACCTTGAGCCTGAAATTGAAGGATCCTTGCTTGGTCCCCACACATCTGTGTGGACAAGTTCCAAATAATCCTCATGCATATAGCCTTTATTTGTAAAGGGTAACCTGCGTGATCTACCAAATTGATAAGCACCACATTTATAGATCCTATGTTGCTTGGATACATTAGGTATCCCAACTACAGATTGATCTCTACTTATGTGCTTCAAAGTTCTCTCACCAATGTGTACTAATCTTTTGTGCCATATCTCTAACTCATACAAGGTGTGATCCTTAGTGTTTCTAGTGTCCTCAAGCACAAATGTAAATAATCTATCTCTTTTCTCTCGCTTGTGAGTTCTCTTGAATCCATGTGGGGGGTCCTCCACAAATGCTCCAAATTTATTGAACCTAACCTGCAAACCCTTTTCCACTATCTGTGCAACATTCATCAAATTCTTTGTGATAGTAGGTACATAAAGGACTCTGCTCAATAGGTTTCTATTCCCCTACCTTGCTTACCTCCTCTACCCTTTTCTCCTGAGTTCCTACCTCTCCGTGCATAGTTAGCTTGAGACGTAGTACATTCATCTTCTACTTTCTTGCTCTTTCCTTTATCTTTAGACTTTCCTTTATCTCTATAGAGGAAAAAAGAGTTATTACCTCTTGATGGTTCTCCATTTTTTGGATCTTGGCTTCATGGGTAAAGAGTTGTCCCATGAGAGTGGTAAAATCAGGAATTTGCATGTCCATGTAAAGGTCCATAGCAGTTGTGAAAGCTTCCCACTTATCATCTACCTTGATGACATTGATTATTTGTCTCACTATTTGCTCCTCTTTAATCTCCTCTCCTAGGCTTTCCAATTGATTAGCCACATCCTTTTCTTTGCTCACATACTCTAAAACATTCTTCTTAGGTTGCTTCCTTTGAGTAGTAGACTCAATCCACAATTGATTTTTTCTAGCTCTTGTATCGAAAGAAAAATATGAAGATAATGTATCCCAAGTCTCTTGAGAAGTTTTACAATTCCTAATGTGAGGAAGATGGAAGTCAGAAATAGATTTAAGTAGATATGACCTTGCTAAAGCATCTTAGGCACACCATGAGTTGAATCTTTCGAGCTCGTCTCTTTTGGTCTTCATCCTCAAGGAACATGTTGGATAGTTCTTCTTGTCCAATTTATCAATGAAAGAAGGGAAACCATCTCCCAATTTACCTTAACTTGCTCTGATACCACTATTGGAAGAGATGGATGGATACCTCAAGGAAGTGAGGTGATAGTGCTAAAACCTACTTTATACCTGCCCTAAATCACTTTAGAGTTGGATAGTAGACCCTTTTAGCTTGCAAATGACATCAAGTAAGTACCTATGTACTTTGGAGCTGATGCTTGAAACAATTGAATAAAAACATACTACTTCACAAATAGCTATTGTCACAAAACTTGCTATTTTGGTCCTCACACCTGCATGTTCTTTTGGTTAGTGCTCATAGTATAGTAAACATTGATCAAATTCCTTCTGAGGGAATTCAATTAGCTTAGATAGCTTATTCTTACAAGTGGCATTATCTAAAATGATGAACTATACTCTATGAAAATAATTTAGCAATCCATAGCTTACCCCGACTTTTTAGGGACTAAACAATAGATGACCACTAAGAAGTTTGATGGTGATTCCACCGAAATGGCTGAATCAAAAACTTTGAAACCTTGATAGCATAGCGTATACTTCAAGATGGTTCCAACAATCTATAGAATATGCAAAATGGTTGAGAACAGACTAAGATATGATCAAACAAAGTTCAATGTTCTGAGAATTAATTGTACAGAAGTAGATATAGATGATCAATGGAGTATATCTATTATAACACATGATTATACAAGATCATTCGCATTATGAAGATGATCAATTATAGTGGAATGAGTAGAATATAGTGTAAGCTACTCAAGTCCTACAAAAGATCAAAGGAAGAGCTCTTAATGAGGCACATAGCTACGTAATTTCAAACATCTTATATACGAGATTTTCTCCCAAATTTGAATGTAAAACTCAAACTTGGCTCCAACTAAAAAGGTGACTCCTCTAAATTAGGAGTTATTCCATCTAACTTGATTCGTAGCTCATGCTTCTCCTAACTAGAATCTCTGACGGTCAAAAACAGATCAGATGGAGGATTGAACCTTAATTATGAATGCAACATGTGAAAGACAAAGTGAAGATCAAAGAGTTTTCTATATTGAATTAGGATGTAGCAATCATTTGAGTGGCAACATAGCTTTGATGACTAATTTGGAGAATAAGGTGAGTAATCATATAGTCCAAAGAGGTGATACCACAAAACACAATGTGGAGTTCATTGGATCAATAAATGCCAAGGAAGAAAGTAATATTTTGAGTAAGGTTTTGTATGTTCCTACAATTCCAAAGAATTTTATGAGTGTAGGGAAAATTGTAGAGAAAGGATATGAAGTAAGGTTCACTAATGATGGAGTTTATGTTGAAGACCCTAGCCATGGGTATAAACAGATTATTTCACAGAAGAAAGAAGGAAGGCTCTTCACATTGAAGATTCAAGGCAATGTTGGTGATGCCTTGTTCACTTATGGAGAACATAAGATCTTTGAGTTAGATCTTTGGGACAAAAGACTTGGACATTTGAATGAAAGAGGTATTCAAGATATGATTAACAATGGTTCAGTGCTTGGATTGCCTAATATTGAAGGTCAACACATGACATACAAGTGTAAAGCATGTCAATTGGGTAAAGCTCATAAGAATACTTATGGTAAGAAAGGGTTTATGTATTCAGAGAAGCTGGAATTGGTGCATATGGATGTGTACGGTCCATCAAAGGACTTTCGCATTAATGACTCTAGATGTTATGTGATTTATGTTGATGATGCTACTAGGTGGATCACTATATATGTGATCAAAGATAAATTAGAAGTGTTCAATACATTTGAACATGATGATGTGTATGTAGAGAGAATAGAGACTAAGGTCAAATGGAGGGGGAGAGTATTTTTCTAATGAGTTCAGTGATTACTTATGGAATGCATGTATAAAAATGGAAGTTACTTGTAGGTACTCTCCTCAACAAAATGGTATAGCAGAAAGGAGAAATAGAAATCTTGTTGAGTTTCCAAGGTTAATGATGAAGGAGAAAAATTACCCTAATTTTTGTGGGTTGGTAGTTAGTCTAATCTATGCTACATTGACTAGGCCTGATTTTTCATATGCAGTTGGAGTGTTGTCTCAATTCATGCATTATCCTAGGAAAGAACATTGGATTGCAGGACAAAGGGCGCTAAGATACATTAAGGTTACACTCAAAGAAGGTTTGTATTATGGATTCACATCAGATACAAAAATCAAGATATATAGTGATATAGATTGGGCAGGTAATCATGATGATACGAGGTCAACCTATGGATATCTATGTTATGTGGGAGATAAATTAATCTCTTGGTGTTCTAAGAAGCAACATACACTTGCTTTATCATCTACAAAAGCAGAATATAAAGGTATGGTTGGAGCGGCAAAGGAAGTTATATGGTTTAAGACTCTCATGAAGCGTTTTGACATCAATCAGAGTACACCCATTATTCATGGAGATAATATGAGTTCATTGTATCTAGCTACTAACCCCATGTTTCATGAGAAGACTAAACATATTGAGATCCAATATCATTTCTTCAGAGAGAAGGTGATTGATAAAGAGATTGTTCATACACACTTCTACAAAACATCAGATTGCAGACATGTTAACCAAAAGCTTGGATGGACCTAAGTTGTAGAGGTTCAAAGACATGGCAGGTATAAAAAAGATGGAGAAAATCACAATTGATGATTGAGGGGGTGCTATTGGTGTAGGGCAATCATCAATTGATGATCTGGACAAGGTTTGAAGTCAAAGAGTAAAGCATAAATCAAAACTTGAGCCTTGAAGATGAGTGCATGGTCAGGAGATGAAGACTTGTATATACATGTACATTAAGCTTGTAATTAGCTCACTTTTGCCTTTGTAATGGTGATGAGTTTGTACATATATGTCTATATATACTAATAGAGAGTCAGGAAATATATGAGAGAAGAGATATAGAACAAGAATTGATGACTAGAAGAAGAAAAAGTGTGATGAATGTATGAGATTCATCAATCAAGTGTTTTCCATGAGAATAGAAGAAAACTTCTGAAATTTGAGTTGCGGTCTTTTCTCCATCTCTCCTTCTTTGATTGATCATTTCATAAATCCTTTTGTAGATGTATAAGTCCATAGTTAATGCATATATTTTCAATATTTGAGAGTCTAATTGTAATCAAGATGAGAGAATTTTTAGTAGGAACCTTTGTAGTTGAAGAAATGATAAGCGTCTTCTGAAACACACACAATCTCGATGATCAGAGTTTTGATCAAATTTCCATCCATAGAGTAAAGTTTTGAGCAAGTAAGCACTCATTATTTAAGTTGAAAGGTAAGCTATGTGTGGCTTAGAGCATTTGAATGAACAACATCTAGTTTTCAAGAACCATGCATTAGAAGTTGTAGGTGTCAAAGTCGACTATATAGAAGAATAGTTTCAAACATAGGTACATTGTTTGGAGGAAATCTCAAGATCTACTCCGTCTTGAAATAATTTAAGATGGAGAAGTGTGAAAACTTTAGGAGTCACCTTGTATAAATTGTCATTGAAAACATTACACATTTTATCAGTCAATGAGGGAATTCAGTGTAGTAGACTTTTCTATGTAATAAGTTTCTTCATAGTTGACTCAAGTCTTGATAGTTCGGAAATAGATTTCCAAAATTGGTTGTGTTTATGAGTTTTTCTTGATATAGAGTTGCTCTAGCATCAATGATAACTTTTTCTCTTGGAGATTAATCATCTCCATCACTATCTGCATGGTTTTTACTTATTTACTTTTTATGATGATAAGTTTATTTATGAAGAAAAAGAATCTTTCATGAAATAAGGCAATTAACATTAAAAATAAAATGGGTTATCTTCAAACCACATCAAAAAATCTTGAGATAAGTTTAAAAATCCATCTTTTCATCAACATTTGTCTTTATCTTGCAAAAGAAATATTTATAAATATTTGATTGTAGATATAAGAAAAAACATAAATATTCTATGAAGACTTTTTCTTTACCTATTAAATTAAAGTATTCCTTTTGTAACCTTTTTATGTATGTTTTTTCTGCAACTCCACTTATGAAATGACTTTGTGGATAGCCCAACCTTGTAGCATATACTATTGCATGATTTTCTCTCATACTTTTATTTTTTAGCACATTTGTAAGAATTTCAGCTTCTCTTTATTTAAAAGTGGAACACCAAATGTTGATGCTGTTGTTGTTAGATCTCCCTTTTTTATTTCCTTGCAGCTCAATGGAACATTTAGCGTTGTTGATGTTCTTTTTGTAAGACCTTCCTTTTCGATCTCGTCCCAATTCAATGGAACATCTAGCTTTTTCACATTCTTATTATGTACTTAATAGTCATCAGAAGAAAATACTCTCAATTTATTTAAATGATCATTTGATTCCCTCAAGATATCATGGTCTAAGAAACTATCATCACTCATACGTTGATCTAGTTTATATATTTCTTCTAGGTGATCCATATAATAATCTTCTTGAATCCACACCGCAAAAAAAAAAAATCTTTGTTTTTGATTATATCTCAATGAATCTCACATTGCTCAAAATATTATTTTTAAATGTGGATGACCAAACACCAACATGAAAGTGGTAGAAAAATAGAATCTAAAAATTCAACACATCTAGGACTTATAAATATTCTTTTTCATCAGTATTTGAATAATTTTTAGCATAATCTTTCTCTGATCTGTTCCATCTTATATCTTGGTTGAACAAAAGGGCATTTAGATAGAGAAGGAGAAAATTCTTCCTTGTATGAAGTGGATGATAGATATTCTTTGCATATATCAAACAATGAGGATAATAAATATACAATAACTCAAAAAAAGCTTTAAGATTACTTATTGATATAATCAATAAATGAGTTAAAATACGAATGAAATAATTATCATATTACACATTATACTCGGTAAAATCCAAAAAGACCTACCATGTTGTTTCTCCATAACATTAGATAGCTTATCTGATGTTTGAAAAGAGATTTGCTCATGTAGAGTACTCGTTTTACCCTCGAAATGGCCAACAAGCTTTCCAATACCATCATCACTTATGAAAATCTTATCTTTGTTAACATCTATAATAAGAAAAAAAATTCAAAAGATATATATGAAGAGTAAATACAATGTGTAGACCTATCAATACTTATTATCTCAATTAGTTTCTCTTTACATAAATCTCCCTATCAATTTCTCTTTCTCAACCCTTATTCTCTCAATTCATTTCTCTATGCATCTACATTTAAAAACAAGTTTAAGATTACTTAAGCAAATAATAGGTTTTTTATTTGAAAACCTCACATTTGAATCTTCACATCTTAACCCTACATTTTGATATTGGATTTAACCAAATGCATCATCATTTTAAAAACAATATGTTTTATATTTACTCAAACAAAAGAGTCATAAATCATGCATGATCTATTTAAAAATTATAACAAATGAATTTATGCATCATTAATCTAAAAATAATAATTTTTAGATTACTCGAATAGACAAGAGATATCTAATTTTAACTCACAAACATATGATATTAACAATAAATGAAAAGAGTTAAATATAAGGGACTCACATCATTTTATTCAACAAGAGCTAATATATTCAAAATAAAATTCTATTGTTTAAGAAATAAATTCGTCATTAGCATGTCAAAAAATCATACTTTGAAAATTATAGCATTTATTACATTACATGGATTCAATATTCTATGAAGCTTCTTTTGCTTGTCATATTTTAAGTACCTGCAATATCTTCATCTATTATAACAATATCTTCATCAGATTATGTATCCTCCTTATTAATTTTTTATTCTTCTCCACTAGGTTGTACATCAATCTCAGAATCAACATTCTTGAACATATCATATGTATTATTTGTATCTTGATTATTGATATCATACCATTAATGCAAAGAAGGGTAATTCTCAAAAGTGAAGAGCAACTTGATTCTAATTGTTTTTCTTCAACCTCTAAACATATACAAAAACATCTGTGTTTTTAAGATAAACTTCTTTGAAGAACAAATCCTTGACAATACAACTCTATAACATAGCTATCCTCACGAGAAAAGTTATTGATGAAATCATCAATGATATTTTTATCTATGAATTCATCACGGCCTTTATGAGCAAAAGTATTTATATTTGCTTGATCTATTCTATCAATCATCTGATAATTATCCTCTTTGCTAATGTACATAAGCATCATTGTAAAATCCAACTATCCTTTAATCGAAGGATTACTACTTTGAATGGCTCCAATTTTAAAAGTAATTTTGATAGGCATATGTTGAACTCCTTCAACAAGCATATGAACATAGAGGAAATCAATAAAAGATATCATAATATATTATTTCTTAGAGCTCATCCCATTTAGTGCAAAAACCAATCTGGGGAAGAAGGTTTTTGAAATGCAAAATCATTCTTTATAAATCCTTTCTCTAAAGTTTGCTCTATAGTCTCTACAAAATTTTGCAAAAAAATTCTAAATACATACAAGTTTAAAACAATAATAAGATATACTAAGTATCTAAATATGTGAATGAATATAAATTCAAAAAGAAAGTAAAAATACCAAGAATTTAAACATACCTTCCATTATATAAATTCTCTTTTACTTTGATTAACACCTAGAGGAGGCTTGGATGGACATCCCTTTGCTTTGCATTGAGATCTAGCTTGTAAAAGTTGATCCACAAATGGTTCCTTTTATAATGAATTTTCCACCATCAAATTCTCCCTCAAAATTTTTGGAGGACAGTTTACTATATTTTTTAGTTTTCTATATCTAAATTGTTTTTGTAACTGTAATTTCACCATAAGAGAATTAACACTTTACAAATTTTTCTCCACACTAACTGAATGTTGTCTAGATATTATCCAATACTCAACTTTATCAATATCATCATGAGATAAATTTTGTAGAGCTGTTCTAACGCTTCAATCAATAGGCATAATACCTGCAAGAACTTCATTCTCTTTCTGAGCCAAAACAAAATCATTCATTAATTTATGGACCCAATCTCTCTTTAATTCTCAATATACATAATTTGATGGTGCTAGAAAACATCTTTTTACATCAATATTAAATACTACATTAGAACCCAAAGCATTATATTCTTGTTTTTAAAACAGTAGATCCAAGAATGGATAGATGCTATGCAAGAAGAAGTGGAAGCATTGCAAGAGAATCACACTTAGGACCTAGTTCCCGAGAAACTAGATATGAAGGTAATTGGTTCAAGATGGATTTATAAAGTTAAAAAGAACTTTGATGGTTCAACAAACAGGTACAAGCAAGAAGAGTGAAAAAAGGATTTGCCGAAACACATGGAGTAGATGATGAAGAAACATTTTCTCCTTTGGAAAAAATGCCTATGATTAGGGTATTGGTAAGTCTTGCTGCATCCAAAAATTTGAATTTATATCAGTTAGATGTCAAGAATTCCTTCTTTAATGGTTGGATATCAAAAGAGGTGTATATGGCACAACCGCCAGGTCTTGAAGATGAAGAAAAAGCATGTTATGTATGAAAGCCTAGAAAGGCACTCTAAGGTCTCAAGCAAGCTCCTAGAGCTTGGAACCATAGAATTGTTACCTATTTGCAAGATCAAGGCTTTGTAGCAAGCAAGGCATATTCTTCTTTGTTTGTGAAGAACATCACATTACAAAATCATCTACTTGTGTGTCTATGTAGATGATATCATTATTATAGGTAACAACTCTAAAGGTATCAACGAGGTCAATGCTTACTTGATGAATGAATTCAAAATTAGTGATCTAGGGTTGCTGACTTATTTCCTTGGCTTAGAACTTGTGTATATAGATTCAAGTATATTCATCATGGAAAGAAAGTACATAAATGATACATTGATCAAGTTTAAAATGCAGAACACTAAAGATGCAGGTATTCCTATGGAGATCAATCATAAGTTGAGTTCACATTAAGGTGAACCACTTGATGATATTACATGATATCAACAACTTGTAGGCAGTCTTAATTATGCTACCTTGACAAGAGTGGATATTGCATATATTGTGAGTACATTAAGTCAATTCATGCATGTACCAAGGAAGCCACACATGGAAGCTGCAAAGAGGGTGCTTAAGTACTTAAAGGGTACAATGAATGAAGGGTTATTCTATCTGTTTACATCTCATATAGATATAAAGTTATACTTTGACACAGGTTGGGCTGGCTCCAAGGATGATAGGAGGAGCACCTCAAGGTATCTATCTTTTGGAGCTTCAAAGCTCATTTCATGGTCATCCAAAAAGCAACCAATTGTGGCCTTATCTTCCAGAGAAGCAGAATATAGAGGTTTGGCCAATGCAACCAAGGAAGCTATGTGGCTTAAGCAATTGTATGGAGATTTGGAGATACATTCCTACACTTCAACTATATTTGGAGATAATACTAGCTCAATTCCTTTGGCTGCTAATCGTGAGTACCATGCCAGAACCAAGCACATTGAAGTGCATTATCATTATGTTACAGATAAATTGCTAAGCAAGGAAATTTAGTTAGCATATAGGTCAAATCATTTGGATTGTGCAGATTTACTCACTAAAGCATTGGGTGGAACAAAGTTCAACAGATTTGAATTGATGATTGGACTATAAGAGATCAAGGAGCAATGAAGATCAAGCATGTTAGGCTTGAGGGGGAGTTTTTGATGCAATTAGGTCCAAGCCTACATACTTGATGTATACAAATTACCTTGATGTATTAGGATATCAATTGACAAAGCTTCATATGTACTAGAGATGGTAACTTTGAGTATAATTACTCTTAGTAAAAGTGAAGAAAAATTACGAGGAGTTAGGAAGCATCTAATTCATATCCACTTGGTAGCTAAATTCAAGAGAGAAACAATCCTATACTTTAGGATCACTGTTAGGTGAGCATTTGAATTCAAATTCAAATCATAGGCTCCAACAAATGGTATAAACAGATGGACTAAAAAGCCTGTGTGTCATCTCGAGTTTGTGAGATCATTCCTTTGTTTTTTCATTGTGAAGAGGAGCTCATGCTATAGCTCTCTAATCCTACACTCACTGAGCAATGCATTATTGACAATCATCTTGTAATTATACATGAGTTAATCTATACATGTTCATTACTTCCTATTCACTTATCTCTCTCATACTCTATCAGAACATGAACTTTGTCTGAGTTGTTTCTCATTGTGTAGTGCATCATTTTGGATGATTAAAAGCTTGACATCTTTCACACACTATCTACTTTACTCATACAAAGTTTCATTTACATTGGTTCATTCAATCATCAGATATTAGTTGAAGAGTACTCACGGGTTTGTGATTGTGTATGCCCGTAAAAGTCAGGAGTGTCTCCATATTGCTAAAAATAATTGTTTGTACATGGTTCATCATTTTAGATGGTTCCACTCATGAATTGTAGCTCATTAAGCTAACTAAAGTTCCCCAAAAGGAATTTTTCTATTTGCTATTTTACACAGAGAATTAAATGAAACACTAAGCACGTGTCTCAACCAAAACAATAAGTTTTGTGCATTGGATCAAATGCCTACCTATATGTTTTGATCGTATCATTTGTGCATCATCTTCCAAGCAACATATATGATCATTTATTCTTATTAGCTAGCTAAGAAGGTTCATCACACTCTCGAGCCATCAATTATAGTAGGTGTGAAGTAGGATTTATCTACACCATCTCATCTCTTGTGATTATCCACCTTCTCCCCAACATTGTTCATTGCTCGTGAAAGTAAAAAAAAAATATTTTCTTTTAGATCACAACAATATCAACATAATAACATCAACATAATAACAAAAAATATCAACTTAATAATTCATAGTCATCAAATTTATTATCATGAACTTTCTCTTTCATAGTCATCAAATTTATTATCAATAGTATTATCTCTAATTATTAAACTTTAGATTATAGATTATTATCAAATTTATGAAGTTCGAGCCTCCTAACACTTGAATTTATGTTCTATAAGTAAAGTATCCAAGTTAAGCCAGTTCAAACTTGGTGCAAGTGTAAATAATATTGAACTTAAGTTGGAGCATGTTACTCTTTCGGAAGATTTAAACTAGCTTAGCTAGACTTGAGTTAGATAGGTGTCATTGTTCATCTTGATATGATCCTTTGAACTTAAGTATATGTAGATTTGAGTCAAAAAATATACTTTTTCATTGAAGAAGCCAAGAAGCTTGAACATGACACTAGATTGAAAGTTGAAATGATTCACAACCTCGAACGTAAGTTCAAGCCTCACATCATGGGACACAAGAAACTCAAATTGATATGATTCAGAGGCTCACATTTGAATTTGAGTCTCATTGCATGTGAGCTAACAGACTCAAACTTGATATGATTTAGAGGCTCAAACTTAAATTTGAGCCACTTATCTCTTGCAAGAGTTTAGAGGCCTAGATTTAAGTTGAAGATTCCTTTGTTCATCATTTAGAAGCTCGAGATTTTGTTCATGAATTGATCATCTTGATATGATTCAAAGGCTTGAACAAAAGCTAAGAAAGTTCAAGCTTCATATCATGTGACTCAACAGACTCAAACTTGATATGATTCATAAAAAATTGGAGCGTATTTTGTTCCAATTTGAATAGCTTTAGTTAAAAATACTACCCAATAGACTAAAACTTGATATGAGTCAATGGCTCAAACTTAAGTGGATGCAAGAGGAGTTGAGTTAAAACTACTACTCTTTTTGCTAGAGAGCTAGAGAAGCCTAAACTTAAGTTTGAGGCTCATATTATTTGACCCAAAAATCTCAAACTTGATATGATTTTGAGGCTCGAACTTAAGTTAGAGCCTATTACATATTTTGCATGTAAGAGAGCATTCAACTTAACAAGCTCGAACTTAAATTTGAGCGTCTTTTGTTCAGATTTAAAAATACATTTAAGTTAACAATACTGTTCTTTTCACTAGAATAGCTTATAGGCTCGAACTTAAGTTCTAACTCATATCATGTGACATAATAGACAAAACATTGATATGATTTAGAGGCTCGAACCTAAGGGGCCCAAACTTAAGTTCAAGCCTTATCATGTGGCCCAACAATTGAATTGACTTACGGACTCGAACTTAAGTTGGAGCCTTTTAGTTCTTTTGGATGTAAGAGATTGGTCAACTTAAGAGGCTGGAACTTAAGTTCGAGTTTCCTTTGTTCAAATTTCAAAATAGATTTGAGTTGAAAATACTATTCTTTTTTCGAGAAAATACAAGATACTTGAAATTAAGTTCGAGCGTCACATCATATGAGTCAACAGAATAAGACTTGATATGAATCAAAAGCTCCAACTTAAGTTTGAGCCTGATAATACAATATCAAAATTCAGAGGCATGAAATTAAGTTCGAGCCTCGTATCATGTGAGCCAACAATCGCAATCTTGATATGATTTTGAGGCTCACACTTGAGAGGCTCGAATCTTAGAGGCTCGAACTTAAGTTCGGGCCTCATATCATGAGACCCAACAATCCAAAAGTTAAGTTCAAGCTTTATATGATGTGACTCAATAGACTAACAGTTGATATGATTCAAAGGCTCAAAGTGAATTTTGAGCCTAATAGTATGTGATAGAAGAGACCCAAGTTTCAGAGGTTCAAGCCTCATATCATGTGACAAAACAGATCAACTTGATATGAGTTAGAGGCTCAACCCTCAGAGGTTCGAACTTAAGTTCGAGCCTCATATCATTTGACAATTCCAAACTTGATATGGTTCTAAGTCTTAGCTCTTATGGATGCAGAACGAGTTGAGTTAAAACTACTAGTCTTTTTGTTAGAGATCCTAAGAGGCCTAAACTTAAGTTTGAGCCTTATATCATGTGAGTCAACAATCCCAAACTTGATATGATCTTGAGGCTCGAACTTAATTTTGAGCCTCTTAATTCTTTGTTCATGTAAGAGAGTGTTCAACTTAATAGGCTCGAACTTAAGTTTGAGTATCTTTTGATCAGATTTTAAAATAGATTTGAGTTAAAAAAAAACTATTCTTTTCATTGCAATAGCTGTGAGGCTGGAACTTAAGTTCAAGCCTCATATCATGGGACACAACATACTCAAACTTGATATGATTTAGGGCTCAAACCTAAGAGGCCCAAACTTAAGTTCGAGCTTTATATCAAGTGGCCCAACAATCCTATACTTAAATTGACTTACATGCTTGAATTTAAGTTTGAGCCTCTTAGTTCTTTTGGATGTATGAGAGTGTTCAACTTAACATGCTCGAACTTAAGTTCGAGCATCCTTTGTTCAAATTTCAAAATACATTTTAGTTAAAAATACTATTATTTTTGCTAGAAAAGCTAAGAGTCTTGAAGTTAAGTTCGAACATCATATCATGTGTCTTGTAAGCTGCCGGAATATTATTTTGTATTATTTAGCTGAATCCTTGTAATTAGAACAATCACGCACCGAAAGGGTGTGGGGAAACCCTGGATCATTTCTTTCTAATACAAAGATTATGCGCGGAAGCGACAATAGGGAGTCACCGGCCTGTTTGGTCTAGGTGATGACATGAAGTTATCTCGGATTTGGAGTTATATTACTTGAAAATTTGTCTGTATGAATCTGTAGTTGAAGTGAAGTGAACAGGTATTATGTTACTCTGATTCTATTGACGTAAAGTGTGGCGGTAGTGTAAGAAAAGTGAATGTTCTGCGTATAAAGTTGCGATAATCAGTTGAAGACTCCTCGCGAAAGTGCACTAGAGTAATTTCTATAATTTTTGTACTTAATTCATGAAATTGATTGTCAGAAGTTAATTAGTGAATTGGGAAAATATATATAGGGCCTCTGATTTATCAGACCCCTGACCATCCCAAGAACCCGTGAGTAAAACTAATTGTACTTTAACATAGTATAAATTTAACACTAGCGCTAGCCATGGGGCATGGAGTAGTCAGCTAGTGCATAGACTAAGAGTTGAGAAGAATCTGATGATATATGCCTATAACACGTTCTAGAGAATCGTACCCAAAGTACAAAAGGGATCAACATCCCTCACAAATTTCAAGCGCATTGGGCACAGCTCCGAGTACTAGTGGTGACGGATAAAATTTGGAAGGAAAGCGGGAAATTCGGGCCAATCGAGTACCACCTCAGCATTTCCTTGTGCAAGGATTATAGGGAATACCAGAGGCACAACCAACCCCATGTACGGAAAGTAAGGTTGGAGAAGTAAGCACTGGTTCTGGTGACAGTGTGAAAAATTCCGGTAGTAGCCTATGGAATTCCGGTGGAACTTTGGATAATTTCGGGGCCAGGTTGCTAAATTTTGGTGAAAGTTCCATTCTTGGTTCCAATTTTTAGGAAACTAGTGTGTTGTTGGATCAAATTTTTGGTGAAAAGTTCACTACAGAAGGCCATTACGATGAAGGGCAAGTGGGTGTAGGTGTGTGGGAACGACTTAACAATATTCAATTACTAGGGGGCCTGCTACATAACGGGACAACACAGTAGCAATCAGGTGTAACTAGTTCAAATCACTCGGTAGTAACACTTCCTATTGATTCAAATACCATGAGTGACTCGTAGTAGCAACAACATCAACAACAATATGCCCCTATGACCCATATATGGTGGTTCATGCATCTCTTTCATAACAAATTCTTTAAAATCTTGTGTAATACATAGCTTATGATCAAAATACAAGAATCCATTATGAAATGTGTAATGGTCTAAACTAAATGTAGTAGAATTATTGAAAGCATTCCATGTTTGTGAGAAATATAAATCAGATGCATATGTAGGAATCATGTCATGAAATGAATGAATATGAACCACAGAAATGTTATTAATAAAAACAATATTTGTTTGTGGGGATGGAAAACGACTCAGGGCATCAGCTACAACATTAGCTTTGCCAGGTTCATATTGAATCATAGGCTGAAAATTTTGTATGTATGAAGCCCATTTGATATGTCGATCTGAAATCAATGGTTGATTGAGTAAATGTTTAATAGCTTGTTGGTCGGTTTTGATTATGACTTCTGTACCCATGAGATAATGTTTCCAAATTTTTAAAGCATGTCCAACTGCCAAAAGTTCTTTATCATATGTACTGTAGTTCTTTTCAGAAGGTTTAAGCTTCCTACTTTCAAATGCAATGGGATGCTCATTTTGCATCAATACAGCACCTATACCTGAGCCACTAGCATCTGTAACTACATGGAAAGGTTGTGTAAAATCAGGTAATTGCAAAAGAGGTGCATGAGAAAGTGATTGTTTAAATTTTTCAAAAGATTGTTGTTGTGGCAATCCCCATGCAAATTTTAACTTTTTCTTTAATAATAAAGTGAGTGGGAGGGCTAAATAAGAAAAAACTTTTACAAACTTTCTATAAAAACTAGCTAATCCAAGAAAAGAGCGAACATCAATTCAATGATTGTGGTATAGGCCATTCTTTAATTACTTTAATCTTCTTTGGATCTACATGAACTCCTTGACTTGAAACAATATGGCCTAAGTACTCTAATTATCTTTGGAAAAAGTAACTCTTTTCAGGATTTGCATAAAGTTGATTGGTGCGTAACAAATTAAAAACTATTGCTAAATGCTTTTCATGGTCATCATCATTCTTACTATAGACAAGTATGTCATCGAAGAAAACAAGAACAAAAGCTTGGTATTCAAGAAAAATATTATTCATCATGCGTGCAAATGTAGCAGGTGCATTGGTAAGTCCAAAAGGCATTACCATGAATTCAAAGTGACCGGTCTGAGTTCGAAAGGCAGTCTTAAAAATATCATTTGGTGACATTCTTATTTGATGATACCCAGATTTAAGATCGATTTTACTAAAGACACGTGCTCCACGAAGTTTATCTAATAAATCATCTATCCTAGGAATAGGATATCTATTTTTTATTGTGATCTTATTGAGTGCTCTATAATCAATGCACATCCTATAAGTCTTGTTCTTCTTCTCTACTAAAAGAACAGGTGCTCCAAAGGGAGAAGAACTAGGCCTGATAAGTCCTTTGTGAAGTAAATCCTTAACTTGATTGGTTATTTCTTGTTGATGCAAAGGTCCATGCCTATAAGGTGCTTTATGGGGAGGAGAACTACCAGGAATTAAGTCTATACTATGATCAAGGGATCCTCTCGAAGGTGGTAGTTTAGAAGGAAAATCAGCCATAAAACAATCCTTATAAGAATCCATAAATGATTTATGGGTATTAGGAAGTGGATGTAGATAATCGACTATGTTATTGACAAAAACAATACATGAATTGTAGCCTTTTCGGAATGCACGTTTTACTTGTGTATGACTAATTAATGGGAATGGTTGGAAATCATGTATTGTAGACAAACAGATATCTTCATGGTTAACCTTAAAACGCATGGTGTGTGTATGATAATCAATGCATGGATTATAATGGTGACGAAAAGGCATACCAAGTATAACATCATAGGACTGCAAAGGAGCAATTAAGAATGTGCGTTTATCCATGTATGAGCCTATACAAATTTGAATATTATGCACTTCACTTGTAACATTATATCTGTTTCCTTGGAATGCAGCCTTAACTTTGTACATAGAAGGAAGTGGGGTTAATTGGAGATGTTTGACTAATATGTGAGAAATAAAGTCATGTGAACTACCATCATCATGTAGAATATTAACAACTTTACCATTAATAGTACCTTGCATGCAAAGTAAAGAATGAATAGAAATTGTGTTACCCAAGGTACTTAGATCCTGCTCCAATGCGTCTTCAGTCCAATCAGGTTGAATGTCTTCAAATTGAATATCTTCCGGAACCACCTCCATGTTATGTACTTTAGCTCCGCCAGGTTGCATGTGGTTAGTTGGGAACCTACATCTAGCTTTGGTATGACCAATCTTACCACAATTCCAACAAATGATACGGGACCTCTTTTGTTGGGCATCCATCGTCATAGTTTGAAAGGTTGGAGGTTTGGTAGCGTGTAAGGGGTTTGTCTTGGGGATTGGGGAAAAAGTGGATTGAGGAGGTCGTTGAAAAATAGGTGGTCGTTGAAAAGTAGGTGGACGTTGAAAAGGAGGAGAAGAAAAAGTAGAAAAGGAACGCTTGAGTGGAAAAGTGGGTTTGATTAGTTGTGGTCGTTGACGTGCTTGTTGTAAGCGAATGGACCTAGTGATAGATTGAAATTCTTTCTCAGCATCATGTGCAAAAGAAATAGCTTCATAGAGCGTCGTCGGACGTAAGGTGTTGAGCTTAGCTTGGATTCCCATCTCCAAACCATCTTCATATTTCCGCTGTAAAGTATCTTCAGGAATCATTTCAAGTGAACGTATAAGTAATAAACATTGCCAAAAACGTTCAGTATAGGTAGAAACAGTATCTCCATCGTTCCATCCAAAAGTCATCCAAGAGCGACGGGCATGTAAGTGAAACTGAGGAGGAAGGAAGGACTCCTTGAGCTTGTCTTGAAAGGCTTGCCATGTGGTGGGGTGATCTGTGCTATGGCGCAAAACATTCCACCATAACTGAGCCTTTCCCACTAAGTAGTTGGTTACAAATTTCACTTTTTCCTGTTCAGAATAAGATTCATCAAAGTAGAAATCATCAAACTCGGATAACCATGAGAGAACAAATTGGCCATCTTTTCGTCCGTCAAATCGTGAAAATTGGAAATTTTTGGCACCAATCTTGGATTGTGTTCCTTGCTCTTGGGCGATAATAATGGCCTTCACTACCCGGACTAGGTTATTGTCATCGCTTTGTAGTTGTTGGAGTGCAACATCACGTTCTTTTATTTCATTTTGGGCATGTTGAAGTTCATGTCGTAAAAGTTTGACTTGTTGCTCAATTGATACCCCAGGGAGGGGTGAGGAACTAAAATCATCGATATTTTGAGTAGTGTCCATGGCCGTATGGAAAGATGCAAAACCTAGGTCTAAACATAGGAAAAGACGTTTAACAATAACATTTAAATAACTAATAATAATAATAATAATAATAGTATTATTAATAAATAAATAGAAGTATTGTGATAAATAAATAAAAGAAAAATAAAATAAAAATAAATAAATAAATAAACAAACAAATAAAAGGAGAGAGAGATAAAAGTTATGTTAAATATTTATTAAAAGGAATAGAGTATCAAAAAGAGGAAATAGCCTAGTGGATAAAACTTATCTCTTGGTAGTATGAGGTTGTGAGTTCAAATCCCCTACATACTAAATAAGGAACTATGTGGGTTAACTAGGCTAACTAGGGAGATAACTAAGCCCTTATTGCCACTCATATGTTAGAATTGGTTCGCACGTAGCCAACGGCTGCCAACGGAACCAAGAGAACCAAGAGAACCATGAGTGCCAGAGAAGCCAAAGATGCCAAAGTTATGCCATAGTTCTATGCCTTAGTCAAAAAGGAGTAACCGAAAAGGAGCACAGGGGAGCACAGGGGGTACAGAGGGTACAGAGAGCACAGAGAGCACAGAGGGTACAGAGGGTACAGAGAGCACAGAGAGCACAGGCGGCACAGGGGGTACAGAGGGTACAGAGAGCATAGTGAGCACAGTGAGCACAGGGGGTACAGAGGGTACAGAGTGTGACAGTGTGAAATTCGAAAAACTTGACCGGCGTAACTAAAACCAAAAAACTTCAAAAAAACTTAATGAACGGAAAACCTAGACCAGACGGTTGAGATGGATGCCGATTCGCGAACGGACTGGATGCCACAAATCGCAATCAAACTCCGCAACTGGATCAGACGGTTGAGATGAACGCCGAATCACGAACAGACCTGAATGCTGCAAATCGCAATGAAACACTGCAACCACCTCCGCGAACGTCTTGGATCTGATACCACTGTTGCGCCAGGTACCACAGACGCACGAACGTAGAGAATAACAGACGTACGAACGCAGAGAAAAAAATACTCAAAGACAGAAAGAGATAAGAGACGACACCAAATTGGGTACAATCTCCCCCCACATGCTCTGATGGACACTCTACCAGAGCATGCGTATTTATAGTAAATTCCTATTATGTCTTGAATAGAAGATACATGAGAGCCGTGCTCCGAAAAGCGTGTTTTTGCTTTATTTACAAGTTCGTAATTTTCTATTTTTACAAAAACGTCGCTTTCTAAAGCGATCCATTATTTTTTACAAAAACAACTAAAAATAACCATCTTCTAAAAATATTCTTCTAAATATCTCCAAGTCCATGCGCGTTCACACCCTCATGGATCTTCACCTGCTAAATCAAAACACAAAACACATTAAAATCCTCAAGGCATTACACCTTCATTCCAAATATCCCATAAAGTATAACATACATGCGAAGCTTTGAAAGATGCGAATGATCAAAGACTTGTAACTGATATTGATAAGCGACTGTGCAACTATAGAACACATTTGCCCTTAGCTGCAAATTGGGGAAAAGGAGGGATGCAAAAGTTGTATGAAAACCTTTCCGAGTCTAAGAAAACGTCTTTTGTTGTTAAACTAGAATATGTAGATAGTGACTCTGATTCTGAGCAAACAAGAGAAACGAAGAACTATTCAATTGAAGCTTTAATAAAGGCTAGAGATGACATTATGCAAAAAACTGCATGGAACTCTCCCGTCGATCAATTCTCGATATATTTGCATATTGCAAACGTTGAAGAGAAGCGAAAGCGGGATGATGAGCAAGACATAAATGAACCAGGCAGAGGAGTGACTAGAAGTAAGATGAGAGATGAGTCGAAGCATAAGAAAGTTTAGTTTGAACAAGGCGAAAGTTCTAAAGAAAATGAACAACGAAGAAAGGAAATTAGGGAGGGTAAACAACCTATGATTAATGAGCCAATTCAAACAACACATAAAGTAGAGGAAATTCCTTGAACTGAAAAAAAAATTGAAGAGAAACCAGACAAGAAACCGAAACAAGTTCCAAGAGCTATTCTTATTTCAGAACTAGAACAAAAAGTTGATTCAAAGGAAATATTGTATGACATTTTATTAAAACGCATAGTAACAATGACATTAGAACAAATATTTTTAATAACAAAAATTGAATTTAAAGAAAATTTTATTAAACTAATTAAAAGAAAAAGACTCCCTCTTTCACAAGAGGTAGAGATGCAGGACGTTGCCTATGTAACTTAGTTAATTCATGAATCTCTTTCTTCTGATTCAGAGGATGAAGAGAAAAGTACATGTAATGTTAACAAAAATTTCTTAGGCCGATTGTACTAGATGACGAAACAAAAAAACTCAGAGAGTGATTTTAGGAAAAGTTTCTGGGCGAGAGGCACACATGAGATAAAAATTAAGTTAGGTGATCAGAAGAAATCATATTCTGCTTTAGCCCTAATTGATTCTAGATCAGAAATTAATGTGATTTGGAAAGAATTATATGATAAGTTTAAATGGCCTATTGATAAGAATCACGACTTGATAATGAGAACTACGGATAATGGTTGTGGATCACTCCTAGGAGCATGTGCCAACATACCTCTAATGATAGGTGGAATCTCTGAGACATTCCACTTTTCCATTAAGGACAATTGCTCCTATGAAATTATTTTAGGTCAACCATTTATATGCGAAGCTAGAGTGGAGACTAAAGTAATGGATGATTGCTCTGCATACACAAGAATTAGATCTAAAGATGATTTACAATCACTCCAAGTTATGATAGTCAGCCCTAACCATGTACGAAATTGAGAGCAAATTAAGAAGACGCCCATCCGTTCTCATGAAAAGATATGCGAAGATCATATGCCTCTTCGTGAGTCCGGAGCTTATTACGATCAAAATTTTGCCTAGATGCCATTGTTGAGCGAGACAACAATGGTTCTTGGATTGATGTCTCGCAGCATCTGTAAATACTTTAGATAGTTTTTCATTATATTTCCCTTCATCATATTTACATTTCATTCATTATAAAGAAATTCCTAAAAAAATTATAAAACATTATGAAAAAATATATAAAGATAAAGGGCTCATTTCTTCTAATGAACACATTGAAAATGTAATTGAAACTTTATCCTCAATTTCATTGATTGAAGAACTTCAAAATATTTTCCATGAGAAAGAAAATTTTAGATTTGTACTTTTAAATTCTATTGAAGAATATGATATTATTATTAAATTTGTTATGAGTAATGAAAGTAAGGAAGCGAAAGTAAATACAAACTATAAAACTGTTGATAAAAAAACTAAAAAATTTGATGGTTCTGTGTTAAGAAATTTGATTGCAGGAGAAAGAATCAAGTAATTTAAAAGAAGAGAAAGCAATAAGTTCAAGTTAGATGAAGACTTCTTGGAGGACGAAGATGACGACGAAGAATAACCAGGTGACTTAATTCTAATTATTTGTATTATTTATTTTTCTCTTCATGCATTTCATAAATAGGATTTTATTTGTTTCTGATATAAAGAGGAAATTTATTAAAATTACATAAATAATGAACGAGAAATTAAAGTAGGAAAATGTATATAGGTGAAAGTCTGATTTAGAGAACTTGTAATGCGTTGTGAAGATAGGAGAGCGGAAAACTTGAATTGCAACCCTTAGTACAAGCGAAATTTACTTTATACTAGTAGAATTCTTTACTTTCTGAACCTGTCTAGAAAATGAGATCCTGATTCTCACTGTAGCAAATTTCTAGATCCTTTGCTCTGATCAGGGGTTAAGCCTTACCCCTTAAACAAAAAAGTTGTGAAGAAAAATTAAGAAAAGAGAAGAACGAGAAAATCAAGCAGTATATTAATGGCTACTGTAAGAAAAAAGGAAATCAAAAGAAAAGAAAAAGAAAAATATGATTCAGTTGTGGTCTTGAAACCACTTCTAAAATGTTATGTGGGCTATATGAGGCAAAGGTTTGCTGCAGACGAGTTAGTTAGATGTATCTTATGGCAGATGTCTAAGAAATAAAAGAAAACATACTTATATAAATTAAATTTTACTTAAGAACAGGGTTAATGGAATGATAAGTACCTCAATGATCTAAATAACCTTTATAGGATTTTCTAAATTTGTATTTTTGACTATATGCATTGACCGAAACAATTTCTAATTCATATTTATGTGATTTTAGGAATTTTCTTTATTAGTAAAAATATAATCAGAAATTAAAAGCATTTCTTATAATATTATTTAGGGTTAAATTATAGATTTTATCAAAGAATTTGATACAGCTTTCCATTGAACTACAGGTTGGCCCATCGAGGAAGATGTGCAGGTTGGGTAGGGGTGGATGTCAAAAGGATTTGCACCTTCCAGTTGACGACCAGGAAAATTAAAATATTTTATAGGTGAATTCTAAAACTTTTTTATAGCACTGTTATTCAAATGCTTTTCTGGGAATTAGTCATTTTTTAAAGACTTTACTAGTACAATTGATGAAGAAGAAAATGTGTTCATATTAGGGTTTATCTAAACTGTTCATTTAATGTGTGTTTGAGCCATTTAAATATTGCTTCATGGGCGTAAAACCCTAGGGTTACTTAAATTTATATGTATTGATATCAGAATGTTAATTCTAGGGTTAAAGCTAGGTTTCCAAAGGGTTTCAATGGGTAAATGATGGGTTTCAAAAGGATTATAGCGATTTTAGTATATTTAAAGGGTTAAAACAATTGACATTTAATTAAATTAATCTATAAATTGAACATTGATTTATTAGAAATTAAATTATGATTTAATTAGTTACTTTAATCATGTGTGTAAATATAAATACTAAGGTATTTAATTAATTAAAATCTTAAGATAAGCTTAAATTAAATGAATTATTTAATTAGGAAATGTAGGATAATTGAATTAAAATGAGAATTTAAGTGGATAAATAATGTGTGGTGTGTGGGAGTATGTATTTAAAGAACGGTTCATAAAAGATGTGGAATTAAAGTAATTTAAAGTGTGGTTTTGGTAAATGATGCACTTAAAGGAGGTTAAAGTAAATTTTAAATGAGAGGTATATATGAAAAAGGATTAAAGAGTGATAAGGGTGAGTTGTGGGGTTAAAGTTAAATTAAAAGTGAGGTGTTTAAGTAAGTGCAAACACGTGTATGAAAATTAAAGTGAAAATTGGAAAGAATGGTAGGCATGACCGTCAGTGTGTGTATAAATATGAGTATACTGTGTCAGTTTTTTCTAATGTTTGTTTTTCAGGTACTATTCCTCTCATCTAGCTCTGTATGTGTAGGAGAGAGTTTGATTGTTTTTTCTTCCGGTGGATCATGCGCTTAGAGAGAGAGAGAGAGGGAAAATTCTCTTCCTTAACCCTAGTCATTGCACCATATGGTCCAAGAATCATAGCTCTGTGGAGGATCATCCTCACTATGACTATTGAGTGTCATCTAACCACATCAAAGTGAGAGAAAGGATGCAAAAGATGGCCACATAGAGAGAGACTTTGAGTGAGGATGCGAGAGAGCTTCCAACGGCCACGATCTGGTCATGCATAGAGATTGATGGCATGAGAGTGAGAGAAAGAGAGGAATTTAGTTACTAACTGCAATCTTAGCATGTGTGATAGATGCACATAGATTGACGGCTATGGTTAGAGAGAGAAAAGAGGTTCCTATGGTAGCGATTTGAGGCACACACAGAGAGCATTCAGAGAGAGTTAGGACAGGTGTAGGCTGTAGCTTTCAGCTGCTAAGGTTTGGAGTTCCCCTGGCGGATCTAAGGCGGATGATGGCTGACGGCTGACCTTTATCAGAGAGAATTAGTCTTCTTCTTCCACGGCGCTATTCTGACATGCAACGCACAAAGAGAGGGAGAGAGAGAGAGAGAGAGAGAGAGAGAGAGAGAGAGAGAGACAGAGAGAGAGAGGGAGAGAGAGAGAGAGAGAGAGAGCAAGAGAGAGCAAGAGAGAGAGAGAATAGAGAAAGTAAAAGCCTTATGGCTGCAACACATGACGCGTGCAAGAGAGAGAGAGAGAGAGAGAGAGAGATAAAGAGAGAGAGAGAGAGAGAGAGAGAGAGAGAGAAAGACATATATATAATTTTCCTCGTTGTTTTATTTAGATATAATTAGATATAATTAAACATTTTATTATTGTTATGATATAAATTAAAAAATAATTATTAGGATGAATTAATTCTTAGCATAGAATATGTAAGCTAATGCATGAGCGTGCATAAGAGTTATGTCATGTATGTATATACAAAATGTGTAGATGCATGAGCTAATGAATGTGTGCATGTCAATTAGTTTTGGTGCATATTAATTAGTGTTAATGCATTTGTATGAATATATGTGTTAAAAAAAATGAGTGTGATGTTACCATACATATATGTATGTAATAAGCATATGTATGTGCATTAAGATTAAATACATGAAACATGATAGAGTTAAAGCATAGTATATATGTGCAAAGATGCATGTGTGTATGATTGCATGTGGTTGAGTGTTAGCATGCATGTGTAGTTGCATAAAAATGTATGATAGCATAAATAAAAAGGTATGTTAACATGTGCATATGAAAGTGTGTGTGTGTGTGTTAGCACATGTGTGAATGTGCATAAGCATGAGCCTAAGAATGTATGCTAACATGAGAGTTGATGAGTATTCATAAGTCCATATATATATATATATATATATATATATATATATATATATATATATATATATATATATATATATATATATATATACATATATATATATATATATATATATATAGATATATATATATATATATATATGTATGTATGTATGTATATATATATATATATATATATATATATATATATATATATATATATATATATATATATATATATATATATATATATATATATATATATATATATATATATATATATATATATATATATATATATATAGATATATATATATATATATGTATGTATGTATGTATATATATATATATATATATATATATATATATATATATATATATATATATATATATATATATATATATATATATATATATATATATATATATATATATATATATGTGTGTGTGTGTGTGTGTGTGTGTGTGTGTATGTATGTATGGGCATATATGTATGTAAGTGAATGAATAAGTATATGTTAGCATATGTGTGACATGTGTTACAAAATGCACATATGTGAGTGAATAAGCATAAGTGCACATAAGTGTATGAAAATGTTATATGTATATGTCTTGTAAGTTTATTTATGTTTCTCAATGATTTCTTGTGACTTTACTTATATCCTGAATGTTTATTTTTCAGACAAACATTGAAGAATTAAAGAGCAGTTGAAGTGAAGAGATCCGTGAAGTGACAGATTGAAGACATTCCATCTACCTTACAGTTTTTATTTAGCTATTTATCCATTTGTTTTAGACATTTATCCTATCATTTAAACCTTACATTTGTATTAGAGGAATTGATTCATTTTATAGGATTTATCAACTCATTTGTTCTAGCAGATTTAGCATTATTATCATATTCCATTGATTTCTTTGATGTCTTCTGAGCTATCCCATGAGTCTGAACATAGTAGTTTTGAAAACATTGAAACTAGAACTAAATCTATTGAAGTAGTAACATAAGAATTCATTAAAGATCATATTACTTCAAAATCTTTAGTTTCCATATCTTATGATCATTGTTCAACTAAGTTCTTAACTTTATTTTCCATTGCATCTCCTAAACCACATAGTAGTGAAAATATATTTGTGCCACCTCTAGTTAGATATACCCCTCCGAAGCCAATTGAAACCGAAGTAGAGGAGGTAATTAAAGAACAGATAACCGAAGAATCATTGATTTTACCATCCTAACAGGAAGCTATTGCCAAATATAGAGCAGCGCGTCCTTATGATCCTTAGGTGCATAAAGTATTAAAGTATTTCTTTTAAGTTGACTTTAGTTTCCATTTAAATAGGTAATTTAAATTTTTTAGCATTAAAACCCTTATTTTTCATAAGCCTGAGTCCGCTACAGACATCGTGCGTGTGCCGATCGATTTTGGCAGATGACTTGATCCACCATCCGAGCATCTCCATGACCCAACTTCGGGTGCTTCGAGCAAGTCAGGTAATATAAAACTCAAAGAACTTAGGAAGATGATTAGAAGCCAATAGTCATTCAATGATCAAAGATTAATTTCTACACAAGAATTCCTAAAAATGGAAGAAATTTTTTTAAGACTATATGACTTCAATATGGTCGACCTCCGTGCACATTCTTGCAGCATATCAGATGTGTTGTCACTGTTAGAAGATGAAGATTTTGCCAAACTTGCCAGATGAATTTCCTATATTGGCCTTCGATGCCCTCAAAAAATGAGAGAGCCCTTGCCGACGCAGCAGCTCTTCTTTTATGCATGAGACTTCCCCCACGCGTCCTTTCCTACCTCCCTCTTCCGATCTTCAGTCCATTCCTTCATGCCATGCAAAGCTCCACTTAATATCTGCCACTTTTCCGTGCAAACTCCATGTCCTCTTCAAGTTGCATACGTCGGATTTCTAATGGTGTAACTTCACCAATATGGGCTTCCAAATTACTTGATTAAACATCATACGTTGTGAATGATTATCAATCATGAAGCTCCTTTTGATATACATTTATGGGCAAAATTATTGTCGTTGTACAATATGAAAGTATTTCATTAAAACTATAGATTCCTCATAAACGACATTTTCTAAGTAGGTCATCCAAAGATGGAATCAAATTTTAACAAGGTACTATACTCTTTAAAAACAACATTATGTTCATCTCCTCCTCATCCTTGCCTTCTTCAAAGATGAACTTTCTTGGAATGTTACAGCTTCCTTTGAAGTCTAACATTTCTATGAGCTCTAATCAAGTTAAAGAGAGGGAATCTCTCCGACATTCATCCCCACCAAACCTGTGCTTTCTCAGGATGCACCAACCAAGATCTATTTTTTGCTTCCAAAATAAAGATCAAATTCATAACATATTCCATGTGCATGGGTTTAAAAACAAAGTGCTTGTGCAAGGTCATGTAGTTAGCCCTATAGAGTGTATACTTTTAAAATGCATGTATAAAAGTCATGGTGCAAACGAAAAAGGAAATAGCATCTGATGACGAGGCTTGTGCTCTTCCTCGCATATAATTAATATGAACATATCTAAATCCTTACAATCTCTCTCTTATGTGCATGGGTAAGGCTGAGTTTGTGTCTCGATGCAATGTCATGAAATGCAACTGTTATACTTTATGGGATATTTGGAATGAAGGTGTAATGCCTTGAGGATTTTAATGTGTTTTATGTTTTGATTTAGCAGGTGAAGATCCATGAGGGTGTGAACGCGCATGGACTTGGAGATATTTAGAAGGATATTTTTAGAAGATGGTTATTTTTAGTTATTTTTGTAAAAAATAATGGATCGCTTTAGAAAGCGACGTTTTTGTAAAAATAGAAAATTATGAACTTGTAAATAAAGCAAAAACACGCTTTTCGGAGCGCGGCCCTCATGTATCTTCTATTTAGGACGTAATAGGAATTTACTATAAATACGCATGCTCTGGTAGACTGTCCATCAGAGCATGTGGGGGGAGATTGTACCCAATTTGGTGTCGTCTCTTATCTCTTTCTGTCTTTGAGTATTTTTTTCTCTGCGTTCGTACGTCTGTTATTCTCTGCGTTCGTGCGTCTGTGGTACCTGGGGCAACAGTGGTATCAGAGCCAAGACGTTCGCAGAGGTGGTTGCAGGGTTTCATTGCTATTTGCAGCATTCGGGTCTGTTCACGATTCGGCGTTCATCTCAACCGTCTGATCCAATTGCGGCGTTTGATTGCGATTTGTGGCATCTAGTCCGTTCGCGAATCGGCGTCCATCTCAACCGTCTGGTCCAGTTGCGGCGTTTGATTGCGATTTGTGGCATCCAGTCCGTTCGCGAATCGGCATCCATCTCAACCGTCTGGTCCAGGTTTTTCGTTCATTTAGTTTTTTTGAAGTTTTTTGGTTTTAGTTACGCCGGTCAAGTTTTTCAAATTTCACACTGTCACACTCTGTACCCTCTGTACCCCCTGTGCTCACTGTGCTGTCTGTGCTCTCTGTACCCTCTGTACCCCCTGTGCTCTCTGTGCTCTCTGTACCCTCTGTACCCTCTGTGCTCACTGTGCTCTCTGTGCTCTCTGTACCCTCTGTACCCCCTGTGCTCCCCTGTGCTCCTTTTCGGTTACTCCTTTTCGGTTCCTCCTTTTCGGTTACTCCTTCGGCTTAACTATGGCATAACTTTGGCATCTTTGGCTTCTCTGGCACTCATGGTTCTCTTGGTTCCGTTGGCAGCGGTTGGCTACGCGCGAACCAATTCTAACATATGAGTGGCAATAAGGGCTTAGTTATTTCCCTAGTTAGCTTAGTTAACCCACATAGTTCCTTATTTAGTATGTAGGGGATTTGAACGCACAACCTCATACTACCAAGAGATAAGTTTTATCCACTAGGCTATTTCCTCTTTTTGATACTCTATTCCTTTTAATAAATATTTAACATAACTTTTATCTCTCTCTCCTTTTATTTATTTATCACAATACTTCTATTTATTTATTAATAATACTATTATTATTATTATTATTATTATTAGTTATTTAAATGTTATTGTTAAATGTCTTTTCCTATGTTTAGACCTAGGTTTTGCATCTTTCCATACGGCCATGGACACTACTCAAAATATCGATGATTTTAGTTCCTCACCCCTCCCTGGGGTATCAATTGAGCAACAAGTCAAACTTTTACGACATGAACTTCAACATGCCCAAAATGAAATAAAAGAACGTGATGTTGCACTCCAACAACTACAAAGTGATGACAATAACCTAATCCGGGTAGTGAAGGCCATTATTATCGCCCAAGAGCAAGGAACACAATCCAAGATTGGTGCCAAAAATTTCCAATTTTCACGATTTGACGGACGAAAAGATGGCCAATTTGTTCTCTCATGGTTATCCCAGTTTGATGATTTCTACTCTGATGAATCTTATTCTGAACAGGAAAAAGTGAAATTTGTAACCAACTACTTAGTGGGAAAGGCTCAATTATGGTGGAATGTTTTGCGCCATAGCACAGATCGCCCCACCACATGGCAAGCCTTTCAAGACAAGCTCAAGGAGTCCTTCCTTCCTCCTCAATTTCACTTACATGCCCGTCGCTCTTGGACGACTTTTGGATGGAAAGATGGAGATACTGTTTCTACCTATACTGAACGTTTTTGGCAACGTTTATTACTTATACGTTCACTTGAAATGATTCCTGAAGATACTTTACAGCGAAAATATGAAGATGGTTTGAAGATGGGAATCCAAGCTAAGCTCAACACCTTACGTTCGACGACGCTCTATGAAGCTATTTCTTTTGCACATGATGCTGAGAAAGAATTTCAATCTATCACTAAGTCCATTCGCTTCCAACAAACACGTCAACGACCACAACTAATCAAACCCACTTTTCCACTCAAGCGTTCCTTTTCTACTTTTTCTTCTCCTCCTTTTCAACGTCCACCTACTTTTCAACGACCACCTATTTTTCAACGACCTCCTCAATCCACTTTTTCCCCAATCCCCAAGACAAACCCCTTACACCCTACCAAACCTCCAACCTTTCAAACTACGACGATGGATGCCCAACAAAAGAGGTCCCGTATCATTTGTTGGAATTATGGTAAGATTGGTCATACCAAAGCTAGATGTAGGTTCCCAACTAACCACATGCAACCTGGCGGAGCTAAAGTACATAACATGGAGGTGGTTCCTGAAGATATTCAATTTGAAGACATTCAGCCTGATTGGACTGAAGACGCATTGGAGCACGATCTAAGTACCTTGGGTAGCACAATTTCTATCCATTCTTTACTTTGCATGCAAGGTACTATTACTCGTAAAGTTGTTAATATTTTACATGATGATGGTAGTTCACATGACTTTATTTCTCACATATTAGTCAAAGATCTCCAATTAACCCCACTTCCTTCTATGTACAAAGTTAAGGCTGCATTCGAAGGAAACAGATATAATGTTACAAGTGAAGTGCATAATGTTAAAATTTGTATAGGCTCATACATGGATAAACGCACATTCTTAATTGCTCCTTTGCAGTCCTATGATGTTATACTTGGTATGCCTTTTCGTCACCATTATAATCCATGCATTGATTATCATACACACACCATGCGTTTTAAGTTTAACCATCAAGATATCTGTTTGTCTGCAATACATGATTTCCAACCATTCCCATTAATTAGTCATACACAAGTAAAACGTGCATTCCGAAAAGGCTACAATTCATGTATTGTTTTTGTCAATAACATAGTCGATTATCTACATCCACTACCTAATACCCATAAATCATTTATGGATTCTTATAAGGATTGTTTTATGGCTGATTTTCCTTCTAAACTACCACCTTCGAGAGGATCCCTTGATCATAGTATAGACTTAATTCCTGGTAGTTCTCCTCCCCATAAAGCACCTTATAGGCATGGACCTTTGCATCAACAAGAAATAACCAATCAAGTTAAGGATTTACTTCACAAAGGACTTATCAGGCCTAGTTCTTCTCCCTTTGGAGCACCTGTTCTTTTAGTAGAGAAGAAGAACAAGACTTATAGGATGTGCATTGATTATAGAGCACTCAATAAGATCACAATAAAAAATAGATATCCTATTCCTAGGATAGATGATTTATTAGATAAACTTCGTGGAGCACGTGTCTTTAGTAAAATCGATCTTAAATCTGGGTATCATCAAATAAGAATGTCACCAAATGATATTTTAAAGACTGCCTTTCGAACTCAGATCGGTCACTTTGAATTCATGGTAATGCCTTTTGGACTCACCAATGCACCTGCTACATTTGCACGCATGATGAATAATATTTTTCTTGAATACCAAGCTTTTGTTCTTGTTTTCTTCGATGACATACTTGTCTATAGTAAGAATGATGATGACCATGAAAAGCATTTAGCAATAGTTTTTAATTTGTTACGCACCAATCAACTTTATGCAAATCCTGAAAAGAGTTACTTTTTCCAAAGATAATTAGAGTACTTAGGCCATATTGTTTCAAGTCAAGGAGTTCATGTAGATCCAAAGAAGATTAAAGTAATTAAAGAATGGCCTATACCACAATCGGTGAATGATGTTCGCTCTTTTCTTGGATTAGCTAGTTTTTATAGAAAGTTTGTAAAAGGTTTTTCTTATTTAGCCCTCCCACTCACTTTATTATTAAAGAAAAAGTTAAAATTTGCATGGGGATTGCCACAACAACAATCTTTTGAAAAACTTAAACAATCACTTTCTCATGCACCTCTTTTGCAATTACCTGATTTTACACAACCTTTCCATGTAGTTACAGATGCTAGTGGCTCAGGTATAGGTGCTGTATTGATGCAAAATGATCATCCCATTGCATTTGAAAGTAGGAAGCTTAAACCTTCTGAAAAGAACTACAGTACATATGATAAAGAACTTTTGGCAATTGTACATGCTTTAAAAATTTGGAAACATTATCTCATGGGTACAGAAGTCATTATCAAAACCGACTAACAAGCTATTAAACATTTACTCAATCAACCATTGATTTCAGATCGACATATCAAATGGGCTTCATACATACAAAATTTTCAGCCTATGATTCAATATCAACCTGGCAAAGCTAATGTTGTAGCTGATGCCCTGAGTCGTTTTCCATCCCCATAAACAAATATTGTTTTTATTAATAACATTTCTGTGGTTCATATTCATTCATTTCATGACATGATTCCTACATATGCATCTGGTTTATATTTCTCACAAACATGGAATGCTTTCAATAATTCTACTACATTTAGTGAAGACCATTACACATTTCATAATGGATTCTTGTATTTTGATCATAAGCTATGTATTACACAAGATTCTAAAGAATTTGTTATGACAGAGATGCATGAACCACCATATATGGGTCATAGGGGCATACAAAGTACTGTTTCTACATGTAAAGAATTCTTCTTTTGGCCAAATATGGAAAAGGATATTACAAAATATGTTTCCCAAAGCATTGTTTGTCAACGTGTCAAAAGACATCATGGTAAAGCATGTGGATTATTAATGCCACTTCCCATACCTAATGGGCCATGGGAACAAATTTCTATGGATTTTATTACTGGTCTTCCTACAACTTCATCACATCATGATATGATTTGGACAATTGTTGATAGGTTTAGTAAACAAGCATATTTCATTCCTTGTACGAAAACTCTTTCTGCACCTCAAGCTGCCAAATTATTTATTAAATGTATTTTTCCACATCATGGTTTTCCAAAAGTAATTTTATCCGATCGTGATGTTCGTTTTTGTACTCACTTTTGGGTTGCATTATTTAAAAATTTAGGCTCTAAAATAGATTTTAGTTCTGCATTTCATCCTGAAAGTAATGGGCAAAGTGAAGCTACGAATAGTACTATTTTGGATCTATTACGTTGTTATTCTTTAGATAATCCAACTAATTGGGATGAGAAACTTTCTTTACTCCAATTTGCATATAATAACACAACACATACCACTACTGGACGTGCACCAAATGAAATTGTATATTGTAAAAAGCTTCCTACTCCCATGTCTATCATTCAAACTGACATACCTATGGCTGATTCTTTTGCACAAGATCATATTTCTATACTACATGAGGTTCATGAGCATATTAAAAAGAGTCAGGAACGTTATACCCGTAATATTAATAAGAAACGAGCAGCTAAACAATTTAATGAAAATGATTATGTTTGGTTACGCATAATTAAACGACGTTTGAAAAATATTCTACAACATCCTAAGGTAAAACTTGCACCACGTTATTATGGACCTTTCCGTATTATTCAAAAAATTAATGAGAATGCTTTTAGATTAGATATACCTTCTCATTGGAATATTCATAATTCTTTTCATATCTGTTTATTGAAACCATTTAAAGGAATTTTACCACTCATTCCTATTTTAGATGATCCTCCATTGTTAGAAGAGGATGCTGAAGTTTTAATTCCAGAAAAAATACTTGATCATGATGTTACTACTACACGCACAGGTAATCAATACCATAGATATTTGATTAAATATAAAAACCATTCATTCGAAGAATCACAATGGATTCACAAAACATCACTAATTCCATATTATCATCATTTGATTTCTGCTTATCATTCACAATCACATTAAATTCCAGTTTTCCAGTTCCATGCATGTTTTCTTTTTATTTACATGGCACATGCCTATGATTGTTCAATGATGCAACATGTGATTGGCCATCCATGTCTATTTTATTTTTTATCAACTGAGGTCAGTTGCTCATCAATTGGGCGGCATGTTATACTTTATAAGATATTTGGAATGAAGGTGTAATGCCTTGAGGATTTTAATGTGTTTTGTGTTTTGATTTAGCAGGTGAAGATCCATGAGGGTGTGAACGCGCATGGACTTGGAGATATTTAGAAGAATATTTTTAGAAGATGGTTATTTTTAGTTATTTTTGTAAAAAATAATGGATCGCTTTAGAAAGCGACGTTTTTGTAAAAATAGAAAATTACGAACTTGTAAATAAAGCAAAAACACACTTTTCGGAGCGCGGCCCTCATGTATCTTCTATTCAGGACGTAATAGGAATTTATTATAAATACGCATGCTCTGGTAGAGTGTCCATGAGAGCATGTGGGGGGAGATTGTACCCAATTTGGTGTCATCTCTTATCTCTTTCTGTCTTTGAGTATTTTTTTCTCTACGTTCGTACGTCTGTTATTCTCTGTGTTCGTGCGTCTGTGGTACCTGGGGCAACAACGACCCTACCATGCATAGTCTTCATGCATTAGAAAAACAAATGGTGCATAGATAGGGTAATTGGCTTTCGATGTAGAGGCTTCCCACTCACCATATAAACTTATCTTATTGGATCATGTAATTACAATTCTATTGATTGTGCAACTGGACGTGCACCTATGGGCATGAATATATGCACATATATTTTGAAGCATGCATACTATAGGTGTAATTATAAAATCATGGTGCAAATGAGGAAATGGTTCTCATGATCTCTAATCAAAGCAACACTCAGGCTCAACGCTTTCTAAAACGTGTTTGGACTGTTTGTACTTTTCTTCGTCTGCATCATCTTCTCACAATCATTTCCTGAACTTTATTAAACATACTAAAAGATGAAAAGTATCAATTCCCAAAAAAGATAATAAGTATATACAATCCATAAACAAACTCTTGTTTAAGAAAACCATTTTCCATAGAACATAAATATAAAGTAGTTGTCTTCCATACAAACCATCTCAAGATCTTGAATTGGCTTTTGATCAGTACCTATTATCAAAAACTCATAAAGATGATTAGTGTAATATAATCATCAAATTAATCATGTCTATAAAACTTATTAATTCATTTTCTCCTTTCATTAGTACTTGTTTTAAAATTCAAATTAATATGATCATAATCTGCCTTTTTGTTGATGGACAAAGTAGAACTTCCATGCTCATACTTACCTTTTAATGAGGGAGATGGTAAAACTCCCATGCTCATAATTACCTTTTGATGAGGGAGATGGTAAAACTCATGTTCATATCATTTTTTTGTGAGAGAGAAAAATACAAAACTTCCTTTTATATCATATTTCTTTTAATTGTAAGGGAGAAAAATACAAAACTCCCATTCATATCATATATATTTTTTTTAATTGTGAGAGAGAAAAATATAAAACTCCCGTTCACATCATATATATTTTTTTTATTGTGAAGGAGAAAAATACAAAACTCCCGATCGTATATTTCTTTGAATTGTGAGATAGAAAAATACAAAACTTTCGATCATATTTTTTTTTTATTATGAGGGAGAAAAATACAAAACTCTCGATCATATATATTTTTTCTAATTATGAGAGAGAAAAATACAAAAGTCTGGATCATATATATATTTTTTTAATTGTGAGAGAGAAAAATACAAAACTCCCATTCATATATACATTTTTTTAATTGTGAGGGAGAAAAATAGGAAACTACCGATCATATATTTTTTAAATTGTGAGGGAGAAAAATACAAAACTCCCGATCATATATTTCTTTTAATTGTGAGGGAGAAAAATTACAAAACTCCCCTTCATATCATTTTTTTTTAATTGTGAGGGAGAAAAATACAAAACTCTCGAAAGAACATGCTCATTTATAAACAGAAATTCAAGCATACATTACTTGAGATTGTCGGGACGTTTTGTTCTACGTCAGGTTGAGCAATTTGTCAGCGCAAAAGCGACGGTCAGTGGATCAAGCCGACCGCTAGAAATATGGCGCACGTCGGGTGCTTTGAGCAAGCTCAAGTAATATTAAACTCAAAGAACTTAGGAAGATGATTAGAAGCCAATAGTCATTCAATGATTAGAGATTAATTTCTACACAAGAATTCCTAAAAATGAAAGAAAATTTTCTAAGACTATATGACTTCAATCGATAAGCAAATTAAGTATGGGACCAACAGTGAGCCTATTCTTTAGCATAGCTAGGTGAGAGAAATTCTAAAGCAGATAATTCAAGATGACTTCGCAAGACTCTATAGATTATAGGCTCATAGATAACTCCTCATATCCTCTCATGTTCTGCTTTTATACTAGCACACCACCTTTTGCACTTGCGTAATAGAAAATTACTAAGAACAATCGACAACATAAAGCTCATGTGGTTTCTTAATCAAGACATATAACTTTTGTACCGAAATAAATCCTCAATTCGAATTCTATTATTATTGTAAGAGTATCTCAAAAGTGTAAGTTCATAAGATTCATTAAAAGCGGTTCCTAAGATGTATAGTGTAGGTCCTTACCAGTCCATCATGATGCTCATGAATCATGTATGTAAAAAAAGACCTAAAGAGCAATTTCTAATCATCCATGTTTTGTCATGCGTTTGAATTCAAACTCATTGTTTGTTTAAAGCTTTTCACTCATTAAGAAAACACAATCCCTCTTCTTCTCGAATATAGAATAAGAATGATTATGAATTGCGGACAAAGAATCAGTACAGGACTGAAATTCAACATGATGTTCCTTTTCATTTACTCAAAAACTAGTTTCTATAAAAAAGTTGTCATGGACAATGTTACTAACATAAGTTCCTTACTTCTTTTGATATTAATTGCGCACAATTTTATATGGTGAACAAATACATCCTAACGCATCGCAGACTTAACCTCAGGGATGGTCATTCATCTGTGTATGGCATCACACCTAACTTCAATAATTTAATATAAAGAACATGAGCAGAAACTACTTTATAAAATTCGTGCTTATCTTAAGCTTCACTCCAGAATAGACGACCCTTTAGTGTAAAAGTGATAGAGAATAGAGTGCAGTAAAATTGTGAGTTTCTATATTAAAATTCTTGGTAGTCGATGGTAACTTATCTTTTAGATGTCAAGGAAAAATTAAACCCTAATACATAGTATAACCATTTTTTGGTGATAGGGAACAATATTCAAATATTAAGATCTCATGAAGGAGGTGAATACATGTCAAATGAGCTCAACAATTTTCTTAAAAGTCATGGAATTCGACATCCGTTTATGCACATACACACCACAACAGAATGGCATTGCTGAATGCAAAAAGAGACATATTGCCAAAATAGCAAGAGCCTTGATGGCTGAGAAGAATATGCCCATTGTTGTTGGGCATAAGTTGTGCATACTATTGTATACATCATGAACAAAACTCTGACTGTTGTTGTACATCAAGTCACACGTGAAGAGAAGTTTAGAGGTAAAAAGCCCAACTTATCACATATGAAAGTATCTGGCTATATTGCATATGTACATGTTCCGGATGAGTTAAGGATGAAGCTTGATCCAAAAGCACAAAAATGTATTTTCATTGGATACTCCCTTGAGCAAAAAAGGTATAAATGTTATAACTATCATGAGGAAGGAGATAAGGAAGAGAGCTCACACACACACTCTCACTCTCAAGGAGAAGCACACACACAGATTGAGGCAAGGAAGAATGATCTTCTTCTTCTTCTTCTATTACATAAAAGGAATGTACAAGAATGACCTAAAACAAGAATACAATAAGTGCAATATATAAAGATCAGTACATAAGGAAAAACCTAATGTCCGTGAATGGGTGAGCTGGCAAGAAACAAATATGCCATCACTCTCGATAGATAAATCTAATAAAGCTCAATGAAGTATCCTTGACATGTACCGATGTGCCCACTATACATGTCAGAGAAACAAAGGACTGGTACGTGTCATCCTGGATCATCACATGTTGAGCTTGATATCTCAACACTCCCCCTCAAGCTCAATGCCATATCTTGTAATCCAAGCATCTCTCGAACTTCTTCAACTTCTTAGCTCCAAGTGCTTTGGTGAAAATATCAGCAACCTGCTCATCTGTTCTCACATAAACAAGATCAATATCACCTGCTAATAACTTCTCTCTAATGAAGTGATAATGTACCTCGATATGCTTTGTTCTAGCATGGAAAATAGGGTTCCGTGCTAACTGTATACTGCTAAGATTATCACAATAGATAGTGATAGGCTTTTGCACTTCCACACCTAAATGTGCAAGTAACATCTCTAGCCATGATGCCTCACATGCTGCCATTTCCGCACCTCTATAATCAGCCTTTGTACTCGACAAAGCAACACTGGGTTGCTTCTTACTACTCCATGTAATAGCTACACCCCCATGTAGAAAAGAAAGCCACTAGTAGATCTTCTATTTGGAGTACTACCAGCCCAATCTACATCGGTGTACCCATGAACCTGCAACTCTACACCAGCTTCATAAAACAATGCATAATCCAAGGTAGCACTCACATAACGTAGAGTATGCCTTAGAGCATCCAAATGTGGCTTCTTAGGAACTTGCATAAGTTGACTTTCAAGTCCAATAGTATAACTTAGATCAGGCGTTGGAATTGTGAGATATATAAGACTTCCCACAATTTGTCGGTACATAGTAGCATTTTCCAATGCTTCCCCTGATGTAGTATCCAATTTCAAATTCTGATCTAATGGCATAGAAATTGGCTTAGAATGAGCCATACCATACTTAGCAGCATATTCAAGGCATAATGCCTTTGTGACATCCATATACCTATTTCTGTATGTATAAAGTCAATGCCCAAGAAATAGCGTAGCACACCAAGATCTTTCATGTTGAATTCCTGCATAAGAAGTTTCTTTACCTCTTGATGCTTTCTTCATTATCACCACCTACAATTAGGTCATCAACATAAACAACCACAATAGTGATGCCATCATCAGCCTTTCTTGCATATAGTGAGTGATGTCCATCACACATAGAGAACCCAATGCTAGTTAAGTAATCAGCAATCCTTGCATGCCATGCACGAGGGGCTTGCTTGAGCCCATACAAAGCCTTTTGCAACCTGCAAACATATTCTGGATGCTTTGAATGTTCATATCCTTGTGGCTGGTCCATATATACTTCTTCCTGTAACTCACCATGTAGGAAAGCATTCTTTACATCCATCTGATGCAAAGTCCATCCTTTTGTTGTAGCTAATGCAACAAGTCTTCTGATAGTAGACATTTTAGCTATATGGCTGAATGTTTGCACATAATCAATGCCATATGTCTATGCATAACCTTTAGCTACCAATCCTGCTTTATACCTGCTTATGCTACCATCAACATTATGCTTTACCTTGTAAGCCCATTTGCAGCCTATGGGTTTCTTTCCTTGTGGCAATGCAACCAGCTTCCATGTATCATTTCCATAAAGTGTAGCCATCTCCTCATCCATATCTTTTTCCCAATCTGCATTACCAATTGCATCTTCAAAACAAGAAGTTTCATCATCTTGTATTACCTTTTTCATGTAAGCACAATGGCAAGCCATGTAACTGTGAAAAATAAGGACCTAGGCTTAAACACACTCTCAAAGAATATATGAGATGAGATATGAGAGACAAATAAATGAGCAATCCTTAAATGAACAAGAATACAAAGTTTAGTAGTAGAAGCTAACTCAAGCTCGAACTACTTGAAAAGAACAAAGCGAATAACACTATCAAATGAGCTCAATGATACGAATGAAGCCAATGTATAATGGTGAAGAGCGTGTGGTATACACCACTCCACTTTAGTCCCTAGGATGCACTTCGCAACTACAAGAAATGAGTCAATTGTCTCTCAACTCCAACCCTCTATCTGTTTGCCAAAAATGCTCAGAAGCTTCTGTTTAAATAGGCATAACTCTCTAATGCGTGGGAGTTTGGTGAAACTGTTTTAGATGCACATTCTTCATGATATGGAAACAACTTTGCTGATGAAAACATTTTGGGATGACACACATAACTCAAGATACAAGCTTCCAAAGTTGGCCTACTAGCCGTTTTCAACAATCTGCCAATTCTCTACCTACCAACTTGCGGCCAGCATAACTTGAGTTTGGAGATGATTTTGTGGGAGATTTGTGGTGAGTTGATACCTGATATTATGAAGAACATTTCAGCTTTTAGTTCAACCAAAAAGGATGGAGGGTTAGAAAGATATGTTATGTGCAAAACTACCTTCAGAATAGGTGTGCTGTTGTCCTAAAATTTTTCCTAAATTATAGGAACACTTTTCCAACTTGGCATTGACTTCAAATATGCTTTATTCACCACTATGGCTAATGTGGAAAACATAATAGATCACTCTAAGAATATAATGAACTTTAATAAAGAGTTCAACCTATAATAATACGTTGAAGAGATGATGTGGACTTGCATATTCCAACACCTTCCCTCAAGTCCAACATCTTCAAAATAATAAGAACCTGAAATAAAATGCTTGCTAAAGGCATATGAATATGAGCCTTCCCTTATTTGTTGGAGATCCATGATGAGCCTTCCCTTACTCATGACTTTCTTCCCTTAAGGGGAGCTCCATCATCCCAAGTGATGATCTATGCTTGATGAACAACTCCTTGCTGAGAGCTTTAGCGAAGAGGTGAGCCACATTTTCCTTTGTGTTGCAATGGTGTAAGATCATATCACCACTTTGTATCTTCTCTTAGATGAAGTGCTCCCTCACTTCAATGTGCTTGGTTCGTTGATGCAGGACTAGATTCTTTGCCAAAGATTTAGTTGAGACATTATCACAATGAATGGTGTTAGGTTGGTTTTCACCGAAACCAATCTCATTACTTTTCTTTTTGGAACTCCATGAAATAGCTCCATTGCCTAGAAAGAAGGCATTTCCACTTACGCTCTTTCTATCAACCAAGATTTCTGCATAATCTGAATCACTAAATCCATGAAGATTCAGTGTATCTCCTCCATAGAGAATTCAAAGTGAAGAAGTACCTTTCAAATATCTTAGTATCCTCTTGGCTCTATACCAATGAGATACTTTGGGAGCTTGTAGATATTGGGAGAGAGAGTTTGCTACAAAACAAATATCAGGTCTTGTGATGGTCAAATAGAGGAGAGATCCTATGAGTTGTCTGTATAGTGTTTCATCATATGGAACACCATTCTCATCCTCCATGAGTTTGAGAGTTGACTCCATAGGTGTAGAGACCACCTTAGACTGAGACATCTCAAACCTATCAAGAATGGAAAAAAGGTACTTTTGTTGAGAGATAAATATATCTCCCTTCTCTAATCGAGAGACTTCAATGCAAAGAATGTAGTGTAAGTCACCAAGATCCTTCATTTCAAACTCTTTAGAAAGTTTTCTTTGAACATCTTCAATCATTGCTTCATTGCTTCCTCTCAACATGAGATCATCCACATATAGCAGAACAATAACAATATCTTTTCCCTTGACTTTATAATACAAACTATGATCAACATTACTTCTTTGAAAGCCTTGAGAGAAAAGATGCTCATCAATCCTTGCATACCAAGCTCGGGGAGCTTGCTTCAAACCATACAAACTCTTGAGAAGTTTGCATACCATGTGCCCTTTACCTTTGACAATGTATCCTTCCGGTTGTTGCATGTAGACTTCTTCCTCAAGTATGCCATTCAGGAAGGCATTCTTGACATCAATTTGCTTCACCTTCCACTTGAATATGGAGGCAAGGGAAAGTAATCATAATCCAATCCATATTGTTGAGAATATCCTTTAGCTACTAACCTTGCTTTGTGTCTATCTATCTTCCCTTTCTTGTTGAATTTCAGCTTCTAGATCCATTAGCATCCGATTGCTTTCTTGTTGGGAGGTAATGGACATAACTCCCATGTCCCATTTTGATGAAGAGCAGCCATCTCTTTGTCCATAGCTTCTTGCCATTCTTTTTTAGTACTAGCAACCTTGTATGTTGACGGTTTGTCATGTTGTAAAATAGAGCTAAGCAAAGCAACATTACTTTGCTCAAAACTTGAGGAATTACCTCGTTGATATGTAAGTCTTTGAGGTTGTGTTTTGATCCTTGAAAAATTCTAAGAGTTGCACGGTGAAGCTTGCATTCTCATCAAAAATCACATCCCTTGATAGCAATGTCTCCTTTTTACATGGATCATAAAGTTTTTAAGCTTTTCTTACATCACTATATCCAACAAAGATACATTTCCTTGACTTGTCATCCAACTTTTTCCTCTTTTCATCTGGAATGTGAGAAAATGCGAGGCAACCAAAAACTCTTAAATGATGTACCTTAGGCTTGATGTTGTGAAGAGCTTCATAGGGGGTAATGCCCTTCAAGACTTCGGTAGGAGACCTATTCATCAAATAGCATGAAGTGGTGATTGCTTCAGCTCAAAAGATGTTGCTCAGGCCTTTGTCTTTGAGCATGCATCTTGCTGCTTCAAATATTTCCCTATTGTTCCTCTCTATCACTCCATTTTGTTGTGGAGTATAGCTGCAAGTAAGTTTCCTTCGAATGCCATTCTCAAGTAGATAATGGCTGAAATCCTTCAACAAGAATTCTCCTCCATTGTCAGACCGTAGAGTCTTTAGTCTTCGTCCTGTCATCTTTTCCACCCTAGCATGAAAGTGTTTGAAAATCTGAAATACATCAGCCTTGTACTTCATAAAATAAACCCAAGTATATCTAGAGAAATCATCCGTGAAGGTAACAAAATAAATATTCCCTCTAAGTGAGGGAGTGTGGGTTGAATCACATACATCAACATGCACCACATCAAGTATATCACGTGCCTTTGAGCTGCTCTTTGAGAACTTACTTCTAGCATGCTTTCCAAGGCGGCATGCTTCATACACTTTTCCAATCCTTTGTAAGGCTGGAATTCCAATGACCATGCCTTTCTCCTTCAGCATACACATACTATTGAAGTTCAAGTGACCATACCTCTTGTGCCATAACTCGGTAGGCATAATGGGGGCTGCTTTGTCATTTCCCATTGCTGAAAATACTAAGACTTCTCCTTCTAACTTGAAAAGCTTCCTTGCTTTCTTCCTCTAGCAACCACTTTGTATGAATTCTTTGGATCTTTAATGAGGCATTGCTGGCCTTCAAAATCTATTTTGAGTCCCTTCTCAGTCATAGCTCCAACTAAAAGTAGATTCTTGGTAAGCGATGGTACCAAGAGAACGTTGCCGAGTGTCTTTTTCTCTCCCGTTCCCAATTGAATGGGCATGTCACCTTTCCCTGCAATAGAATTTGGAGTACTATCTGCTGTAAAGATAGTACCATTATTAGAATCATCAATATGAGCATGAGAAGCCATATGAGAACTTGCTCCGCTATCAATCCACCATGGTTCCTCTTTGGGGTCATGTGTATGGGCTGCTATCTTTTCTAATGATACAAGTGAAGAATATTCTTCAAAATGAGTGGACTCATTTCTACCTTCTCCATCCATGTAGTGGGCTGATCTTCCTCTCCCATCATCTTGATTACTCCTGCAATCTTTAGCAAAATGGCCATACCTAGAGCAATTGTAACATTGGATAGAGTAATATCTACCTCTATCTTCTCCTCTTCCTCTACCTCTTGAGGAAGGATGTCCTCTTTCTTGGAAAGATTGATTACCTTTATGATCTTGTCAATCTTGGTTGTGAGTGGGATGATGCTGCCCTCGTCCTCTTTGTGTGTTGAATCTTCCTCTTCCCCTTGATGAGAAGAGTGCTTTGTCATTCAATGTTGATGCCTTTCCTCCATCATGTATTGACTTCATTGTAGTCTGCCTTTGATCTTCATCTCTGAAAATTTGTTCCATCTCCTCAAGTGATGGCTTCTCCCTCAAGATGATGAGGCCTTGAACTAAGCCTTCATATCCATCTCACAATCCATGGATGATGATTGTAGAGAGCTCGTTGTCAGACATCTTATCTCCAACAACAACTAGTTGTTGATGTAGATCCTTGACTCTCTTGATGAAGCTTGAAGCATCCTCTCCTTGCTTCCTCGTACAATTGGTAAGTTCAACCCTCAATGCCACTTGCCTCGAGGTGCTCTTGGACTCGTAGATATCCTTCAATGTCTCCCATGCCTTCTTGGGAGTCTTCACATCAAGGAGATGGCTGAGAATGTCATCTTTGACACTCAACCTTATCATATGAACTGCAAACATGGCCTTCTTATCCCATTTGGATAATTCTTCTTCACTTCCAGTTGGTCTATCCATCGAAATTAAATCCCAACAATCTTGAAAGAAAAGTAAGGACTCCATATTTACCTTCCATGTAGCATGGTTGTTGCCATTGAGTTTCGCAACTCCTTCTAAGTGTAGGTTATGGAGACTTGGAGCCATCTTCAGCTGCAACAAGTTGAATCTAGACTCTTCCCTTTACTCAAATATGCTCACACTAGGCACTTCTAACCTAGGTGCTCTGATACCATGTGAAAAATGAGGAGCTGGACTTAAACACACTCTCAAAGAACATATGAGATGAGATATGAGAGACAAATAAGTGAGCAATCCTTAAATCAACAAGACTACAAAGTTCAGTAGTAAAAGCTAACTCAAGCTCAAACTACTTGAAAAGAACAAAGCTAATAACACTATCAAATGAGTTCAACGATACAAGTGAAGCTAATTTATAATGCTCAAGAGTGTGTGGTATAAACCACTCCACTTCAGTCCCGACGATGCACTCCACAACTACAAGAAATGAGTCGACTGTCTCTCAACTCCAGCCCTCTATCTGTCTGTCGAAAATGCTCAGAAGCTTGTGTTTAAATAGGCATAACTCTCGAATGCGTGGGGTTTTGGTGAAACTATTTTAGATGGAGATTCTTTATGATATGGGGAACAATTTTGCTGAAGAAACCCTTTTGAGATGACACAGGTAGCTAAAGGCACGCTTTCAAAGTCGGCCTACTAGCCGTTGTCAGCAATCTACGAATTCTCTACCAACTCGCAACCGGCATAACTTGAGTTTGGAGAGGAGTTTGTGGGAGATTTTGTGTGACCTAAAACCTGATATAATGGAGAAAATTTCAGCTTTGAGGTCAACCAAAAGGAATGCAGGGTTATCGAGATATGATCCATGCAAAATTGCCTTCAGAAAAGGTGTGTTGCTATCTTGAAATTTTTCCTAAATTATAGGAACACGTTTCCAACTTGACATTGAAATCAAATATGCTTTATTCATGACTATGGCTGATGTGGAAAACATAATTAATCACTCTAAGAATATAATGAACTTTAATAAAGAGTTCAACCTATAATAATACTTTGAAGAGTTGATGTGGACTTGCATATCCCAACAGTAACTATCATATGTCAATCGTTGCACTGAATTATGCATCCTCCCAGATCTTCTTGCTCCTGGGTCACTTCTCCTTGTATCATCTCCATGTGCCCTTCTTACTCCTAGAGTCTTCACAGAGGTCAATTCAATTTCCTCATCAAGACTCTTTTTTGAACCACTTGAATCTCCATCAACATCTTCAAAACATGCACATGTTTTACTACCAGCAGAAAGCTTCTCTTTACCTTTCTTGGATGTATTTGATGAATTTGTTGGACTGAAATTTCCATGCAATCTTCCACTCCATGGATTTGAGTTGGAACTATTGCTTGGTGATGCATCTCGTCCACTCAAAACTTGAGATTCTACACTTGATTTTTCAGCATTTTCTTTGTCATTTGGTTCAAGATTCAGTCCTTCTTTGGCATCTGCATAGAAGCTTGACATTTCATCAAATACCACATCTCTGCTCACCTTTACCTGTCGTGTGAGTGGGTTACACCATTTTTATCCCTTTTGCTCAAGGGAGTATCCAATGAAGACACATTTTTCTGCTTTTGGGTCAAGCTTCATCCTCAACTCATCTGGAACATGTACATATGCAATACAACAAAAAACTTTCAGATGTGACAAGTTTGGATTTTTACCTATAAACTTCTCTTTAGGTGTAACTTGATGTACATCAACAGTCGGAGTTCTGTTGATGAGGTATATAGCAGTATGCACAACTTCTGCCCAATAACAATGAGGCATATTCTTGTCAGCCATCAAGGCTCTTGCTATTTCTGCAATATATCTATTTTTGTGTTCAGCAATGCCATTCTGTTGTGGTGTGTACCTGCATGAAAACTGACACCGAATTCAATGATTTTTTAGAAAACTGTTGAACTCTTTTGAGATGTATTCACCGCCTCCATCAGATATTAATGTCTGAATGTACTTCCCTATCTGCTTTTCCACTATAGCTTTAAAATTTTGGAAGTGACTGAACACCTCGCTCTTCTCTTTCATGAAATATACCCATACTTTGCATATATGGTCATCAATGAAAGTAACATAAGACCTGCAACCGCCCATAGAGGTGGTCTCTACTGGACCCCAAACATCTGTATGTACTACTTCGAGTACATTCTCACTAACATGCTTGTCATGTGGAAATCATGCTCTTGACTTTTTACCAAATTGACATGTTGCGCATACCTTTTGCATTTCTACAACTTTGAAATTTGGTAGTCCATGGACAATCTCCTTTAACCACATCAATTTCATCCTTTGCAAGTTTACATGTCCAATCCGTTTTTGCCATATCTATGCAGCACATCAACAAGATGTTTTACCTTCCCGTCCTCCATAGACAATGCTATTTTTCCTATATGCTCAATAGGATGTGATGTATCATCAGCTGTTTCAACATATCCAGGAACTGGCATTTTTTGCAAACTACTAAACCATTCTGCATGACTGGTCGTGTGATTTGAAGCCTTGAATTAACATACCAGACATTATCATTCGATTTTGAAACACCAGCAGACATCGTATTCATCATGTGATGTTGAACCATAAACAACTTCTCATAATCATCTACACTTGTGGATGCATAGTTGTTTTGCTGCCTTCTGTTATTTTGATTCTTCAACCTGCGATCACCTTCAAAGTGTCCAGGTTTACCACAATTCCAACATCCTTTACTATCATTACCTGAATCATTTCTTTCAAAATTTTTGCGACCTCTTTGGCTCCCCCTGCCTCCAAACTGTCCTTTTCCTCCTGCATGATTCTGTTGTTGACCTTGGTCTTGATTACTGTTTCCTCTTCCACTTTCAAAACCTCTACCTCTGCCTCTTCCTCTGCAAGAGTAGAATAACCGCTCAGAACTGCACTTTTCTTGGGAGTTTGAATCCTCACCAAGATTCTTTTCTTCAATAATCAGCATAGATAATAGATCAACAAAATTCGGAATATTTTCCCTAGTCTATATGGAAGCTCGGAATTGCTTATATGCAGCTCCTAAACCATGAAGGCACACTTCCACCTTATCATCATCATCTACATTTATGCCAATAGATGCAAGTGACTCGCATATGCTTTTGATTTTTAGAGTGTAGTCACTTACCGACATGCTCTTCTTTTCCAATGTACGCAGCTCGTTCTTGAGTTGCAATTTCCATGCCTTTATATTAGTCTCATACAAAGAGACCAAACTGTTCCAAGCCTCTTTTGGAGTCTTTGCATCCTGTATGTGGCCAATCATGCTATCCTGTATGCTAACAGATAGACAATACATTACCTTTTGTGCTCCTTGATTCCATTCCTCATATGCTCTTAACTGATCTCTAGTTCGATTCCTTTTTGGTAACTACAGAGCATTTTCATTCTCTCCCTCGATGTACTTCCAGTAGCCTTTTCCCATATGGTAATTCGTCATTCTGAATCTCCCAGCATGGAAGTTGTTCTTTTCTAGCTTAATGCTCATAAGCTGACTCATTCCATCTGTGTTTGCCATTTCTGCAACAATTCACAACACTACAAGCACCACTTCTACTTGAACATTGTGGCACTATGACGTGACAGTTCGATCTGAGAAAAACACAGTTTTTGTGTATCAACACTTACGGAATCGCTTCAAATTTTGGACCTAGAATATATGAGTGTCAATGAACACAACGCAAGTTACAGTTTCTAAAACTGACTTTGTTTTTCTATGGGGCCCACCTTATAGGCTCGAAATGGAGGTCGAGGTGGCTCTGAAACTTCGATCGGACCAAAAAAAGTGACACTAATGGGATAACTCTCAAAATTATTTTGAGGTCTTGTACTTTCACGCCGATTTTCGTAGCAAATAGAGGCCGTTTGTGAAATTGCATTTTCTCCACACCTTGCTGCGTAGTCTTCATCGTGGCCTTCTCCACGAGCTCTCTATAGCCATGCTGGCTCTAATACCATTTCACGAGGAAGGAGATAAGGAAGAGAGCACACACACACACACTCTCACTCTCACGGAGAAGCACACACACAGATTGAGGCAAGGAAGAATGATCTTCTTCTTCTTCTTCTTCTTCTTCTATTACATAAAAGGAATGTACAAGAATGACCTAAAACAAGAATACAAGTGCAATATATAAAGATCAGTACATAAGGAAAAACCTAATATCCGCGAATGAGTGAGCTGGAAAGAAACAAATGTGCCATCACTCTGAGTAGATAAATCTAATAAAGCTTAATGAAGTATCCCTGACATATACTGGTGTGACCACTATACATGTCAAAGAAACAAAAAACTGGTATGTGTCATCCTAGATCATCACATGTTGAGCTTGATATCTCAACAATAACCCACTCACACCACAGGTGAAGGTAAGCAGAGATGTGGTGTTGATGAAATATGAATCTTCTATGTAGATTCCAAAGATAGATCTAATATTGAATCAAATGACAAAGAAAATACTAAAAAATAAAGTGCAGAATCTCAAGTTTTGAGTGGACCAAATGTGTCACCAAGAAATAGTTCCAACTCAAATCCATCGAGTGGAAGATTGTGTGGAAATTTTAGTCCACCAAATTCATCAAATACATCCAAGAAAGGGAAAGAAAAGCTTTTTTCTTGTAGTAAAACATATACAGGTTTTGAAGACATTAATGGAGATTTGAGCAGTTCAGAAAGGAGTCTTGATGAGGAACTTGGACCTTCTATGAAGACTCCAGGAGTAAGAAAGGCACATGCAGATGATACAAGGAGAAGTGACCTAGGACCAAGAAGATCTAGGAGGATGCAGAACTCAGTGCAGCGATCGACATATGATAGTTGTGTGGCTCGTCATTGTGCCTACAAGAAAAAGCTAATACAAGATGTTGAACCTGCTTGTTTTGAAGATGCAATTGGAAATGAAGATTGGGGAAAGCTATGAATGAGAAGATGGCTGCACTTTATGCAAATGATATATGGAACCTGGTTCCATTGCTACAAGGAAAGAAACCCATAGACATCATGTGGGTTTACAAGGTAAAGCACAATGTTGATGGTAGCATAAGCAAGTAAAAAGAATGATTGGTAGAAAAAGGATATGCGCAAACATATGGCATTGATTATGAGGAAACATTCAGCCTTGTAGCTAAAATGTCTATTGTCAAAACACTTGTTGCATTAGCTATAGCAAAAGGATGGACTTTGCATCAGATGGATGTGAAGAATGCCTTTCCAAGTGAAGAATGCCTTTGCAAGTGAGGAGTTATAGGAAGAAGTATACATGGACCAACCACTAGGATATGAAGATTCAAAGCACCCAGAATACGTTTGTAGATTGTAAAAGTCTGTTTATGGGATTAAAAAAGCTTCTCGTGCATGGCATGCAAGGATTGTTTATTACTTAACCACCATTGGGTTTTCTATGTGTGATGCAGATCATTCCCTGTATTCAAGGAAGGGCGATGATGGCATCATGATTGTGGCTATTTATGTTGATGACTTGATAGTAGGTGGTGATAATAAAGAATGTAAGACAACAGATATGCAATATAACACAGGAGAAGTAGTAGAGAAGATACGAGATATAGGAGAATCTCAAAAATTTTCTACTAATAATAAGTACAAAGACGATGGTGTTGTCCACCTGTGTGGTCTCAAGGTAGAGCTTAAATGGTGATCTAGACAACTCTAGATAGGGAGATACAAGGTAGAGGTATGCTGGCTCAATTCGATGTCTCAAGTAGTGCAGAAGTCATGTATATATAGGATCATGGATGGCCTTCCGTGGATGGCAATACATGGGTGGTAGGGCAAGGGTGGCCACCGCCTATGTAATTGCCATACACAGCTTAGGCCGGTTGAATCGACCTAACAAATATAAATGATTTTTGACTCGGATAGGGAATATTCCATGGAATATTCCCTTTACCATCGCATTAGCAGCAGTGCCCTTTGACCACGACTAGGGGGCCGGTTGGCCACCTAGGACCCCCCAGCAAAGGGGCCCGCTATCGGGATGAAATCCCATAGGGAGTGTGCATTGATTTTTTCTTCAAACTTGATTGATTTTATGAATTTTGTGTGGTATTTTCACTGAGAAAGTGGTAAACATTGTACATGTTTTAGCCGATTTGACTGATTGTGAGATGTGAAACTATATTAAATATGTATATTAGCCCTATGTGTATAAATAACTGACTTTATACCCATGGGAACCTAGGTTTGATCCTTAAAAGCCCCTAGAAAACATGAGTTTACCCCATGAAAATCGGACTTGAACCCTTGGAAACCCTTGGAGTTTAGCTCCAAACTATAAATGAACCCTTGATTTGAAGAGCTTGAGTGAATTGTGAGCAAACCCCTAATTTTCCCGATCAAAAACCCTAGGTTGGACCCTTGGAATTGGTGTTTATCCTAGGTCAAACCCTTAGAATAATATATTTTGTATATATAGTGTGAAACCAAAACCTTAGTATAAAAAAATAAAATAAAATAAAAAGGAGAAAAATAAAAAATAGAAATAAGAGGTGTGATTTCCCAAAAATAGTAAATGAACATGCAAGTGATCTGGAATAAGAAACTTTGTAAGGAGGTTAGAAGTTTCTAGAACAAAGTTCCAAGGGATAGGGGCCTATAAATAGGTGCCTTAACTCATTTGTTCCTCCCCCTAGGTGCCTTAAGTCATTTGTTCCTCCCCCTAGACCTTGCTTGTGGAACTTCTTCCCAGGTATGCTTCTTATCCATTCCTTCATGTTCTTTCTCTTACATTAAAGTGGTGCATTTAGAGAGAAAGGATTTAGGAAGGACATAAGTGGCCGCCATAGCGAGGCAAGCTCATCTCGGGTATTTGCTAGTTTTTATGATGTGACAAAGACCACGAGGAAAAGATTTTTGTATGCTTGTTTATCTTTGTGTACTTCGTTTGATTATAATCATAGTGGAATAAAAATAGATCAAGGATCATGGGTTATTGTGATTGAAGTCCCCTTATGATAAACCTATTAGAGGTTGCTTCCTATGCATTACTATCATCTAAGAAAGATCACCACACATTAAAAGACGAATACAGAGATCATAGTTAGAGCATAGTCATCTACTCTAGCATTGTTATAATTATAATAAACTATGATAGACTTTCAAAGCATAATGAGTAAAGTCTATTCTTTCAATGGGTACTAATGATATTACCCCCACCCCCCGGCCCCGTGGATCTTGCTTGTGGAACTTCCCTCCAAGTTATTGCGTGACCGGAGGCTATTGCGGTTTATAAAGTGAAGACAATTATTTGAAGAAGACTTGAAGTAAAGCATTGACAGAAGTCCGAAGATTGGAAGTAAAGCTTGGATTGAAACGTGATCGAAGAAAAGAAAAGCTCAAAAGACTTCTGAGACTGGAGGGCAACGTCTTGCACTATAGCGAGAGGTCTACATCATATTTGGCCGATCCACACTGTAGCGGCGGCATATATTTGTATTCTCCCATCCGCACTGTAGCAGATTTTTCTGTATCACCGACCCACACTGTAGCGGGCATCATTCTATCATTTAGTTTTTATTCGACCACCTCAGCTACATTTACATTGTATCATTGACTTCAGTGTTTTAGCGTTGTACTTGGATTTTCTTGCTCTCGACGCCTATGGTCTTATGGGTACGCACACACATCTCATCACTTCTGAGAGGGTAGGGGCCTTACGAGGATTGCTGCACCAGAGAGTGAGAGGGCGAGGTGCCAAGCGTGCAGACGCCACTCGTCAGACAACACGAACGGCACACACCAGAGGGGGCCGTATCCAACCCGTGTGCCTGTTCTTTCCGTTTGCTTGACCTCCTTCTTCCTGAACCCGATGTGAAGCGAGGGGGTTGCTCGGTGATCCTCGACGTGTCACCCACTCCTTGAGAAGATAGACGAGAACCTTGGCATCGGATAGAGACTCTAGGCACTAGCATTTCAGGTTCTCTAAATTTTTGCATTTCTTTTCACACACTTTAAACAAAAAGACTGTTTTGTTGCTTCAGTTTGAGCATCCACACTCTGCATTAGCTTAGTCCATACATGTGTGCACTTTATTTCCTGCTTAGACTAGGTATTTTCTGATTTCATAGCTTAGATAGATTGTCAGAAAAATATCATAAGAAAGAGGGAAAAAACATATTTGGGAGTTAGAGAGAGAGCATTAGCCTGTTAAAGAGAAAGAGAAAGAACCAGAGCTCATTCAAAAGTCTGATGAAATTCAAGAAAATGTTCAAGAGAAAGATAAAGAGAAGAAGAAGAAGAAGAAAGCCCCAAAGGCTATATTAATTTCTGAGTTGGAAAAGAAAAATGATGCGAGAAAGATATTAAATGACATTCTACTGAAGAGTGAAGTGACGATGTCCTTGGAGCAGGTCTTCTCCATAGCAAAGCTTGAGTTCAAGGACAACTTTATAAAGCCGATCAAGAGAAAGAGGTTTCCATTACCTGAAGATGTAGAGATGGAAGAAGCACCTGAAGATATCCAAGTGACAAATGAAGCAATTACATTGAGTGATACATCTGATGATGATGATGATGATGATGAGGTTGCCTGATGCCATAAGAAATCTCTAGGTCCTAGCATACCTGATGGTGAGATGAGAAAGACAGAAAGTGAGTTTAGCAAGACCTTTTGGGAAAGAGGAACACCTGAGATGAACGTGAAATTAGGAAGCAATGAGAAGTCATGTTTTGCTCTGGCCTTGATTGACTCAGGGTCAGAAATAAATGTGATCTCTAAGAAGCTTTATGATAAGTTTAGGTGGCCAATAGATAAAGACCATGGATGGAGGATGAGGACGGCAGATAATGGTTCAGGAGCACTGCTTGGGGCATGTGCCTTCATGCCTATGACCATAGGAGGGATTTTTGAGGAATTCCACTTCTTCCTCCAGGACCAATGTTCGTATGAGGCTATCCTTGGGCAGCCCTTTATAGTTGAGGTGCAGATGGAGATTAAGGCGATGGATGATGGATCTGCCTATGCATGAATTCATTCTAGATCTGGTCTTCATTCTTTGCAAGTGATGAGAGTGTGTCCGAATCACTCGAGGAATAGAAAGAATATAAGGAAGAGACCTATTAACTCTCATGACCATGATGAGTGTATGCATGTAGGAGAATATGGTGCTTCTACTAAGCGAAATTTATGTTAGGATCCACGATTGAGCGAGACAATAATGGGAATTGGTTGTTGGAGATAGACGTCTGCGGAAGCACGCGAACAGCACAAGGAAGTAGAAGAAGCTTGGAGCACAAACACACAATACTGAATGTATTACTAGAGAATGTACAAAGATAAGTAGCCCATTAGGGCAATAGGCGTATATACAAGCCGGGGGAAAAAAACCTCCTAAAGAGGGAAAATAGTGCCCCGGCAGTCCTAGAGTGTTCACACACATCACTACCCAAATATATCAACAAATCCCCCCTGGGAGTGATGCGGTGAACAAGGAGCTGGCACTCATGTATAAGGAAGTGCCAAGCTATGTGGAAATCACTCCACAAAAGGAAGTAAGCCCAAAGCTTTGCGAAAAGCTTCAAACTTCTCCGTAGGCAGAGCCTTCGTGAAAAGGTCTGCAATGTTCTCCTGCGTGGGCACATATGCCAAGCTGATCTCCCCAGCAGAGAACCTCTCCCTGACATAGTGATAATGCACCTCAATGTGCTTAGTGCGAGCATGGAACACAGGGTTCCTCGCAACTGCCAATGCGCTCTGACTGTCAGTGAAGATGGTGGTGGCAGAAGACTGGCCAACACCCAAATCAGCCATAAGGCGTCTGAGCCACACACACTCAACAGTCGCTGTGAAAGCTGCCCTATACTCTGTTAGTATATGATCAATGTCTACCCCTCATGATTGTATGCACATTTTGTAAGGCCCCCTTTATGAGAAGAAGCCAAGCGTGCATTACCCAATTGATGGGAATCCCAACTTGAATGTTGGATGAAGGTCATATTGGACCATGTAAGGTATTATAAGGAAAGGGAGTTACCAGGGTCCCCAATTGTGGGGTCAGAAATCATTTATATTTGTTAGGTCGGTTCAACCAGTCTAAGCCGTGTATGGCAATTACGCGGGCGGTGGCCGCCCACGCTCTACCGCCCATGTATAGCCGTCCATGGCAGGCCACCCATGATCCTATATATACATGACTTCTGCACTACCTAAGACACCGAGTTGAGCCAGCATACCTCTACCTTGTATCTCCCTATCTAGAGTTGTCTAGATCACCATTTAAGCTCTACCTTGAGAGCGCACGGGTGGACAACGCCATCATCTTTGTACTTGCTGCTAGTAGAAAATTGTTGAGATTCTCCTATATCTGTTATCTTCTCTGCTATTGCTCCTGTGTTATATTGCGTAATTATTGTCTTACATGGTATCAGAGCAGTAAGGTTCGAATAGCTTGAGAAGTATCATTATTTTAGCCTACTAGCAGACTAGAATATCAGTAGATTATTGGAGTGATTACATGATGGCTTCATCGTCGAACACTAGTCTTGGTGCTTCAGCTAATGTTAATGCTGCACCTATTCGAATTCGTCCACCTGCATTCACTGAAGGGAAGCTGGATGGAACCAACTATACACTCTGGAAGTTCAAAATTTCTGCAATTTTGGACTCCTATGAATTACTTGACACTGTCATGGGACCGATGGGATTGGATCCAGAGCCTATACCAGTTGAAGATCCAGCAAATTCAAGATTGATGATTCAGCCAGATCCAGATCTTCTACGAGCTTGGAAGAGGCGGAATGCTGATGCATTATGTGCGATTGTCACTAGTGTAAGTGATTCTGTGCTTACTTTAGTTCAACATACTACTAAAGCACATGAGGCTTGGGGCATATTGGCTCGACAATATGAGACCAAGAACCACACTAGGATACAGAATTTAGAAAATCAGTTGGCAAATGAAAAACATTCTGATTCTGAAAAGGCTGAAGATTTTATCAAACGGATAAAGCATCTTCAAGATCAATTGGCTGCAGTTGGTGTTGTTATAACACCAGAAGAGCTGGCTTGAAGATCTGTACGTGTTCTTCCAGCAAAGTATGATGGATTAGTAACAGCCCTTAACACTCAGGTAAGGCCAACTCCTCTTACATTTGAAGAGTTTTGTGCCATGCTTTTAGAAGAAGAGATGCGGCTGAAGAATCGGCAAAGTACAACTGATGCTGCATTCTCAGCAAATGCAAAAGGTAAAGGCTCTTCAGAGGGATCAAAGAAGAAGCCAAAGAAGAAAAAGTTCACAGGAAGTTGCTTCTATTGTGAAAAGAAAGGCCATGCCATCAAGGATTGCAGAAAGAAGCAAGCTGATGAACGGAATGGGACTGTAAAATCATCATGGAAGAACAAAGAGTCTGCAAACAACACAGAGCTGGAACTTTGGGTAGCTATTGAAGAGGTATGTTCATCTGCTCAAGCTCGTGTTGATGAGCCATGGATTTTAGATAGTGGAGCTTCTCGCCATATGACTAGTAAAAAGGATTGGTATAGTTCCCTAGTGCCTCTGCGGGAATCCATCAATGTAGTGGTGGGAAATGACTCCAAGTGTCCAACTGAAGGAACTGGAACCATCTCTTTTATCACTTCTCCAGGTGTTGAGAAAAAGTTATCCGATGTTCTCTATGTACCTACACTCAAAAGAAATTTGTTGTCAGTTTCTGCAATAACAGATCGTGGACTCGAAGTTCACTTCAATAAGAGTGGTGCGGAAATCATGGATTCATCAGGTAATGTTGTAGGTAAAGGCATACGACGGGATAACTTGTATGAGTTAAGTGCTTTAACTGCTACAGAAGATAAAGATGTAAGCAGGTTATGGCACCGACGATTTGGGCATCTCGGATTTGCAGTTTTGAAGGAGATGCAACGAACAGGGATGGTTGCTCATATGCCTGCATTTTCAGAGTTGCAGGAACCTTGTGAAGCTTGTATGATGGGCAAGCAACAACGAAAGGCATTTCCAAGAGAGACCAGCAATCGATCTCAAGCTCCTCTAGAGTTGGTACATGCTGATCTCTGCGGTAAAATGTCTACACCTGCTTTAGGAGGATCTTTCTACTTCTTGCTGTTAGTCGACGATTATAGTAGAAAGATGTGGGTTTATTTCATTCGAGAGAAGGCTGATGCTTTTGAAAAATTTAAAACGTGGCATAAGTATGTAGAAAATGAATCAGGAAGGAAATTGAAGAAATTTAGAACAGATAGAGGAGGTGAATTCTTGTCAACAGAATTCAACAATTACTGTAAGGAGCATGGTGTGAAAAGGCAACTTACCACAGCTCATACACCCCAACAAAATGGCGTTGTTGAGCGCAGGAACAGGACAGTAGTTGAAATGGCTCGTTGTATGTTGAAGGCTCAAGACATGCCTGATTCATTCTAGGCAGAAGCAATCAATACAGCAGTCTACATCCTCAATCGAAGCTACACAAAAGCACTGAAGGGGATGACTCCTCAAGAAGCATATTCTGGTAAAAAGCCTTCAGTTTTGCATTTCAGAATTTTTGGTTGTTTCTGTTATGCACATATTCCTGATTCAACAAGATCAAAGTTGGATTCAAAAAGAAAAAAGTGTGTCTTCCTAGGATATAGTGAAGAGTCTAAAGCATACAGGTTATGGGATCCTGAGGCAAGGAAGATTTTTGTCAGCCGAGATGTGGTGTTTGATGAACGACCACACTTAGTAGAAGATAAAGGTAAATCTACTATCTCATCAAACGGAGAAATATCTCACCTTGTGCCTATCAAAAGACAGGTTAAAGTTGAGGAGGAGGAAACATCTGATGGAGAAATTTCCTCAATAAAAAGCCAACCAATTGTAGCTGCACAGCGTAAGCCACTACTGAAGTGGGCACAACAGCTCTTTGATGATCACAATCCACATGTAGATGTACCAGAATCATCATCGGATGGATTACGAAGATCAAAGAGAATAGAGGAGCAAAGAAGAGCCTCAGAACACATTGTTAACATGGCTCTAATGGCAGATATCATGGGTTCGATAAAGAAACCTACCACCATTGAAGAAGCCATTGATGATCTAGGTTGGAGAGCGGCAATGCAGTCTGAGTATGATAGTATACTCAAAAATGATACATGGGATCTAGTCGACTTGCCGCCAAAGAAGAAGGTAATAGGTACTAAATGGATTTGGAAAGCTAAGTATAAAGCTGATGGAACATTAGAAAAGTATAAGGCACGATTAGTTGCACAGGGTTTTTCATAGATTGAAGGATTTGATGTTCAAGAAACTTTTGCACCAACAGCACGCATGACAACTATTCGGACGGTACTTGCAGTAGCTGCACAAAAGTCCTGGCCTATTTTCTAGATGGATGTCAAATCTGCATTTTTGAATGGTCACCTCAAGGAGGAGGTATATGTATCTCAACCACCAGGTTTTGAGGTGCCCAATTCAGAAAATAAAGTTTGCAGGTTGAAGAAAGCTTTGTATGGACTTAAGCAAGCTCCACGGGCTTCGTACCAACGAATAGATCATTTTTTCAAAAATATGGGTTTTGAAAGAAGTACTTCTGATGCTAACTTGTATGTAACGAAAAGGGATAGCAAGCTAGTTGTTGTCATTGTATATGTAGATGATTTGATCATTATAGGAGATCATCAGGAACTCATCAATGAAACTCGGATCAGCTTGGGAACTGAGTTTGAAATGACAGACTTAGGTCTACTCCATTTTTGTCTGGGAATTGAAGTATGGCAAAGGAAGGATGGCATTTTCATCTCACAACAAAAATATTCCAAAGAAATTCTCAAGGCATTTGGAATGATGGACAGCAAACCAACTAGCACACCTATGGAGGTAAATCATAAGCTATCTATGGATGATAACATGCCTGATGTAGATGCTAAGAAGTATAGGAAGCTCGTTGGAAGTCTTATTTTTCTGTGCAACACTAGACCAGACATTTGCTATGCTGTTGGAGTGTTAAGCAGGTTTTCCAACAAACCTAAGGAGAGTCACTGGAATGCTGGAATGCGAATTCTAAGGTACATTGCAGGAACCTTGGATTTTGGTATTTTGTATACCACAGGTGATACACTCCAAGGATATTGTGATTCACATTGGGCTGGAGATTGTGATTCTAGAAAATCAGTTTCTGGATATTGTTTCTCACTTGGTTCAGGAATATTTTCTTGGGTAAGTAGGAAGCAACCAACTCTCGCACTCTCCTCCACTGAAGCAGAGTACAAAGCAGCTTGTTTTGCTTCTTGTGAGGCAGTCTGGTTAAGGAGAATTCTTGCAGATCTTGGCTTTCCATCAAATATGCCAACTGTACTCAAGTGTGATAATCAAAGTTGTATGGCTATTGCAAAGAACCCAGTATTTCATGCTCGCACCAAGCACATAGAAGTACAGTACCATTACATTCGTGAGCTAATTGAAGATGAAATTGTGGAGCTAGAATATTGCCCAACAGAGGCAAATTGTGCTGACATATTCACTAAAGCACTTGGAAGAGAGCAGCTCAACAAGCATCTTCAACAGATGGGCATAGGACCGAGACCTACTTGATTTATCATCGGTAAACATTGAGGGGGGGTGTTAGTATATGATCAATGTCTACCCCTCATGATTGTATGCACATTTTGTAAGGCCCCCTTTATGAGGAGAAGCCAAGCGTGCATTACCCAATTGATGGGAATCCCAACTTGAATGTTGGATGAAGGTCATATTGGACCATGTAAGGTATTATAAGGAAAGGGAGTTACCAGGGTCCCCAATTGTGGGGTCAGAAATCATTTATATTTGTTAGGTCGGTTCAACCAGTCTAAGCCGTGTATGGCAATTACGTGGGCGGTGGCCGCCCACGCTCTACCGCCCATGTATAGCCGTCCATGGCAGGCCACCCATGATCCTATATATACATGACTTCTGCACTACCTAAGACACCGAGTTGAGCCAGCATACCTCTACCTTGTATCTCCCTATCTAGAGTTGTCTAGATCACCATTTAAGCTCTACCTTGAGAGCGCACGGGTGGACAACGCCATCATCTTTGTACTTGCTGCTAGTAGAAAATTGTTGAGATTCTCCTATATCTGTTATCTTCTCTGCTATTGCTCCTGTGTTATATTGCGTAATTATTGTCTTACATACTCAGCCTCACAACTGGAAGTGGCCACAGTAGGCTGCTTCTTGCTCAACCAAGATATACATGAGCTACCAAGCATGAAGCAAAAACCACTAGTGGACACACGAGTGTCATAGCAACCAGCCCAATCTGAGTCAGAAAAAGCATGCAAATCTGGCGGTAGTGATCCCCCCTTGGGATAAAACAGCCCAAGTAGCCGAGTACCACTCAAGTAGCGAAAGATGCGCTTAACCGCTTTCCAATGCGTGACTCCTGGGCAATGCATAAACCTGCTCATCTGTGAGACAGCAAACTGAATATCTAGCCGAGTAATGCATAAGTAAATCAAGCATCCAACAGCCTGCTGATAGAGAACAACATCAAATGCATCTCCAGCATCATGAAGACTCAATCGTAAACCTGTCTCCATAGGAGTGGCAATAGGCTTACAGTCTTCAAGGCCAAAACGCTGCAATAATGTGTCAATATATTTCGTTTGACACAAAGCCATTCCACCATCAACGTGCATAAACTGAATGCCCAAATAGTGATGCAAATGCCCCAAATCAGACATCTCAAATGAGGCATGCAAATCAGCCTTAAAATCAGCAATATGTGTCTCAATAGGACCAGTGAGCAGCATGTCATCAACATAGACAACAATGATCAGAAGCACATCATTAGCACGCTTAACATATAAGGTGCTTTCAGTTGGATTGTTCTCAAAACCATGTGCAATCAGATAGGCATGTATCTTCTCATACCAAGCACGTGGTGCTTGCTTTAAACCATATAACGCCTTCTTTAATCTGCACACCTAGTTTTCATGCCCTTTCTGCACAAAGCCACGGGGCTGAAAAACATACACTTCTTCATGCAAGTCACCATTCAGAAATGCTGTTTTAATGTCCAACTGATGTACATTCCAACCATGATGGGTTGCAAGTGCACAAATGCTACGAACAGTAGTCATACGGCATGTAGATGCAAAGGTCTCATCAAAATCAATGCCTCTTTCCTGCGCATAACCCTTTGCAACAAGCCTAGCCTTATACCTGTCAACGGTACCATCAGGTTTACGCTTCAGCTTGTATACCCACTTAGTGCCAATGGCCTTCTTGCCAGGAGGCAAGTCACATAAGGACCATGTACCATTTTTGATTATAGCATCATATTCAGATTGCATAGCAGCCATCCAATTTTCTGAATTTTGTGCTTCATCAAAAGAAACAGGCTCATTCTCATCACAGAGACTAGATGCAGCCATAGCATAGCAATCTGATGCAAAGGAGGCACTATGAGAGCCTGAACGAGTACGATATGACAAAGGTGCATCTAATTTGCTGTCACGCAAAGTCTGCACCAGCCATTTTGGCATAGTTTTTGCCTGCTCAATATCAGCTCTCTCATCAGCAAGTGCATCATGTAAATCTGCATCAGAAATGGAATGATCTGCATCATCATATGAAACTTGCAAAGGCTGAGAAGTTGTCTCATTAGGACCGACACTAGCCTGTCCACCTGTAAAAAGAGGCATCAAAGTATCATACATGTCTTTGGAGCTAACAGATGTCTCCTTAGTAGATGAAAGCAATGGCTGAATAGCATCTTCCACAAAGACAACATCACGGCTAACCAGAATGCGTTTAGTCTGTGGATGATACAGACGATAGCCTTTACTTTCAGAACTGTACCCAACAAAAATACATTTTACTGCCTTATTATCCAATTTTCTGCGATGTTGTTCAGGCACTAATGCATATGCCAAACAACCAAAAACACGCAGATGAGCAACAAATGGCTTCCGGTCATGCCAAGCCTCATATGGAGTGATAGACTGCAATGCTTTAGTGGGACACCTGTTCAGTACATATGCTGCACACATGACAGCCTCAAGCCAGAAACTATGTGGTAAAGCCTGACTTTTGACCATGCACCTCGCCATCTCCATGAGTGACCTGTTCTTTCGTTCAGCAACTCCATTCTGTTGAGGTGTATACGGTACTGTACACTGGTGTTTTATCCCACGTTTAGCCAGAAATGCATTAAAATCTGAAGACATATATTCCCCCCCTCGATCAGAACGGAGGGTGCAGCCTTCACAAACATGTTTTCCAGGTGCCTCAAGTTTGGGCAAAGAGGACACCATTTCAGATTTCTGCAGGCGTAACAAACTAGCAAAATTCAGATGACCAAAGCGTGCATGCCAAAGCTTTGCATCTGACATAGCCTGAGAATCATGAACTGCACATGCCGAATCATTCACAGATCTTTCATTGTCTATGAGCTTATACAGCCCACGACATAAGATGCCAGAAGCAATAATCACATCGCCATTTGAGAGTTCATGGACTGTACACCTGTCATCAACAAATTTCACAACCAAGCCAATCTTGGCTAATGCAGAAACTCATAACAGATTCTTTTTGATCCCTGGCACAAATAAAGCATCTCACAAAGTGAAAGAACTACCATCAGCAGTAGTCAGAATGATCTTACCAACTCCCATAACAGGATAAGAGGAGTTATTGGTGCATGTGACAGTATTCCCTGTAGGGGCAGGCTCGAGTGAAGAGAAGAAACTGCGCTGTGAGGTAATATGTTTGGTCGCCCCACTGTCAAAGTACCAAACATCTGAGTCTACTGCAAACATGCACTGATCATGAGAAGATGGGTCAAAACTGCAGACAGTAGTAAACGCCCATTCTTCTTCCTGCATAAGATTTGCAGACTCTGTTTTTGGTGTAGAGGCCTCTGCAACAACCATTCCAGCCTCTTTCTTCTTTGCCTCTTTAGCAGCCAGTTTTGGACAGTTCTTTATAATATGATCATTTCCTTTACAGTACTTGCAGAACAATTTCTGCTTTTCTGATTTCTTTTCATCTTTATCCTGGTTCTTCGATTGTGCAGCATTTGCAGATTTTTGCTTACTAGTAGAAGAGCTCCATTTTCCTTTGCCCTTTTGACTAGCCAGGAAAGCTTGATCTGCAACACGCATAATGGACCTGTTCTGCCTGGACTGATCTTCCTGCAACAGAACAGAGACTAATTCTTCAAATGACAAGGCATTCGGATTGCCTTTCATCATCAACCGAAGAGTAGAGGCAAAACTCTGATATGAATCAGGAAGACCATTCAGAACGGTCTGCAGAAGTGAGCTATCTGGTATAACCTCATCAGCAGAAATCAATTGTTCCTTCAAGTCTTTGATCTTTGTAAGAAAACTGTCCATAGAATCACCTTCATTCATGTGCTCACTCTCCAACTGTTTTCGGAGGTAAGCAACACGAGCCTCATTCCTAGCCTGGTACAAAGTGGTAAGTGTATCCCAAGCATCCTTTGCTGTTCTGCAAGAGCGAATGTGAGGAATAATGGCACGTTTGACAGACAAAGCTATCAATGCATGTGCCTGGGCATCTCTGCCATCCCAACGAATCTGCTCTGCAGTAGGTGCAACAGAAACAGCAGCACGAATAGGAATCTGTGGAATATCATCTTCGACACCATCTTCATCAGCTCCAGTACCTCCAGCACCTGTATTTGTAGTACCTGTAGTCGCACGTGTAACAGGACGTCTTTCAACACCCTGCACAATGTTCCACAGTCCTTTTGCAACCAGTACATGTCGCATCATATAAGCCCATAATGGGTAGTTGGTACCATCCAACTTATCCTCAACAGCCAACATATGGAATACATCACTGCTTTCAGCCATGGCCGGTGACTAAAATACCTTGATGCAGAAAATTGACTGTATCTCAAAAAGTTGAACGGAACTGCCCAGACGAGTTCTGCTAGACCTGTAGCAAACTTCGAGACGCTTAAACTGGCGAACAGAAACTGGTATATACCTTTGGCACAAAAGGACGAAATAGCCTGCACAAGCGCTGCGATAGTGTGTTCGGAGGCCGAAACGAGCTCAGATCGCCAAATTTCGTGCGAATCTGAGACTGCAAACAGAGGAGTGTCGACGGCGCCCTAGAAGAAGCGACGACCTGCTCTGATACCAATTGTTGGAGATAGACGTCTGCGGAAGCACGCGAACAGCACAAGGAAGTAGAAGAAGCTTGGAGCACAAACACACAATACTGAATGTATTACTAGAGAATGTACAAAGATAAGTAGCCCATTAGGGCAATAGGCGTATATACAAGCCGGGGGAAAAAACCTCCTAAAGAGGGAAAAAAGTGCCCCGGCAGTCCTAGAGTGTTCACACACATCACTACCCAAATATATCAACATTGGTTTGATGTCTCGCAAGACTCTGTACATAGTTTTGAGAGTTTTTCCATTTACTCATCTACATTTAAGTTGTTGTGTTTATAGAAAGAGAATGTTTCAAATAAGTTTAGAAAAGTTCATGAGAGATACTATAAAGATTTAGGAATCATGTCACCTGATCAGAGGATTGAGGATGTGATCTAGTTGGAGAGGAGTTCGTCTACTCTAGAAGGGCTTGAGTAGGCATTTGAGAGAAATGAGAAGTCAGAAATCATTATGATCAGCTCTATCCAAAAGTACGAGATGATCGATGAGTTCAAGAGAGAGCATGTAGTAAATGTAGACACAAAGTATAAGATCGTGGATAAGAAAGGGAGGCCTCTAGCTCAGCCATTGCCAGAAGATAGTCATGAGAAGTATCTACGAGTGTTAGATGACCCTATGCTGAGACATCGAGAGCTCATAGGGCATCATTTTACTGATGAGACCATTAAAGAGATCAAGTTTGGAGAGAAACCATTCCTGAGAGAAGAAGAGAAACAAAAGTTCATTAAAGTCATCAAGAAACATGAAAAAGCATTTGCACTTTTCCCACATGAGATAGGGTGCACAGACCCGAAACAAGTATCTCCCATGATCATATTTACAGTGCCACATATACCATGGAATATCTGGCCTATACAAGTCCCAAAGGCTCACTTACCTGAGCTGATGAGGCTACTAAAGGAAAAGATTTCCATGTGGATATTGGAACCCTCCTCGGCTCCATATTCGAATAGGTGGTTTACAGTGCCTAAGAAAAATGGGAAGCTTCATTTCATTCAAGATCTGCAGGCTGTGAACAAATTCACAATTAGAAATGTAGGGACAGGACCCATAGTGGATGAGTTTGCTGAAGCGTTTACTGGGCATTCTATCTACTCTATGGGCGATCTGCATTCAAGTTATGACCAGTTTTAGTTGTTTATGGAGAGCAGAGATATCAAGACCATGAGGACTCCACTGGGCCTTGTACGCATGTGTACTTTGCCATAGGGAGTGATGAATTCTGTGGCTCACATGATGAATGCCATGAACCTAGTTTTACGAGACTTTATACCATCTGTGACTATGCCATTCATTGATGATGTTCTGATAAAGGGATGTGAGGAAAGAGTGAAAGATGTCAGATTAGATGCTTTTGGGTGTAGAAAGTTTGTTAGTGATCATATTTTTTACTCTGAGAAAATATTTGAGAGATTTGAAGATGTGGGACTTACACTTTCTTTAGAGAAATCTGTTTTTGGCATTGATGAGGTCCTCATAGTATGACATCTGTGTGGACATTATGGCCACAAGCCATACCCACAAAAACTTGAGGCCATTAGCAGGATCTTTGAGGTTTTTCGTAATGTTAGTGAGGTGAGAAGGTTTCTAGGAGCCTGTGTATTCTATGTGATAGGATTCCTCACTTTGCTCACGTTGTGAACCCCTTATATGACCATCTAAGAAAGAGAAAGAAGTTTGTATGGATAGAGAAACAGTCGAGAGCTATGTGTAGACTAAAGCAGTTGCTATTTGAAGCTTTGATTTTGAAGCGTGTTAACTATTCAGATCAGAGACCTATCATTTGGATTGTTGATACCAACCCTATTGATATAGGCTGGATCATAGGGCAAGATGATGATGAGGGGCAGAGATATATAGTGCACTTTGGTGCAAAGATCCTACATGATACTCAAAGAAGATATCCACAGATTAAGAGAGAATTATGGGGATTGGTGACTGCTTTAAAGACCGATAAAGAGTATTTCATTGGGGCGAATGTGGTAGTTGAGACCGATTATCTTCCACTGATTGGCATGATAGTGAACTGTTCATCTTCGGACATTGCTATGCTTAGATGGATCTCTTATGTAAAGTTTATAAATCCTACCTTTGTACACATAGCTGGGAAGTTGAATACAATGGCTAATATGCTTTCAAGAGCAAAGTTCGATGATGGCATTGATGATGATGATGAGGTAGAGAGAGATACACACATGATGAGATATGATCCATTGGTATATGTTTATGAGCAGTTCCATGAGAGTGAGTATGATGGCGAGTGGAGAGATGTAGGAAGATATCTGAGTACTTTGAAACCTTCCCTAGACTGGTCCACAAATAAGTATAGATCCATCAGGAAAAAGTCCTACAAATTTTTCTTGAAGGATGGACTTATTTGGCGACACGCTAAGGACAAGGTAAAGAGTCCATAGAGAGTACTGAGTTTGAGAAGTCTTCAGAGCAAGGTGATGAGAGAGATGCATGAGACCTTATGGGCAGGTCACAAAGGATTCTATACTACATATGAGAAGATTAGGGAAGCCTACTGGTGGCTAGGGATTTATGTGAGTGTGAGAGGTTTTGTAGACACTTGTGCTACATGCCAGGTGCATTCATCAATTAGACATAGAGACCCATTACATCCCACCTACCCTCCTTGTATCCATTACAAGTGGGTGGTCGACCTTGTAACCATGCCCAAAGGGACAGATAGGATGAGATATATTGTGCTTGCGAGAGAGGACTTGACCAACCATGTGGAAGGTCTATCTCTTTGTACAAAGACTACTTATAATGTATGTAAATTCCTTTTAGAAGAAGTGATCTCGAGATTCGGTTACATTGAGAAAGTGGTTGCGGATAGGGGAGAGTTGGATGCGAGAGAGGCGAAAGAGTTCTTTGATCGTCATGGAATTCGCTGGTCTCTTACCACTACCTATAACCTAGAGGCCAATGGGAAGATCGAAAGAGGTCACCCTTCCATTGTGAAGGCGATCTCTAAGGCTTGCAGCGATGATATAAAGCAATGGCCTAGATTTCTTCCATTTGCATTATGGGCTGATAGGATGACTTACACTCGGTCCACAAGTTTCATGCCCGCTGAATTGATGTATTGTCAAAAGCCAGTCTTCCCCATCCAGACTCAGATAGTAACATGGTTGACACTCCCGTGGAATGATGGTATGATGAGGAAATAACTTTTATCTTTGAGAATAAAGTAGTTAGAACAAGGGAATGATAGATTGAAAGAGGCAATCCAGAAGTTAAAGGAGTCAAGGTTAAAGAACAAGATTTATTTTCACAAAACTCATCCGCTTAGACCACGTAGGATTGAGGTAGATGATTGGGTGTTGGTGTACGATAGTACATTTGATACTCAATACGATGCTAGGAAGAAATTGACCAAACGATGGTTTGGGCCATATGTGGTGACGTCTGTGTTTGAGAATGGAACGTATGCGCCTCGCGAGTTAGAGAGTACTCCTTTGAGATCTTTGATTGTAGGAAAGAGGATAAAATTATTCAAGAAAAGAAATGAAGCGGACTATGAGATTGAGGAGGGACTTCTGGAGGAAGGTGATGATACTGAGGTTCATACTGATGAAGAATGATAGACCATGAGATTAAAGAGAAACTGGATCAATCAATGAGGAAGATTCAATAAAAAGACAAGGTGAAATGTTTCCAATTTAAAATTTGTTTTCTTCTTGATAGAGCATATGCATGGCATTGATATGTGTGATAAAGATATGTATGAATTTATGAAAATCATGTAGAATGAAGCTAATGAATATTTATTATGGGTTTGCATGAATCATGAGCGACTAGGAATTATATGAATGGAATCAGTTAGCAAACTAGAGACGTTTGGGAGTAAAAGCTTGGGAATGTGATGACATGCTTAGACTGAGTGCATGTATATGCTGATGGATTTGAACATTTCATCAGTGGGATTCTGTGAGTCCTACTATTTGCTTCCTAGGAGATCTTACCTCCATATGTATCATGATTTACAGAAAAAACTTCATACTCGAGCCAGCTTATATGTGTGTGCATGTTGTTAGTGCGTTGCAATGGGCTAGTAGGTGGGTGGAACCACCTTGGTCGCGTGATCAAGGCCACGAGCTGACGCTAGTTTCTTCATAGGCCTAACCTATCTGTTGTCATGCGCCTGCATGGGTGAGTAGGCAAGTGGAGCCACTTTGACCGGGTGGTCAGAGCCACGATCTGACGTCGATTTCATGTAGGGCTGATGTGTATGTCGTGTGCTATGTCAGGTCAGCAGACAAGTGGGGTAAACTTTGTCAGGTGGACAAGTCCATGAGTCGCACCCGATTTTGACATAGGCCGATTTGTGAAAATGAAAGACAAAAAGAAATACTGAGCTGAGATGAAGAGAAAAAGAAAAATAAAATGAAAAAGAAAAAGGAAACAGAAAGAGATCTAATGGAGAGTTGGAGAGTAGGAGATAAATAGTAGGAATCGAGGTATATTCTGCAAACAGAGCTAGTAGAAACATAAGCATATGCTAGTACTTAGAATGAGTAGTTGGATCTGAACTAGTTGAATGAACAGAAGATCTAGAAAGCCAACCGTTTATTCATGTGATTACTTGTCAGATTGAAGACGCAAAAACATATTATGATGTTTGTAAAGCTTGAATCTACCTAATTTTCTAAAATTCGTACTAATCTTTATAAAGCTGCATGGAGTGCATGAGATCACGCTTTGATTTTTTTAAAAGAATAAGATAAAAAATAAAAATAGTTTTCAAAAGAACCCAGATACGCTTCTATTGAATCTTGCAGGTTGGCCCATCGGGATGATGTGCAGGTTTAGCAGCGGTGAATGTCGGGATGAAATCCCGTAGGGAGTGTGCATTGATTTTTTTTCCAAAGTTGATTGATTTTATGAGTTTTGTGTGGTATTTTCACTGAGAAAGTGGTAAACATTGTACATGTTTTAGCCGATTTGACTGATTGTGAAATGTGAAACTATATTAAATATGTATATTAGCCTTGTGTGTATAAATAACTAACTTTAGACCCATGGGAACCTAGGTTTGACCCTTAAAAGCCCCTAGAAAACATGAGTTTATCCCATGAAAGCTGGACTTGAACCCTTGAAAACCCTTGGACTTTAGGTCCAAACTGTAAATAAACCCTTGATTTGACGAGCTTGAGTTAATTGTGAGCAAACCCCTAATTTTCCCGATCAAAAACCCTAGGTTGGACCCTGGGAATTGGTTTTTATCCTAGGTCAAACCCTTAGAATAATTAATTTTGTATATATAGTGTGAAACCAAAACCTTAGTATAAAAAAATAAAAAATAAAAAGGAGAAAAATACAAAATACAAATAAGAGGTGTGATTTCCCAAAAATAGTAAATGAACATGCAAGGTGATATGGAATTAGAAACTTTGTAAGAAGGTTAGAAGTTTCTAGAAAAAAGTTCCAAGGGGGAGGGGCCTATAAATAGGTGTCTAAACTCATTTGTTCCTCCTCGTGGATCTTGCTTGTAGAACCTCTTCCTAGGTATGCTTGTTGTCCATTCCTTCATGTTCTTTCTCTTACATTAAAGTAGTGCGTTTAGAGAGAGAGGATTTAGAAAGGACGTACGTGGCTGCCATAGCTAAGAAAGCTCATCCCGGGTATTTGCTAGTTTTTATGATGTGACAAAGACCAGGAGGAAAAGATTTTTGTATGGTTGTTTATCTCTGTGTAGTGCTTTTGATTATAATCATAGTCCAATTCAAATACATCAAGGACCATGAGTTATTGTGATTGAAGTCCCCTTATGATAAACCTATTAGATGTTGCTTCCTATGCATTACCATCATCTAAGAAAGATCGCCACACATTAAAATACAAATAGAGAGATAATAGTTAGAGCATAGTCAGCTACTCTAGCATATAATTGTAATTAACCATGATAGACTTTCAAAGCATAATAATATTACCCCCCCTGGCCCCGTGGATCTTGCTTGTGGAACTTCCCTCGAGGTTACTACGTGATCGGAGGCTATTGCGGTTTATGAAGTGAAGACAATTATTTGAAGAAGACTTGAACTAAAGCATTGACTGAAGATCGAAGATTGGAACTAAAGCTTGGACCGAAACGTGATCGAAGAAAAGAAAAGCTCAAAAGACTTCTGAGACTGAAGGGCGACTTCTTGCACTATAGCGAGAGGTCTACGTCATATTCGGCCGATCCGCACTGTAGCGGCGGCATATATTTGTATTCACCCATCCACACTATAGCAGATTTTTCTATATCACCGACCCGCACTGTAGCGGGCATCATTGTATCATTCAGTTTTTATTGGACAACCTCAACTACATTTACATTGTATCATCGACTTAAGTGTTTTAGCGTGTACTTGGATTTTCTTGCTCTCGACGCCTACGGTCTTATGCATACGCACACACATCTCATCACTTCGGAGAGGGTAGGGGCCTTACGAGGATTGCCACACCAGAGAGGGCGAGGCACCCAATGCGCAGACGCCGCTCACGGGACAGTGGGAATGGCGCAGACCAGAGGGGGATTGATCCAGAATCCATGCATGTTCTTCCCATTCGCTTGACCTCCTTCTTCCGAACACCGTTGGTCTCCTTGGACCCTCCATCCGGGGCTACTCACCGCTGCCCCAAACCCCATAATTGCGGACCCTGATAACTCCCTTTCCTTAGAATACCTTACATGGTCCAATATGACCTTCATCCAACATGCAAGTCCGGATTCTCATCAATAAGGTAATGCATGCTTGGCTTCTCCTCATAATGGGGGCCTTACAAAATGTGCATACAATCATGAGGTGTAGACATTGATCATATACTAAGAGCCCCCCTCAATGTTTATCGAATGATAAATCAAGTAGGTCTTGGTCCTATGCCCATCTGTTGAAGACGCCCATTGAGCTTCTCTCTTCCAAGTGCTTTGGTGAATATGTCAGCACAATTTGCCTCTGTTGGGCAATATTCTAGCTCCACAATTTCATCTTCAAGTAGCTCATGAACATAAGGGTATTGTACTTCTATATGCTTGGTGCGAGCATGAAATACTAGGTTCATTGCAATGGCCATACAACTTTGTTGTCACACTTGATTACAGTCACCATGTTTGATGGAAAGCCTAGATCTGCAAGAATTCTCCTTAACCAGACTACCTCACAAGAAGCAAAACAAGTTGCTTTGTACTTTGCTTGAGTGGAGAAGAGTGCAAGAGTTGGTTGCTTCCTACTTACCCAAGAAAATATTCATGAACCAAGTGAGAAACAATATCCAAAAACTGATTTTCTAGTGATGGAGAGTGCAAGAGTTGGTTGCTTCCTAGTTACCCAAGAAAATATTCCTAAACCAAGTGAGAAACAATATCAAGAAACTTATTTCCTAGAATCACAATCTCCTTGAAGTGTATCACCTATGGTATTAAAATACCAAACTCCAAGGTTCCTGCAATGTACCTTAGAATTCGCAGTCCAGCATTCCAGCAAATGTCTCGTCTAGTGTTGCGCAAAAAAATAGGACTTCAAACGAGCTTCCTATACTTCTTAGCATCTACATCAGGCATGTTATCATCGATAGATAGCTTATTATTTACCTCCATAGGTGTGCTAGTTGGTTTGCTGTCCATTATTCCAAATGCCTTGAAAATTTCTTTGGCATATTTTTGTTGTGAGATGAAAATTCCATCCTTCCTTTTCCATACTTCAATTCCAAGACAAAAATGGAGTAGAACTAAGTCTGTCATTTCAAACTCAATTCCCGAGCTGATCCAAGTTTGATTGATGAGTTCCTGATGATCTCCTATAATTATCAAATCATCTACATATACAATGACAACAACTATCTTGTTATCCCTTTTCATTACATACAAGTTAGCATTAGAAGTAATTCTTTCAAAACCCATATTCTAAAAAAAAATATTTATCCATTGGTACCAAGCCCATGGAGCTTGCTTAATTCCATACAAAGCTTTCTTCAACCTACAAACTTTATTTTTTTAATTGGGCACCTCAAAACCTAGTGGTTGAGATACATATACCTCCTCCTTGAGATGACCGTTCAAAAGTGAAGATTTGACATCCATATGGAAAATAGGCTAGGCCTTTTGTGCAGCTATTGCAAGTACAATCCGAATAGTTGTCATGCGTGCTATTGGTGCAAAAGTTTCTTGAACATCAAATCCTTCAATCTGTGAAAAACTCTGTGCAAATAATCTTGCCTTATACGTTTCTAATGTTCCATCTACTTTATACTTAGCTTTCCAAATCCATTTAGTACCTATTACCTTCTTCTTTGGCACCAAGTTGACTAGATCCGAGGATGATTTTGGTGCATCCACATGTGGATTGTGATCATCAAAGAGCTATTGTGCCAACTTGGGTAGTAGCTTATGCCGTGCAACTACAATTGGGTGGCTTTTTACCAAGGAAATTTATCCATCAAGTGTTTCCTCCTCCTCAACTTTAACCTGTCTTCTGATAAGGACAAGGTGATATATTTCTCCTTTTGATGAGATAGTAGATTTACCTTTATCTTCTACTAAGTGCCACAATTTGGGACCCTGGTAACTCCATTTTCTTACAATACATTACATGGCTCAATATGACCTTCATCAAACATGCAAGTCGGGATTCCAATCAATACGGTAATGCATGCTGGCTTCTCCTCATAATGAGGGCCTTACAAAATGTGCATACAATCAGGAGAGGTAGACATTGATCATATACTAACAAAGAAAGCATCAAAGAAGTAAAGCAACTTCTTATGCAGGAATTTGACATAAAAGATCTTCGTGTGCTACGTTATTTCTTGGGCATTGAGTTTATACTTATAAAAATAGGTATATCCATGTCGCAAATGCAATATGCCTTGAATATGCTACAAAATTATGGTATGTCAGTTTATAAGCCAATTTCTATGCCACTAGATCATAATTTGAAGTTGGATACTACATCAGGTGAAGCATTGGGAAATTAGGAAAATTATGGGAAGTTTGATATATCTCACAATTACAAGGCCTCATCTAAGCTACCTTGTTGGACTTGAAAGTAAATTTTATGTAGGCTCCCAAGAAGCCATATTTAGATGCTCTGAGGTGCACTCTATGTTATGTGAGTGGTACTTTGGATTATGCATTGTTTTGTGAAGTTGTTGTAGAATTGCAAGTTCATGGATACATTGATGCAGATTGGGCTGGTAGCATTTTAGATACAAGAGTTACTAGTGGCTTTCTATTCTCACTTGGGAGTGAAGCTATTATGTGGAGCAGCAAAAAGCAATCCACTATTGCCTTGTTGAGTGTAGAGGCTGAGTATAGAGGTGTTGCAATGGCGAGATGTGAAGCATCATGGCTTCAAATGCTACTTGCAAGTTTAGGTGTGGAACTGAAAAATACTATCACCATCTATTCTCATAAACGTAGCAACATATAGTTAGCACAGAATCCTATTTTTCATGCTAGAACAAAGCATATTGAGGTACATTATCACTTCAACAGAGAGAAGGTATTAGAGTGTAATATTGATCTTGTTTATGTGAGGACAGATGAGCAGGTTGCTGATATTTTCACTAAAGCACTTGGAGTTGAGAAGTGGAAGAAGTTTGGAGGGATGCTTGGACTATAGGATATGGCATTGAGCTTGAGGGGGAGTGTCAAGATATCAAGATGATTATGTGATCATCCAAGATGAAACATATCATTTTTATTTCTCTAACATGTATAGTGGTCACGATGGTATAGGTCAGGGACACCTCATTGAGGTTTATTAGATTTATCTACCAAGAGTTATGTCACGTTTGTTTCTTATGAGCTCACTCATTCGTGGACATTAGGATTCCCTTATGTACCATTTTTTATATATAGCACTTGTTGTATTCTTGTTTTAGGTCATTCTTGTACATTCCTTTTATGTAATATAAGAAGAAGAATATTATTCTTCCTTGCCTCAATCTATGTGTGTGCTCCTCTTTGAGTGTAAGAGTGTGTGTGTAATCTCTCTTCCTTATCTCCTTCCTCGTGATAGTTTAAACTCCCATACAAGTGTTGTGAGGTGGAATATGGATTTGGAGACATGCAATAGCAGGAACTAGGGATACAACAAGTGTGCTTTCGATATAGGATACATATGCATGATAATATACGAAATTCATGTTACCAGTATGAACCTCAAAATCTACATGCTCTATCTTCCCATAATCCTAGAATATAACCAATTTCATAGTACATAAATTACTACTTCAGATATAAGTTTACATAAGTAGAGAAATCCTCATTTTTTCTTTTCATTTAATTGATGTGGATATGAAATGCAATGCAAAGATTGAAAAACAACATGCATGAAGTGAAGTTCGTAGCTAGCAAGAATCAAAAAAGAAATTGGAATGAACTTGAAGAAACAAAACAACATGAACTTGAAAAGAGAAAAAAATCTTCTTTTTAATAAATGGATACCTTTGTTTATGAAATGGCCTTGCTCGTATAATCTTCTTCAATGTCCTCGTGTAAAATGAACTTATCATTATCACTTTTCTTGAATAACTTCATCCCTTTACGTGCAATCACACTTTTCAATGCAACAACATTTAATTCACAAAGAGCATAAGTACCATTCTTGTTGACTTTTGATACAATGTATGACCCAAAACAGTGTTGAATGAGTTTTTCACATCCATGATATTTAGACGCAATTGTCCTATCATAAATGAACACCCATATCCTACTTCAACTAGCTTAGGATGCAATGCATGAGTTTTATCAAAATAAAGCATGTTGCTCATTTTGCGATTTTTGGATTCTCTTAATTTTTCAATGGCATCATCAAGTCTTAATTTCCCTTGTTCTAATTGTTTAATGCATAACCTCAGAAAATCATTAGTAAAAATATTTTCAGACCAAGGCAAATATAATCATGCAAAAATATGAGACTCAATTGGAAACAATGGTTTTTTATAGTACATGAGCTTAGTAGGCATATAGTGTGTGGTAGATATGCACATCATTCTATCTACCCAAAGTGCAAAAGTAAGTATTTAGGCCATTGTGTAATGTCACCATTACATACTTTAGATATGGCCTTCACAATAGGTTGATCCCCTCTCTCTATTTTAGCATTGGCCTCTAAGTTATATGCAATAGTGAGAGACAAACGAATACCGTTATGTTTAAGGAATTCTTTACCTTCTCTCACATCAAACTCTCCATGATCCAAAACTACTTCCTCTATGTACCCAAAGCAACTCATGGCTTCTTCAAGCAAGAATTCATAAATATTGTAAGTGTTCTTAGAGTGTAGTGCATGTCCCTCTACCTGATTAGTTAAGTTCTCTCTTGTGAGTACAATGTAACAAATTGTTTCAATACCTTTAGGCACAGTTACATGATCTACTACCCACTTGTAGTGAATACAAGGTGGATACATAGGATGCAAAGGATCTCTATGCTTGAATGAAAAATGAATCTGACAAGTAGAACTTAGAAACATAGTTATTAATGTCAACATAGATCCTATGCCAATAATAGGTACTTCTAAGTTTTTCATATGTTGCAAAAAATCCTTTATGACCTACCCATAATGTCCCATGCATTTCCTTCACTAATTGCAACTAAAGACCTCGTTTTCTTAGGACACATAATGTATTCTTAACCTTACTCTTAGCATGTCTCCAACAATAACTGTTAAATAGGAAAAAAATATAAGCTTGTCTCTTAATGTTAGAGAATCTACTCATCATCTAGCTAGGTAATGGTTGTTGTGTACTCAAAGACTTTCCTATGTCTCTCCATTCATCCTTATAGTGAGACTCATAAAATTGCTCATGCTCATATGTACGATGAACATACTCCACTAAGGTCACATTATTTATAAGATCAATTTCAAGTTCATCATCAAATCTATCTCTTAATAACATATTAACAACTGAACTGGACTTACCTAAAATATGAAGTAGCTCAAGATCAATGAACTTTATATAGCAAATCAATCTTAGCATGGCTATATCAAGAGAGAAACACTTGGCTATCATTCCAATGACAGGAGAAAAATCAGTCCCAACTTTGACATTTGCACCAATCAAGTATTCTTTGTCCATTTTCAAAGTTGTTACCATACCTTATAGTCCTTGTTTGATCTGTGGTTATTTTTTGTTATGTTTCATGTGAAATTTTGGCCCCAAACCTAATTGCATATCTATTCTCTTCATTATTATCTTCACATATGACCCAAAATATACCAATAGGACTAGTATCAATAGTCAATATAATAGGTTTGTTAAAAGAATAATCTACACACTTAAGGATAGGAGCTTCAAGCAATGATTTCTTGAAATTATGCATAGCTTATGGGTATTTTGAGTCTACCTAAATTATTTTTTCTTCTTGAATAAGTCATAGAGATAATCAACAACATGAGAAAAGTTTGGGATGCAAATAACATAAAAGATACAAGCACCGAGAAATCTATGTACCTAACTCACATTGTTACATGTTTCAAAAAGCTTGCTAATAGCATCAACTTTTTGTGGCTATGGCTTTCCACCATAATGAGCACATAAATGTTGAACAATAATTTTGAAAATGAGAAGTATGCAAGCTCTTGTTGAATTCAGCCTTTTTTGTCAGTCTAGAGGGATTGGTCGAGAGTTTACAACTCTTCATACCCCACTACAAAATGGTGTAGTTGAGAGGATGAATACAACTATTCAACATAGAGTAGTCTCTATGTTGCATCATGCAAACCTCTCACAAGGTTTTTGGGCAGAATAAGTATTGACTGCAGTTCATGTGATTAAGCTTTCACCTAGTACTGCCAAAGGTTTGAAAGTGGCACAAGGGTTATGGATAGGGAAGCCACCATATTATGATCATCTTTAAGTTTTTGGGTGTGACGCATATGTTCATATACCAAAGAATCTTAGACATAAGTTGGATCATAAGTCAAAGAAATGCATTTTTCTTGGATATGGTCAAGAAGGAAAATTTGGATATTGCTTCTGGGATCCTGAAACACAGTGAGTGATCAGAAGTAGTGATGTCATTTTCAATGAGTCTAAGATGCATAAATGGCCCATTAAGGAGGTTGAATTGAGAAGAGTGGTGTTTGAGGATACTAGTCCTCCGGTTAGCATCCATACAAATGCTGCACATAGGGATGTTCAAGAGAATGTCCATTCAAATCAATCTACACATATTCCTGTTCAGCAACCATTGAGACGTTCTCCACGTGCCTCACATCCACCTGATAGATATGTTCGAGGTTTAGATTTTGTTATGCTAATAGATGTCGGTGAGCCTTCTTTCTACAAAGAAGCTATGCAGACAGAGGATAATGTCAAGTGGGAGTGTGCCATGAAGAGTGAGTTGGATTTTATTCACAAGAATGGTACTTGGGATTTATTACCTTTGCCAAAGGGCAGGAAAGTTTTACCATGTAAAAGGGTATATAAACTAAAATTCACATAAGATAGTGCTTCTCCAAAGTATAAAGCACAACTTGTTGCAACGGGTTTTGAGCAACAACATGGTGTTGATTCAAGGAAATCTTCGCTACAATGGTCAAGATGACTACCCTGCACATGTTGCTTGGATTTGTTGCAATGGAGGACTTAGAGCTAGTCCAACTGGATGTGAAAACTACTTTCTTGCATGGAGATCTTACAGATGAGATCTATATGGAACAAGCACAGGGTTATTTAGTTCTTGGCAAGTAAAGTCTAGTTTGTAAGCTTAAGAAGAGCTTGTATGGACTTAAACAGTCCCCTAGACAATGGTACCAAGAGTTTAATATTCTCAAGGATATTCTCAAAGCAATGAGGATCATTGTCTCTACACAAAGAGATGCTTAGATGGCAGCTTGATATGCTTGATAATTTATGTTGATGATATGATGATTCCTCGAAAGTCCTCTTATGATTTATCAATTCTCAAAAAGAAGTTGAGTCAGACATTTGATATGAAGGATTTGGGAGATGTTAAACATATTCTTGGCATGCATATTACTCGTAATAGGAGCAAAAGATACATATACTTGTCTCAAAGTGAGTACATATCCAAATTACTTCACATGTTCAATATGCAAGGTTGAAAGGCATTGAGTACACCTTTATCCACATATGTGAAATTGAGCAATGATGATTGCCGCAAATCAGATGAGGAAAAGGAATTCATGACCAAAGTTCCCTATCAGTCTGTTGTTGGTAGTCTCATGTATGCTATGGTAGCTACGAGACCAGACATTGCGATATATGTCTAATCCTTCCAAGAATCAATGGGAAGCAGTCAAGATGATTTCAAGATATGTGAGTGGCACTAAGAACAAGTGTCTAGTGAGGTAGAGGGAAAGCATCCATTATTGGTTACACACATTCTCACTATGCTGGTTGTGTAAAGCATAGTAAGTTTACATCAAGGTACATTTTTTATTTTTCTGGAGGTGCTATTTCTTGGAGATCTCGTCTTCAAGAATGTACAGTTGTCTCCTCCACAGAAGAAGAGTATGTTGCAGCAAGTTAGGTATGTAAGGAAGCGTTGTGGCTTTCTCATCTTGCTTGTGATATGGGTTTACCTCAGCATGTACCTCGTTTTCTCAATGATAGTATGAGTGCCATTGCTTTGGCTATGAATCCGGTCTATCATGCAAAGACCAAGAACATTGAGGTGAGGTATCACTTCACTCGAGATTTCTTAGTCACTGAGCACATTATTCTTCAGAAGGTTCACACTCAAGATAATGTTGCAAATTTGACTAAAGCTCTACCACAAGATAGCTTTCGACACTGTTGTCACTTGATGGGGGTTACTTGATTCATGATCTTACACAATCATTTGTATACTGTGCAACATGCCCATCATGTGGGAGGTATATCTTTTATACTTACTCAGGTATTCTTTATCATTCTTTATTTTTCTCCCATGGTTACTTTGGCCATATTGGCCTTTAGTGGAGATTTTTACCATTAGTGTCCATTTGAAAGGCCAAATGGCCATTGGATAGTTCTTTGTATATGTTCTTTAATAAAACATATAGTGGTCTGGTCAGTCATAGACTGTAAGTTCGACCACATTTTGTAAGACCTAAGAAGTTTGTCTTTGTGCTCCTTGTGTACTGTATTTTTCTGTGTATTTTGCAGTCTCTGTGCGGAGTACCATGTGCGGACTAAGGAGCTCAGTTTTCTACTCCGAGGATATCATCATCGAGATCATGAGAAGGAAAGCGCATTGTGGTGCATCGCCATTGAAATACTTCATGTTATATGAGGGATAAATTCATATAAGACCATATTGATAGCACTCATTAGAGGAGCCACATAGTTAGTCACTCCTTGATGTAAAATAGACATTCACACTAAGCCTGAAGGAGTTTCCATTGTGGTTGTTCTACAACTATCAATCACTAATTGGATATGTTCATACTAAAATATAAATAAACCATTTTATAGATAGAAGTTCCTCGAAACGATTAAAAAAAATCATCTACAATGGGTCCTAATCCTACATTCTTTATGCTGACTTTATTGACATGCTAGTGATCTCGAGTAAAACATAGTTTCCCATTATAGTTTCCCATTATTTTTGGGAACACTGAACCATCTGTTTTAGTAAGGTGCAAAATATGGCTCTAAAATTATCATGTTTATCTTCTCTTAAGTAGTGTCATGAGCTCAAGTAAGTGAGCCTTTGGAACCGGTATCGACTGGAGATTCCACGGAATATCTGGAATAGTTAAGATAATCATGGGTGCAACTAGGTTAGGATCTATGCAACCAATCTCTTGAGGATACATAGTAAAGGTTTTTCCATGGCTACATATCACTCTCACAAATGTATCTCTCTTTCTAATGACAAAAGGAAGTCATCATCTCTATCAGTTTTCACTTGTTTGATTGTCTCATCCATGAATGTATGTCCTACGTTTTTACTATCTCGAAGAATTGGATTGTTTTTCCAATCAATAAGTTTTTTGTTACTTCCTTGGGGTAATGCCTGGGCTATGGGTTTGATTTTGTTGTCTCTAGTTTTTTTATTTTTTTCAACTAAGGCATCATGTGTTTGGTTGAGCTTTGTGGACTTGTGAACATTGAGAGCATACTCTTGGATTAGAGGATACTCTTCAAGGGAAGAAGGAAGAATAATATGGGAATTAGATTTTCTCTCAAGATGTAACTCTAATTCCTTCAGAGTAAAGAAACAATGAATTATCTCAATCACATGCTCAATGTTCTCATCATGTTCCATGGTTTTGTTGGTTTTATAATTTTTGTGGGTTTTTTGGATAAAAGACTCGGACACTTGACTGTTATGAAGGAAATCTAGTCGAGAATGTGGAAAACAAAGTGACAAGCTAGTGTATAGGTTGCCACGATGAGAACAAAAGAAGACCATACACATGAATCACTTGTGAAATGAAGAATGATCCAGAAAAGGTGCTTCTTACACACTTTCAAAATTGAAACATATGCATGGGTTTTTATGGATAGTATGCATGCATGTGTGTCAAGATTTTCGAATATATAAAAAATTATCGTCACAATCTCTATAGATAATCCTTAGTGGTTCAACACAAGATTGCGGGGCCTTCTCACACATAGGAAGAGACAATAGACAAGAGACTTTAATTAAAAGAAATTTTAATGAAATACATGTACATGAGCATTGTGATACATCAATCTAGGCAATCTAATTGTTAAAGGTGGTCCACATGACCCTTCCACCATGACAGTTCAACTGAATGTCACACGTGAGAGGATAGGTTCCACTTCATTGACCCTATATCTTTCTAGTGTGTAACTTGTATCTAAAAAATTATAAGACTCATAAAACCAACTCTAACTCACACACTCCACTAAGGCTGAGCAAAGATGGAGAAACCATTTGTTTATGAGCCTATCGTAGTTTGAAAGTCTAACTTTAAATTGATTCTAGGAACTATGCTCTTACTAGCACACCTTGGATCATCACATGCTCAATTGAGGGTGCTCTTATCAAGAAAAACATGTGCTAGAATAGCCCAACGGATGGCTAACAATGATGCTCCATAAATTTGGATGGGGAGTTCTATAGTTTTTTGAATGAATTTGGACCCTTGGATCTGGAGAAATCAACTCTTAACCCTAGGATCAACTACTTTTGATTACAACAATTGGATGCATAAAATGAATGGCTAGGATTGATTCTTCTTATCAAATCTAAGGAAAAGGAGGGAAAAATAGGCACCTTCATTCTCCACCATTGGATATGAGGAAGATTGCAAACGTTAGATCAATGCTAATATCAATTTGGATAAGATTAGTTTCTAGTTTGGGAAGAACTTTGCATTATTTTTAGTAGATAAGCTTATCTACTAAAAAAACTTGTGGCTCCTCCTTGATTAGGATTTGGTGCATCTCCAACCTTGAATGTGAGCTCAGGCTGATCGTACAACATAATTCAATCATCTTTTGCAATATGGCAGTTCTTCAAGCCTTCAATTTGCTCAATCTAAAAAATTATCGTGACCTTGAAAACTGGATTGTGTGCTCTCTGACCCTCTAAATAGGCTTTGATGAAGATGAAACGTTGGAGGGATATGTTTTGAAAGCTCTCGTTTAGAAATATGCAGGAAAAAGTCCCATCTAAATCTCCCTAATACAAGCTTGACTATTTGGAAGTTTGGAAGGCGGCATTAAGGTATGTAAAAAGCTATCATAGCCTTGAAAATTTGTATAAATGTTAGCCTCACGTGGTCTTTATAGATGGGAGACCATATGGCTAAGAAAACTTCCTATAAAAGATTTTGTAGGGTCTAAGTGGAAAAATTAGATTTTTTACAAAAGGTACATGGCATATCAAAGTTCTAGAAAACACATTTACATGTGAAATTCAGGCTATAGATTGCCTTTGCTACGATTTACAAGCATATCAGTTTTCATGTGATTTGGGGATACTAAAAATTTTGCCCCGATCTCCAAAATTTGATCAACTTTGAATAGTGCCTTGGATTTTCTTGATTTTTTGCAAACTTTGCATGTGAACTCCCTTTGACATCCTTGATGGGTCTTGGACTCCTCAAGGATTTCTAGCTACCTTCACTGAATGTGTTTCCTATAGGCGGTCATAAGTGAGACAAAAGATAAAATCTCAACTACAATCAAGTTGTTGGGACATATCCCTCTCTCTCTATCTATCTAAGTATCTAGAACTAAAACCTTAACCCTATTTCAATAAATGTGTGTGTATGTATGTATGCGTGTACGTATACGTATTTATATATGTGTGTATGTGTGTGCATGTATGTGTCTATGTGTGTGTATGTATGCATGTAATTATGCATGTGAGTGTATGCAGGTCAATATCTGTGTGTATGTATGCATGTGAGCATATGTGTGTGCATATGTGTGTGTTTATGTGTATGTATATATGTGTGTATGTATATGTGTATATACATGTATATGTGTGTGTGTATACCACGTGCAAGTGAAGGCACAAGTGCATGAGTGAAAGCACACAAACATGCACACACATACACACACACACGCGCACAAGGTAAGACCAAAGAGAGGAACAATGCAAAGCTTCAATTGCCAATGATTTCTCTTACAAAAGCTCTAATCTCTAACAAGCCAAAACAAGTTTGATGAGTTCTTGCATGAAAAAGGTATCAAAAGGGAAGTGACTACTAGGTACTCTCTTCAATTGAATGGAATTGCAAAGAAGAGAAACAAGACATTGGTTGGATCATACAGAACAATGCTTGAAGATAAGAACTTGCCACATTATCTATGGATAGAAACTATTTCAGCTGTTGTGTACCTTGTCAATAGACTACCATCAAAATCACTTCAAGGTGTTTGGTTGTTTAGATTATGTTCATGTACCATCACAAATAAGAGGTAAGCTAGATGAAAGGGCAACAAAGGTAGTGTTTATTCGACATGACTCAACTCAGATGGGTTACAGGTTCTATAGTCCTTCACCAAAACAATTCACTACAAGTAGAGATGTTTTGTTTGAAGAACACAGGTCTTGCTATGATGAGGACAAAGAAAAGGTAACTCTACCATATGATCTTGATTCTGATTCTCATCAATTAGGAAGCAAGAATGATACACATGTCTAGGATCCAAGAAGTGATACATACAATGAACAAGATGAAAGAGAAAAGGATTACAAACTATGGAAGTCAAGAGGGAAAGCAAAATTGCAAGAGGTTGGAGAATGTTGAAAACAAGCACCTAGAAGATCAACAAGAGAGAAGAAACAACAAAAAAGGTATGGATATGATTCCTTATTTGTTAAAAAGCATTCAATGTACTTGGAAAAAGATTAAATTTCAGAAGAAGCATTAACATATGAAGAGGCAAAGGGAAACCCTAATTGGGAAAAATCCATGAAAGAAGGAATAGATGCATTGAAGTAGATGGACATTTGGGATTTTGTTCTAGCGTCACCAAATCAAAAGGTAATTTCTTGTAGATGGGCATATAAAGTTAAAACAAATTCAGATGGATCAGTTTGCAGGTGCAAGGCAAGGTTATTTACCAAAGGATGCTCACAAACTCATGGTATAGGCTGTGAGGAAAAATTCTCACCAGTTGCAAAGATAGCTATGATCAGAACATTGATAAGCCTAGCTACAGCCAGGAATTGGAGACTCCTCCAACTTGATGTGAAGAATTCATTTTTAAATGGTTGGATAAGTGAAGAGGTATACATGTCACAACCACCAGGTTTTGAAAACCCTAATCATCCATCTTATGTTTGTAGACTTAAGAAAGCATTGTATAGATTGAAACAAGCTCCTAGGGCTTGGAATTACAAGTTGGCTACATACCTTCAAGATCAAGGGTTCACACCTAGCAACTCAGATCCTTCTCTATTCATCAAAATGAATCACAATGAGACTATCTATCTATGTGTATAGGTAGATGATATTATTGTGACAGGTGATGATCTAAAGGAATTCAAAGGATCAAGAGACACATGCGAGAGGAGTTCAAAACTTCAGTGACTTAGGTGAGCTCACATATTTCCTAGGTATACAGGCGATATACACAGATGAAGGATGTTAAAAATAAAGAAGTAAGCTCGTATATATTTTTGCAAAAAGGATTTTCTTCAAGTAGAAGAAAAATACAAAAATGAAAAATAGAAGCATTTACTTCAGCAAGTAGTGGAGGCCAAAAGAGAATAATTCAAAAGAGAATCAAATCCAAAAACTGAACTGTAAGAGGAGTGGCTGTCCAAAGAAGTGGAGAAATGATGGAGAAGAGCTCTCAAACTCATCATGAGAGTTTTTGGTCACTTGGCTATAAAAGAGGCAAGGGTGGACACTCAAGTATAGAGGAAGAAGGCGTGGAATCCCCCTTGTATCTAGTTCATTTGGTTTGAGTGATTTCGTTCAGTTCACTCTCATAGAGTATGTCCAGCCGCACACCCATTTTTGGGTAGCCTACTTCTAAGAGTCATATCTCTCAATATATGTATTCGATTTTAGTGTTTAAACATTAGTTGGAAAGCTTATATTGATTACTTCATCTATCTATAAGAATTGTATGAAATTTTCTATGCTTTGTGAGTTATTCAAGTTTTAGTGAAGTCCAGTTTTTAGCCTAACTGAGTGGACAGGTAGTCTGTTTGGAATCAAAGAGTTACCAACTCAAATCTACTCTAAATTGTGTGTTTGATAGCTCATTGGAAAGCTCTAGTTGTCTAGTTTGAGTGACCAAAGTCTCAAGTTCATTGGAGTTTTCAGTTGGTACCAATTTTCATTTGAAGGTTCTGCTATTCGCAAGAGTCTTGATCCTGAGAAGGTCTTCTACGCTTTCCGCTGCGATTAGGAGAGGAATTCTCCAACAATTGGTATTAGAGCATTGGAGCTTGAAGAGGCAAAGCATAAGAACTGAAGTGAAGCAAAGGAGAAGCTACAAATCAAGGGGGAGCTTCATAAATTCAAGGAAGAGCGCCATAACATACTTGAGGTAAACTTCAATCTTAGAAGTTTTCAATGGCTGATTTAGGACAACAAGTTGAGAAGTTAGACAAAGACAATTTTCAGTCTTGGAGGTATAGAATGATAAATTACCTTAAAGGTAAAGGTTTATGGAGTCTAGTTAGTGGAGATGATCCACAACCGGTGGACCTTAAAGATCCCAACATTACTCCGGCACAAAGGAGACAATTTGCTGATTGGGAAGAGAGGAATCGAAGGGTGATGTTCCTCATCTCACAATTTCTAACACTATGATTGGTCATGTGCAAAGCTTAGAAACAGCCAAGGAAGTTTGGGAAGCATTGGAGAAGTTGTATGCTACCTCAACAAGGTCTCGGAGGATGCAACTCAAGAACTATCTCAACAACATGAAGAAAAACTCAAACCAAAGCATTAGTGAGTATACATTGAGGATCAAGGAGCTTCGAGATCAACTAGCATCAGTTGGATGCAAGATAGAAGAGGAATACATCGTCCAAACAGCCCTCAATGGCTCGAGGAGTGAAGAAAAGTGGAAGCTCCTCATCACAACCATTCTTTATAGAAATCCTCTTCCAACATTCGACGAGATTATACCAAATCTTGTGGCTGAAGAGGTTGCTCAACAAGGAGAAGGCAACAAAGGTAAGGACAGCCATAGTCAAATGTTATATGCAGGACGAGGTAGAGGAAGGAACTCAAGAGGAGGCTCGAGAGGAAGAGGAAGAAGCTACAACAACACAAATTTCAGCCAACACAACTCGGAGGACAACAAGGACAACTCAAATGACAACACACATGGAAGAGGTCGAGGAAGAAATAGAGGAAGAGGTCGAGGTTCATACAATCCTCACAAAGGTATAACATGTTATCATTGTGGTAAACTAGGACATTATGCAAATTATTGTTGGCAAAAGAATGGAAGGCTGAATGGAGGCAACCAAAGGAGCCAAAATAACTATGCGAGTACATCAAGTGAAGGAGACAAGCAAACCATGCTTGCCATGAAGCATGACTACAACAACTTGAGAAGTGATGACCAAAAAAGGTTCATACATTCAGGTTGCAACAACCATATGACATGCCAAGGAGATTTATTCACAAAGCTACAAGCTCCAAGTGGAAAATGATAAGTGGAGACCAGCGATGAAACTCAACATGCAATTGAGCATGTTGGAGATATCAACCTTGGAGATAAAAAGGTATTGGCTGATGTTCTTCATGTTCCAACTATTGCAAAGAATTTGATTTCAGTAAGACAAATGGTAGAGAAAGGATATCATGTTCTCTTCAATGAAAAAGGCTGCTTTATAAAGAATCCAAAAGAAGGATTCAAGGTCATTGCTCAAGGAAGGAAAGAAGGAAGCATGTTCACCTTGGACATTCAACAACCACATGGAAAGGTGATGTATATTCAACTTGGAAACAAGAGGATTGCTGAAATTGATTTGTGGCACAAAAGGTTTGGACATATCAACATTCCCAAGCTTAAGGACATGAGCAACCATGAAGTGTGTAAGAGGTCTTCCAAGTTTCAATGATGTTGGACTACATGAGTTTTGTGAAGCATTCCAACTAGGAAAGCAAACTCGACAACCATTCAAGAAGAGCAACTATGTGGCAAGGAATGTCCTCGACTTGATACACACGGATGTATGGGGACCATCACAACAACCATCAATGGCTGGTAATAGATATTTTGTCACTTTTATTGATGATCATTCAAGAAAAGTATGGATGTTTTGCATAAAACAAAAATCAGATGTGTTCTCCATGTTCAAGAGATTTAAAGCACAGGTAGAAAAGGAAACAAGACGCTACATAAAGACCTTGAGGTCCAAAGGAGAAGGAGATTATTTCTCCAAAGAATTTTCAGATTTTCTTTATGAAAATGGCATCAAGAGACAATTTACATGTAGATACACACCTCAACAAAATGGAATAGCTGAAAGGAAAAATCGACATATCACAAAAGTTGCAAGATGCATGCTCAACGAGATGAAGATGCCAGTAAACTATTAGGTTGAAGCAACTAGTATGGCCGTTTATTTGATGAACAAGTGCACAACGGCTGGAGTGCATAATCTAACTCCCGAGGAGGTTTATTCCGGTAAGAAGCCTGACCTTACACATTTCAAAGTTTTTGGATGTGTGTGTTATGTTCACATCCCTCAAGAACTAAGGACAAAGATGGAGGCAAAGTCCGAAAAATGTATTTTTATTGGATATTCATCAGAGCAAAAGGGATATAGGTGCTTTAATCCAGTGACAAAGGAGCTACGAGTATCACGAGATGTGGTATTTGATGAGCTAAGACCATGGTTTGGAGACAAAGGGAAAGAGAAGATTCTTGAAGAAGATTGCGAAGATGATGGAGGTGCTGTCCAAGAAGAATTTCAGCAAACAAGCACTCAAATGTCAGGTCCGGAAGCTTCTAGATCACTTGGAGAAAGCTCAACATGGAAAGGGAGACTAAGGAGTCATTCCTCATCACCAACATCAGCTTATGAAAGATCTAAAGCTGAAAGTGCTGCCCAAAATCGTGATTCAAATGCAAGTGAAGAAGAGTATGAAGAGGTGATCACACCAAAGGTAAAGTTGAACCGGTTGAAGAAGCAATGTTCAAAAGGAAATGAAAGGAGGTATTCAAGAGCAAGGTATCCAATTGAAAGGCTGAGCTATGATAGTTTTATTGCAAAGCATTTTGCATATATGACACAGGTGGTCAAAGACAAAGAACCCGATGCATATGAAGAAGCATGTACACAAAAAGAATGGCAAGAAGCTATGCAAGAAGAGATGAAAGCTCTCAAGGATAATCACACATGGGAGCTAGTTCCAAAGGTTGAAGGTATGAAGATTGTTCCAAATAAATGGGTGTTTTAAATAAAGAGAAATGCTGATGGTTCTCTAGCAAGGCATAAAGCTAGACTAGTAGCCAAAGGATTCAAGCAAACTCACGGCATCGATTATGAAGAGACTTTCAGCCCGGTTGCAAAGATGGGAACAATTAGAACTTTGATTGCAGTGAGTGCAACAAAGAGATGGCCATTGTACCAACTTGACATAAAAAATGCTTTTCTCAATGGTGAACTTCAAGAAGAGGTATACATGAGTCAACCGGTTGGATTTGAAGACAAAAAGCATCCAAATTTTGTTTGTAGATTGAGGAAAGCTTTGTATGGGCTGAAGCAAGCACCAGTGCTTGGAATCAAAGATTGGTCGAGTACCTCACAAGGTATGGGTATAGTCCAAGTAATGCAGATCCCTCTCTCTACATGAAGAAAGAAGAAGGCAAGCAGGTATATATTTGCATATACGTTGATGATCTCATCATAATAGGAAGTAATGTTACAGGAATACAAGAGATCAAAAGGAAACTCGGTAAGGAGTTTAAAATTTCATATCTTGGTGAGCTAAAATACTTTTTAGGCATTGAGATAGTCTATGGGAAAGATGGCATTTACTTGATGCAAAGAGAGTACCTATTGGATGTTCTTTTCAGATTTGGAATGAGTGAATGCAAACCACTCACTCAACCTATGGACACAAATGTGAAGCTATGTTCAAATGATGGAGAGAAGTTACATGATGTAACTACATACACGAGTATTATAGGCTCGTTGATCTATGCTACGATCACAAGACCAGATTTGTGTTATATTGTTGGAGTTCTTTCTCAATTTATGCAATCTCCAACAAGTGAACATTTAAATTCAGCCAAACGAGTGCTAAGATATGTGAAGCACACAATCAATCATGCTTTTTTTTATAGATATGGTGAAGAATTGCAGGTAAAGGGCTTCAGTGATGCTGATTGGGCTGTTTCGAAGGAAGATAGAAGATCCACTTCAGGTTATGTGTTTATGATAGGTAGCAAACCTATCACATGGAGCTCGAAGAAGCAACCTACTGTTGCACTATCATCTAGAGAAGCTGAATATAGAGGTTTAGCCTTTGCAACTTGTGAAGCTATGTGGATTAAGAAGCTCTTGGCTGATCTTGATGTGCAGGTGGAGACCATTCCAATTTATGGTGACAACATGTCAAGCATTCACTTGACAAACAATCCAATGTTTCATGCACGAAGCAAGCACATAGAAGTGCATTATCATTATGTTCGAGAAAAAGTTTTGAGCAAGGATGTGGATATAAAGTTCATTGGAACTAATGACCAGGTTGCAGACATGCTTACAAAATCCCTCGATGCTTCTAAGCTAAAGAGGTTCAAGGACGACATCAACTTGCAGGATATGGCTGAAGGTGCAAGCTCACATGTGAGCTTGAGGGGGAGTGTTAAAAATAAAGAAGTAAGCTCATATATATTTTTGCAAAAAGGATTTTCTTCAAGTAGAAGAAAAATACAAAAATGGAAAATAGAAGCATTTACTTCAGCAAGTACTCGAGGCCAAAAGAGAATCATTCAAAAGAGAATCAAATCCAAAAATTGAACTGTAAGAGGAGTGGTTGTCCAAAGTAGTGGAGAAATGATGGAGAAGAGCTCTCAAACTCATCATGAGAGTTTTTGGTCACTTGGCTATAAACGAGGCAAGGGTGGATACTCAAGTATAGAGGAAGAAGGCGTGGAAGCCCCCTTGTAGCTAGTTCATTTGGTTTGAGTGATTTCGTTCAGTTCACTCTCATAGAGTATGTCCAGCCGCACACCCATTTTTTGGTAGTCAACTTATAAGAGTCATATCTCTCAATATATGTATCCGATTTTAGTGTTTAAACATTCGTTGGAAAGCTTATCTTGATTACTACCTCTGTCTAGAACAGTTTTATGAAATACTTTATGCTCTATGAGTTATTCAGGTTTTAGTGAAGTCCAGTTTTCAACCTAACTGAGTGGACAGGTAGTGTGTTTTGAATCAAAGAGTTGGCAACTCAAATCTACTTCAAATTGAGTGTTTGATAGTTCTTTGGAAAGCTCTAGTTGTCTAGTTTGAGTGACCAAAGTTTCAAGTTCATTAGAGTTTTCAGTTGGTACCAATTTTCATTTGAAGGTTCTGTTGTTGGCAAGAGTCTTGATCCTGAGAAGGTCTTCTACACTTTCCGCTGCGATTAGGAGAGGAATTCTCCAACAAAGGAATGTATTTGACTTAGAGAAGATATATTCAGGATCTACTTTGGAGATGAATCATAAACTTAGTGTTTATGAAGCTGATAAATTTGATGACATGAAATAATGTTAAAGCTTGGTAGGTAGCTTAAAATATGCTACTCGTACAAGGGTAGACATCTTATATAGCGTCGGAGTGCTTAGTCAATCCATGCACTCTCCAAGAAGACCACACATGGATGCAGATAAGAGAGTAAAGTATCTCAAAGGTACAATCAATGAAGGTATATTCTATCCTTACTCTTTGGATTTGGATATCAAAATCTATTCAGATGAAGATTGAGCAAGAGCTAAGGATGATAGAAGAAGTATGTCTGGATACTTAGCATTTGCAAGTTCAAGGCTAGTTTCATGGAGTTCCAAGAAGCAACCAAGAGTTGCTTTATCCTCAACTGAAGCAGAGTACAGAGGTTTGACCATAACAACTCAAGAGGCAATATGGTTAAAAGCATTGTATATAGATTTGCGACTTGTGAGTTCCAAACCTCACATATTTGGAGATAATGTAAGCTCCATGCATCTAGCTGCAAACCCTATTTTCCATATGAAAACCAAACACATAGAGCTTCATTACCACTTTATCAGGGAGAAGCTCATGGAAAAGGAGATTTAAATTTCTTTTGTTCCAACTGAAAAGCAAGTAGCAGCTATGATGACGAAGGCACTTGATGAAATAAAGCTTTGTACATTCAAAGCTATGGCAGGTATTCAAACTATTTGAGAATGAAGACTCAAGCATACTTTAGCTTGACGGGGAGCTATTGGAACATCAAGCTTACACCATGCTTGAGGTGGAGTTGATCTACATCAAAAGCTATCACTTGGATTACGACGAAAAGCCGTTGGAGAGTTCTTTTACTTATACTCATTTATTGTATTTTCTAAAAAGATTTTTCATGGATCTTTTACCATTTTAAATGGCTTGAGCTTTACACATGTAATAGTAGAAATATAGAGCCCAAACCTCAAGAATTTGTGGTGACTCAGTTGCATTCAATCAAGGAGTCAATCACCTCAAAGAAAAACAAATTAGATCTTCACTTTTTGTAGTTTGTAGGAAAGTGAATTGATTCCCTCCAACAACCATTCTCACCTTCATTTGAAATCAAATACCACTTATAGAAGTCTCTGATCACTTCTAGAGTCTATATAAAAACTTAAAAAATCTTGTACAATACATCGAAGCAATATACATACACTTGTGTCCATCATTGTCTTGCTCCTTCATTTCTCGACATGATCTTTTTTGCCAATAGTAATCTTGCAAAGGCCATTGCTCTCTCTAGAGAGCTCTAAATTGAATGGAACATGGTGCATTTGAACGGTATTAGTGTCTAGTTTGTGGCTATAACATTTCATAGCATTTAGTTCACTAGATTGAGAGAAATCAAAGTTTTTCTATCGAAAGGTCAATCTCTATGTAATCTTGAAAAATAGGAGGTACCACCATTGAATATGTGATTCATTCCTTTAGCATATTTTTCTTATTCTTTATAATTTTGTGCATTCCAGACACTAGACACTCAGCCGTATGTGTATCACTCACATAAAAGGATTTTTGGTAATTGTAATCATGCTGGTCGCTATGAGCATTTGAAGCTCATTGTCACTTCCATAGATAGTAAGTGTTTTGAGCTAGTGGATGCATGAACCTATGTGTTTTGTATCGACTCCTTCTCCTTGATGCTCCAAAGTGCATTTTGTTGCACCTATCACATGCCTATAAGTTCTATTTGAGTCTCCATAAGCTCAAGGGCTAGTCTTGTGCCTATTGGCTGGACCAAACTTCATTGCTTTTCAACTCACTTTTCTACCTACTACAAGCTTCTCAAAGTTCTTTCCATGTGTTTGTGAGTGTATGTGTGTATGTATATGTTTGTCTCTTATGAGTGTATATGTATAAAAATCTATAGGGTTGTCTAGAATAGGTTTTACTCCTAGAATAGAGATCAATGGCATGATCAATCTACCTACATGGAGGTATAACATCATTATATTCCTCATGCAAATTGTTCATATACACTATAAATGTTCTAGAGACATCACAATACCTCTAATTATCTACATAACGAAAGTGGGAATAGGCTTAGGATTTTTCACATCATCTAGAATGTACATAGATTCAATGTCTATCCTTAAAGAGGTTTTGAAGACATTGATGGAGATTCAGACAGTTTAGAAAAGAGTCTTGATGAGGAAGATGGATTGCCCTTTGTTAAGACTCTAGGATTAAGAAAGGCACATACACATGTAACAAGGAGAAGTGACCTAGGACCAAGAAGATAGGGGAGTTTGAGGAATTTAGTGCAACAATTTATGTAAAATAGCTACATGGCTCATCATTATGCCTACATAACCAAGATAATACAAGATCCTGAACCTTCTTGTTTTCAAGATTCAATTGGAAATGCAGATTGGGAGAAAACTATGGATGAGGAGATGGCTCCACTTTCTGGAAATGAAACATGGGAGCTAGTTCCATTTTTGCAAGGAAATAAATTCATAGTCAACAAGTGGGTTTACAAGATGAAGCGAAATGTTGATGGTAGCATAGCCATGTATTAAGCGGGACTAGTACCAGAAGGATATGCACACGCATATGGCATTGATTATGATGAGACATTCAAAATAAAAAAAAACAACAAGTGACCGTTAACAGATAACTCTCCAAACTACTTTGATGCTTTCTATCTTCAAACAAATTTTCATAACAAGCTTGTCCTTTACGAATTGTGCATTTTCCATGCCTTCTTGCATATTGTTCAATATGCACCTTCTTCATGATCTCTCTATAGCCAATGAGGCTTCAATACCATGTATAGAGAAAGGAAATAAGGAAGAGATCTCACTCACACACTCTCACAGTCAAGAGGACAGCACACAGATTGAGAGAAGGAATAAATGATCCTCTTCTTCTTCTATTACATAAAATGAATTTACATGAATGACCTAAAAGAACATAATACAAGTGGTGCAATATATACAAAAGAGTACATGAGAAAAATCCAAATGTCCATTAATGAGTCAGATCGCAAGAAACAAATGTCTCATCACTCTTAGTAGATAAATCTAATAAAGCTCAATGAAGTATCCCAAACATATACTGATGTGACCACTGCACATGTTACAAAAATGAAAAAGTGATATGTTTCATACTGGATCATCACATGTTGAGCTTGATATCTCAACAAGAGATGCCCTACATCCATATCTACATCCAAATATCACTTTTGAGCCCTACAAGTTCAAAACTTCTAGAGAGAAAATAAAATCAAGGCTTTATGCTAAAGTGGACTAAATGTAAATGTAGAGCCCAAAATGAGGTACATAAAACATGACTCACAAAAGTTTCACAAAACATAAGCCCCACAACCCTTTTAGACATGGATTCCAATTGGATTTAGAGATAAAACTTCCATTTCACTAAAATGATATCTATTCAACATCACATAGGATAGAAACTCTTAGCATTTTTCCTCTTGAACTAATCATTTTTACTTCATCACCTCTCTATCGATCATATGTAATGTATACCTAATATGATACAAGATATAGATTTATCATAAGAATGGGTGACAGACAATTTTTTGTGCTTCCTAGATATTCTCATACACAATCCACAACAAATATTGATTTTTTCTCTCCTAAAAGTGCTCCTTGGATACCCTAATTCTAGCTTTTTTCTTAGTTTCACCCTCCTTTCCATGAACCCCATGACATACTTCATGAACCCAATGTGAAAGGAGAGTGGTGAGTAAATCATAAAGCTAATGATGTAGAGTCTAGAGCCATATATGTGGACTATATTCTAGCTTAGTTTCTAAAATTCCAATTAGAGGATAGACAATAGAGAATTATTTAACCTCTTCATGAATGATTAGCTAAGGGATATTGATTCTTCTATGAAAAGGATGTGACCGAAATCTTTAGAGTATGAAATCAAGGAAAAGCACCTTGAATTTGGTCTCATGCTTATGACAAACAATGAGCTATGAAAACACTTTCTCTATGTGTCACAATTCCATGTTCATGATCAACTTACTAGTGCACTCTAGTAGAAGGTAGTAAAGGAGTGTTGGAGATTGCACATGCACTTGTGGAATCTAACTACATTTGTTGTGCTCCTTGATTCACACAGCTATATATATAAGTAGAACGTTGGGAGGAGAGTCATCTCTCTAGGAGGGGGTGGCCATAATTATCATTCTCTTGCATTGGTAGCAGATCCCTTTAGGATTCTTGGTTACCTTAATCCCTAAGGATTCATCATGATCTTCAACTTCTTCATGCATAGAATAATATATATTTCTTTGTAGATATGAGTTTTCTTTCCTCCCTAGAAAAGGTTTTTATATCTTAATAGAGAAACACAATTTTTTTGGAAAAAAAGAGAGGTCAAGTTCATCACACATGAGCATAGACATTTTGAACCCATAGTGTTGCTATCGTGGAAAGTTTTCTCTATTGATTGACCTATAAGATTATTGCCCAAGGAGCTCTAGAGCCTTCTAGCTCATGTTTAGATGTGTTGACTTGCAGCTGGTGAGACTTAATGTGAGCCGTGAGTACACCTACTACTACTGGACTCTCGTGGAAGGTAGTAAAGGCATGGTGGAGATTGTGCATGCATTTGTGGACTCTAGTTACATTTTTGGTCCTCCTTGATTTGCATACCTATATATACAAGTCAAACATTGGCAGGAGATTCAGCTCTCTAGCAAGCGGTGGTCATAATTATCATTCTATTGCATTGGTAGTAGATCTATGTAGGACTCATGGTGACCTTAATTCTTAAGGATTCATGATGATCTTCATCTTCTTTGTCCATACACAAATATATATTTCTTTGTAGATATGTGTTTCCTTTTGCCCCTTGCAATGTTTTTTATCTCTTAATAGAGAGACATTGTTGTTTCAAAAAAAGAGAGGTCAAGTTAATCGTATACAAGCATAGACCCTAGTGTTGAACCTAGGGCATCACTATTGAGGAACATTTTCTCTATCGATGGACCTATCTTTGAGACAGATGCAAGCTTGTATTATACTATATATCCCAAGACACAAAACAATACAACTTGAAGGATGAATGCATTCAGGTGCACTACTCATTTCTTTAGAGGATTGGATCTAGATTTGTGCAAGTGTTCCTCTTTGGCATTTGAAGCATTTGCTATATGAAGTAGAAAAAGATCTTAAATGGTATCTTAAATGGTCTTTGTGTATGCATGTGCATGTCAAGGATTGATCCATTTCGAAGGTGTGGAAATCGGTTAGGATAGCCAAGCCTCTGATGCCACATATTCTAGATGGAGGAAACTTATCGTCCATTTTCTCTTGAGTGTAGCAAGAAGGAAAGGGATAATGTGATTTAAAGGACTTGAAACCATGACATGTTGTAGCAAGGGTTACTGACATAGCAAAGTACCAATATGTTTCCTAAAGTGCTTCTGATTACATTGAGCATATTAAAAGAATGATCAATGATAACATATAACGATGACTACTGGATTCAAATGCAGGTCTACCACAAGCTACAAAATTAGGCTATCCATGATAGGTACAAAGTTCTACTATATACAAAAGTGAGAAATCTTTATACCAAAGGCTACAAATATTGATCATTGATCGCATTGCAATGGGTTCAACATCAAGCCCAGATGAGCTCTAACAAATCTAGTATCGGAGTATGGCTATATCAATTTCCCACATATCATCGAATGGTGGACATAATTTGTACTGCATACTAAACCATGATTATAAAGTACTAAGGAATCAAGAACCATCCGAGAGAGAGAACATGAGGAAGAAAAGTTTTTCAAGGAGTTGTATGCACTTCTCCTAATGGACCAATGGATGGATGAAGCTTGATCTAAAGATAATTATTTTACAATTCATGATTGTTTTCAATTCATGTTTGATCTTCTCTTCATTAGTTCACACTTCATCTTTTAAAAAAAGTAGAATTAGAGCAAGGACTTTTATAGATTAAGTTTAAATCTAGTCCAAGGTTATAAAAGTAGCTTATCATTTCAAACATGATAAGCATTAGAAGCATTTGGTGCATAACATGGAAACATGAGTTCGTGAAAGGAAATGAATGATTTTTTGTGCAATTTTCCTTCTAAAACATTGTCTTCATGTGCAACACATGTTTCCATCTTGTTTGAAAAGAAAGTTGATGCACTAAAGCTTGTGCACTTGCCTATTTGTACTTTTTAAAGGAAGCCAAGTTAGTATGTTTGTGCATGGATGCATAAAATCTATGCATCATGTAGCGTTTCATCAATCACAATCTATCCCCAATCCCAATCTTTGATCACTCAAAAATAATAGAGGAGAGAAGAATGCAGAGATTGCACAAGGTAAGAGAAAATCGAATGCAAAAGAGTAGAAAGAAATATGATGCAGAGAAGGAAGAATTCTGATATTATAGATGTGAATCAATGGTTACAATAGCTTCTTGATGAAGCCTCTACCTCCCGACCGCCCCCGAGCTATCACAATTGCATTCACACTCGCACTCTCAATCACACTCTCAGTCTCACTCTCACTCTCTCTCACTCTCTCTCAATCACAAGGTAATTTTTAGATTTCTATGCATCCCCTGTGTTGATGCGCAGGTTTCCCCATATCAACCACCCAATTTAGAAAAAGTCGAGTTTCTCCAAAACTTTTGCAAAAAGCCATGCAATCATAGTGTGCCTTCTTTCTTTAGCATACTTGTTAAAAATAGGAGAAAACGCCAAAAAGACATATCCGTTGCTCTCTCTATAGAGCTCTAAATTCGATGAGACATGGCTCATTGGAAATTTATTACTGTCTAGTTTATGCTTGTAAATATTCAAAGCATCTAGTTTAGTATATTGAGGAAAATTGTAGTTTGTTTGACTCGGAGTCAATCTCCGTGTATTCCTAAAAAATAGGATGTACCACTGGTAAGTGTCTGGTTCATTCCAAAAGCATATTTTTCTTATTTCTGGAACTCTTGTGCATTATATACACTCAACCGTATGTGTATCGCTCCCATAAAGGGATGTTTTCTAATTGTAATCATGCTGGTCACTATGAGCATTTCAAGTTCATTGTGACTTCCATAGATAGTAAGTTTTTTGAGCTAGTCGATGCACAAACCTATCTGTTTTGGATTCACTCTTTCTCCTTCATGCTCCAAAGTAGATAGTCCATTTTTTGCACTTTTTGCATGCCTATTAGGTTCTATTTGAGTCTCCATAAGCTCAAGGTTTGGTCTTGTTCCGGTTGGATGGACCAAACTTTGTTGCTTTGCCACTCACTTTTCTACCTCCTACAACCTTCTCCAAGACCTTTCACTATGAAGATAAGAAGGCTTATAAGCTTGATGAACCTAAGGCTAAGAAGATCATGGTGATTGATAATGTCCTATTCAAGAAGGAGCAACCACATGCACTAGAGGAGGAAAAGATAGCTTGCACTTTATCATCAAGCAAAGGGGAAATCCACGATGAACGTGCCTCAAGACCTATCCCTTCTACACAAGGTGAGGAAGCATCATGTTCAGATGATGAGTATGAAAGTCACCAACCTGTCATCTCCCAAGCGGAAAGATATTGCCATGCTCGGTGACGTATCTCTATTATTTGAGAAAACCAATCTTAGAGTGACTAAAAAATGTTGGAGATGGGTGGTGCTGATTACAAACAATACAGGAACTGAGATAGACGAGTTTTGAGACTATAAATACACCCTTGGTGGTAGAGCTCAGTCATGAACAAGCAAATGAGCTAGACAATTCGGAAGATGCACTCCATGATCCGAATTGGAGGACTACCATGCAAAACAAATACAACATTATCATTAAGAATGGAACTTTGGTTCTAGTGGATGAACCCCGTTGTCGGCGCGAAAGCGATGGTCGGTGGATCAAGCCAACCGCCAGAAATACGACGCACGCAGGGTGCTTGGAGCGAGCTCAGGTAATGCAACGGAATTCAACTCAAGCTAAGTACTAGATAAGAAGCTTCAAATATTTGGTTAATTCTCATTCAAAAGTGGATCCATAAACTTATGACCACTAGAAACAAACGGTTCATCCACTTATTGAAAATCAAATTACTAGCATTCATTCTTCCATATGAAAATACAATTTATTGGAAAACACTCATTTAGTCAGCACAACAAAGATCCAAAGATGTTCCTCTTAAGTACGTGAACTACAAGGACAAGTACACAAAAGTGCAATTTCTTATTTTTTTCTCTTTCAATAATTTGAGATTTAACGTAGTTTTTGGCAAAAAGTGACACAACATTCATGTATAGCAAATGTTCTCTCTTCCGAAAAAAAACCTGAAATGCCGAATGTCTCTCTTCTGTTATAGAAGTCCTCTTTTTTATTACTTTTATCTCAATCGAAACTTTTTATCTACACAGTTATGCGGATATTCCTCTATGGTCATATATATTGGTTGTTTTCATAGATTGTTTTTAACTGGCTTTTAAGGTTGACAAATCAATATACATCATATTCTCAAGATGGAATCATTTTTCTACTTTTCCCATCACAAATCGGAAAATACTTTCATCTATGCAGTGTAATTCTTGATGTTTGAACCAGATTGAACGTTATCAACAGTTTACAAGAAAAAAAAAAAAAAAAAAACTAGAAAAGTCTCCCTAACCGTGTTCTTATGAAGTTGGACGGAATATGCATCAGCCAAAAAGCAGAAACAACAATCCATGTGCAGAGCGGTAGTATCAATTATAAAGTTTCCTTTAGACTTTACTGCAAACAGGAAGATGTTTTTGATTCGCATTGGTAGGAACTAGAGAAGCATCGAAGCATCTTCAAAAACCCAAAAACTTGGACCCATCCAATCAATACTATGACCGTCTATGATAAGGAATTAAAGTCCACCCTTTTTTTAAATTGTGTTCAACATCAAATAAATTACATGAGTAACTCTACTAATTCCTGGCAACACCTTTCAGGGTTTATCTTGAATTCTTGCTACCATTTCTGAAGCATCATCAGAAAATCTGTTCGTTATATTTTTATGTTTGATGAATGTCTTTCGTTCTTCTAATCATAGTTCGACTATGCTTCTTACAACATAATCCGTTCAGCTAAGGAGAACATCCGCTATAGGCAGCGTATCTATCAGAAGATTTTTAAAGATTAACATTTAAGCGTTCTAAATGTGTCCATAAATCGATTCAAAGTTGTAGTGCTTCAGTAGTTATACCATAAGAGGCCAAAGAAAAATATCTGAATACCCTCTTTTACTAAAAATCAAACTACAGAGCAAACACAACAATTCTCAGAAAAAAAAAACATCGCTGAATAGACCTTTGGCTCCGATTCTGTTTCCTTTCCGGGAAATCACCTTTGTACTGAAAAGTTTCATCACCACTTCAAGAAGCGCAAACTGAAATGATGCCGATTCCTCCTTCAAATAAGATTCAACGACTCTGTTGTTTTAGAATATATGCAAAGCAAATTATCAGAATTTATATCAGTACTTTAATAAGGTGATTTAGTCCGAGATGAAAAACATCATAACGCAGTCATTGTCTTTGAAGGATAAAACTCCAAAGCATGATTTTGATTGTGTGGAATAGCTGGAGTATGAAATCGTTAGAGCATAACAATATAAACTGGTAAACATGATTGGAAGACAAGGGCATGCAAAAAAAAAATCGAATGATATAGGATGGTCGATGGTCAACTAGTTTAAACTCAAACACTACTCAATGCTTATTCAATCCATTTATAAAACTATAGATAAAGAGCAGTTAGAACTAACTATTTAGTCAAACACAACTAGTGATGATTCAACATTTGTTGTCTACTAACAATTTTCATTGTAGTGCTTCACGTCGGGTTCACCAAATTGTAGGCACGAAAGCAACGGTCGGTGGATCGGGCCAACAGCCGGAAATACGACGCACGCAGCGTGCTTGGAGCAACCTCAGGTATGATAAAACTGATCATTTTCAATATGGTAAATAAAAAGAAACTCAGGTAGAGTCGAGATTCAAAGATCTCAAAAGTTTAATAAGTAACTGTTCGCACTTCAATTCTTCATATGTATTCCAAGCTCGTTCATAAATTATTCATAAATATTGCTAAGATATCAAAAATATAACGAAATTCTGATCATAACATTGCAGATGTTTTTAAGTTCTAGTTATCTTTTCCAAAACAATCTTTTTAAATGCATGCATCATTTCTACAAAGTTTCCCATTAGGATAAGACTTGCATAAAGCTAAGCATAGAAAACAGAAACAAGCTTGTCATTTATATATAAAGCGTGAAAACAAAAATATGAGCAAATAAACTCGTCAAGTTTTGGGGTGACAATAGATTTGGTGAGGTACGCTAAGCAAAACTATTCAAGACAAGGCATAAGTAGATGTCTGGACCAGAGAGCGATTCTAGTGCAAAAGATACCATCGGTTCGTGGTGTGGAAAGTTTTATCATCTAATATAATTTTAGACATAGATACGTTCAACCGAGGAAATATTCAAAGTTATGTTATGGTTAAACACCTATTCTTTTCTCAGAAGCTATAAGTCATACTAAGTCGTAAGTGTTGAGACATGAGGATAAATAAGGAGAGTTACAACATCAACGTCATGAAACAAAATCGTAAATGGTCATCGAGGTTTTATCAAAGTCCATGATTAAAGATGAAAGGAAACGTAAATTGTCTAACACATCGTGAACGGCTGAACCTACGTAGATTTACTAAAATAAAATTACATAGAACATTAATCTGATTGTCAGTGAAATGGATGGAGACAGAGAAATTTTTCGCTTCAGTGTTCATTTCTCATTACAGTCACATAGCAAAGAACTCTCTCCATGTTGCGCCTGTTCCCTCAGATTCTAGATCATCTGTATACAACTATAGGAAAAAAACATTGAACTCAAATAAACTGTAAAAAACATATCATCTCAGTTTGAACATAGGAAGTATTAAGACAGAATATGTTTTCAAAGTAAGCATGGTAGTGATCAGAGAGTCATCGCTCTTGAAAATATTAGATAGTTATCCGCAATCAGAAATTCCTTCTATCATTCAATCTTTTTCAATCCTTATTTGATTAGTAAACCATTGCTCACCAAATTCACTCAGAGTTGATCTATTGTAGGACATTAATACTTAGATATTAAGTCAATCAGTGTTACATGCGCTACTTTGAGGAATTGAGACCATTTGTCGCAAAACGATTGAAAGTTCATTGTCAGACTTATTTAAAAGAGCGAACGTCACAAACGGAGCCATAGAAACAAACAATCATCAAAGTACACTTATCGCAGGTGTCATTAGGTTGAACCCGACTGTTACGGTCAAGCTAAAGACGTAGTCATCAAAATATCGCATATCTTCCAACTGATAAAACCTTCAGCGCTCCGCTCTCTCTTCATCTGCAAAGACGACCTCCTATACCAGCACATGCGCCAACAGTTATCATGTGACGATCAATATATCGAGGAGCACACGATGTTGAAGGCCTTCAACGCCAACCAAGATCAGATTTATAAGCATAAGAGTTTGTCGACAGAAGTACTGCTTCATGTGCCTTTTCGCTCATAAAATGATGATGACTCCTCTACAGCTTAAAAGTTGGCCCCCTTAGGTGTATGCCCTTCTGTCTTTTATTCGATCTCATCTTCGCCAGATAATCCGCACCCTCTTTTCTTCAGCAGATCGCCCGTCAGATATCTCCTTGCCAGATAATGATTAATGAATTGGCCTCTCATGCCCTCGAAAAAATGCGAGAGCTATATAGGACTTTTGATGCCCGTCTCAAGCGCCTTCTCCTTCTTCTCGAGATGTCGTGACTTTCTAAAAAGATGGATTCGCCTCCCTCTGAGAGATTTTCAACGCCAAAAAACTGGCAGTCGTGTGCTTCTAGCCTTTTCTTTTTCTCCTTCTTCTGAAGTGTCCTTTCTACAATCCTCCGCATCAGCATGGATGGTTCTATTTCAGCAAATGGACATAAGTCGCAGTTCCAATGGAAGTTGCAAGGTGCCATGCCGCTTGAAAGAATGACATATCAAAATATCTATCATCTCTTCACAACTTCTTCCTCAATTTCAAGAAAATGTGTTAAAAAACTCATCGACTGCATGAAGTCATTCTATAACAAATTAATTTCTATCTTCATAAGTTCTTCAACTCATTAGGGAGAGAGAAATCTCTCCAACACCGTAAACATAAAGTCATTGGTACCAAGTGGGTCTAGAATCGGAAGTAGAAGGAAAAAGGTTCTTTGGATAAGTACCAAGACTTGTTGCATAGGCTACTCCCAATTTGAAGGCTTCCAGATTTATCAATCATTTGTGCGAACTGCAAGGATTACTATTATTCAAGTGGTAATAGCTTTGAGTGGACATAAGGAATGAACAATCTACCACATGGATGTCAAATTAGTTTTCTTGAATGGAGACCTCAAGCAGGAGGTATATGTGTCTTAGCCACTAGGTTTTGAGGATCCACATTAACAAACCAAGGCATGTAAGTTGGAGATGGCATTATATGGGATAAATCAAGCCCCTAGATCATGGTGCCATCAGATAGATAAGTATCTCTTGGATCTAGGTTTCAAAAGATGTGCTTCTTATGCTAACTTGTATGTTCTAAAGATAGGAGGGAAGACAATTATGCTTGTACTCTATGTAGATGATCTTGTGATTAAAGGAAATGATGATACTCTTCTTCGACAAACAAAAATTGCAATGAGTGTAGAATTTAAATTATGAGAATTGGGCCTAATGCATTACTGCTTAGGCCTTGAAGTTTGGCAAGAACCCTAATTAGGCCTTTAGGGCTAAAGAAGAATTATGCTTAAGCAAGGCAAGAAAAGACCACAAGATTGTAACTCTCAACAAAAGCATGTTAGATAGATATTGAAGGCATTCCAAATGGAGGATTGCAAGGAAATTTCTATGCTTATGGGGGTCAACAAAAATTATCTATTGAAAAAAAATCACCTTTAGTGGTTATTGCAAGATACAAGAAACAAGTTGGAAGTCTTATGTACTTCTGAAATAGGAAACTAGATATCTCTCATGTTGTTGGAATAGTAAGTAGGTTTTATAATAATCCTTGCCGAAATCAGTGGAAGGCAAGCATGAGGATACTCAGGTATGTGAAAGGAACCATTTATTATGGTATTCTTTATGAAGGATCATCACTAGTTGGATATTGTACCTGTGATTGAGTAGGAGATATTGATTTCAAAATATGAGTTTTTTAGTCTTTCTTGTCTTAACAGTTAAGGAATTTCGCTTGGATCATTAAGAACCAACTCACTACAATATTATTTTCTACTAAAGCTTAGTACAAAGCTGCATGTGTTGCACCACACGAAGTAGTATGGTTGAGGAGGATCCCATGCCACATAGGAAGGATAAGAAACTACAATATTGAAGTTTGACAACACAAATTGCATGGCCATCACCAAAAAAGTGATTTTCGATGCACATACAAAGCACATTAGTATTTAGTATCACTACATGTGTAAGCTGATTGAGGATGGGTTTGTGGATATAATTTATTGTCCAACTAAAGAAATTGGAGTAGACATTGTAACCAAGGATCTTGGGAGAGAGCAACTTCATCGACACTTTCCAAAGCTTGGCACTCAACCAAGCAGGTGCTTCATCACGTGGTGGACATTGAGAGGTGGTCTTACATAAAGTCAGCCCTCCAACCTCAAGTGACCATAAGTTATAAGGCCCATTGTATGAGGAGTAGCCATCATGAGAGCCCAAAAGTTTGTGGAACCCTAGACTCCAAGTGAGATGAGGTCTATGTGTGACCCTCAATGGTAATAGACGATATGTATGAGGTTATCCATTATGTTATGTAGCACATAAAATTTCTGACCAATCCATTGCCATTCAAGGCAAAAATAAAGTTCTTGTGCTACTCTCAAATTTCCCCTTAGAACCTTCATGGGGGCATGAAGAGGGGTGCTTTCCCCTTTTTGTAAGGTTTGTGGGGCATATCCCCCTAGCCCATAGGATCAAGAAGGTAGAACATTTGGTCCTAGAGATATCTTTGTATTCTATGTTTTTCCCATTATTTTATATCTCGTGAAAATTTTTATATATATGGACTTCCCTTCTAAAAGCTTTATACACATGGTGGATGTTGAGCTTGACACAAGATTATGTTGGAGCAATTGGACAAGTCTTCACATTTGTCTTAACTTGAAGGATCATATAAGGAAGCATGTGATAAGTCACATGAACCATATGAGGAAGCATGTGATGAGTCACATGAACCATTGCTTGACATTATGTGATCATTTACCATTTGTAAATGGTTAAATCATAAAGAATCTTGTAAAGCCAATAATGTCATGGAAGAAGCAAGATGTACGAATCTCATTTGGTAGAACCACTCCTAACGTAGAGGAGTATTTTTAGGTGGAGATCTATTTGAATTTCAAATTCAAACTTGAAGAAAATCATTATATACGAGACTTGTAATCTCGTGGCCTATGAGCCTCCATTCTTGAGCTTATTGTTGATCATTTGTTTTATAACATTACATCATTGATCACATCTGTCTTCATTTCTCCTATGTTCACTTCGAACACTATACTTTGAATGCTCATATCTCAATGATCCCTCGATCATTCTCCATGCTCAATAGCTTGTTGGAACCCACTCAAAGTCTACTTCATGCTATAAAAATCTGAAGTCATTCTCTTCACCCGATTGGGAGAAATCCACATCGAAGTGCTCTCTGGGCATTCTCTATGTAGCTCCTAAAAGATTGGGGGAAAGCATCCATTTGCTAAAGTGATATCTCTTCCAACAGTGGTATCAGAGCAAGTTGAGGTAAAATGGGAGATAGTTTCCCTTCTTTTATTGATAAATTGGATAGGAAAAACTATCAAGCATGGTCAATGAGGATGAAAACATATCTATAAGGAAGGAGTCTCTATGGATACATATTCGGAGATGACGAGATGCCCATTTTCAAAAGCAAAGGACAACCTACAATAGAGGAGCTTGAAAGAATCAACTAATGGTGTGCCAAAGATGCTTTAGCAAGGTCATATCTACTTAAATCTATCTCTGATTTCCTTCTTCCAGACATTAGCAACCCTAAAACTTCCCAAGAGACTTCGGATACATTTTCTTCATACTTTTCTTCCAATACAAGAGCAAGAAAAAATCAGCTATGGATTGAGTTTACCACTCAAAGGAAGCAACCCCAGCAAAATGTTTCAGAGTATGTGACCAAGATCAAGGATGTGGCTGACCAATTGGCAAGCATAGGAGAGGAGATTGAAGAGGAGCAGATAGTGAGATAAGTAATCAATGGCATCAAGGCAGATGATAAGTGGGAAACCTTCACAACTGCTATGGACCTTTACATATGCAGATTCTAGATCTTACCACACTCATGGGACAACCCTTTACCCATGAAGCCAAGCTCAACAAAAATGGAGAACCATCAAGAGGTAACAACTCATTCACCCTATACACAGATAAAGGAAGGTCTAAAGAGAAAGGGAAAAGCAAAAAGGTTGAAGATGAAGGTACTACTTCGCAAGCTAACTATGCACGGAGAGGTAGGAACTCGAGAGGAAGGGGTAGAAGAGGTAAGCAAGGTAGGGGGAGACCTTTCAACTCTTCCCCATGCAACATATGTGGACTGTCTAATCACACTGTAGATGAGTGCTATAGGAACTTCAAGAATCATAGTGGAAGAGGATATCAAAGAGGTGGCTCCTCACAATCAAGAGGAAGGTTCAACCATAATGAAGGCTACAACCACAAATACAACAGCAACTACAGTGACAATTATCAACGAGGATACAAATCAAGAAATGACTTGAACAACTATACAGTGGATCAAGAGGATTCTCTTCTCATTATAAATATGACATCAAAACAAGGTATGAATGATGAGCTCCTCTCCTATATTGACTCAGGTTGCTCAAATCATGTAGCACGCACTGTAGCTCTTCTTTTTTATCTTGAGGAACCCAAGGGAAAGCACCAAGTACAAATAGGTGATGACACCAAGCATTCAGTGGTCAAGGTAGGAAATGTCAGAACTTCTGACGGGAATAGAAATCTATTGAGTAGGTTCTTTATGTACCTACAACCACCAAGAATCTGATGAGTGTTGGAGAGATAGTGGAAAAAGGTTTGTAGTTTAGGTTCAACAAATATGGAGCTTTTGTGGAGGATCCCCAACATGGATTCAAGAGAATTGCCAAGGGAGAAAAAACAGGTAAACTATTTACATTTGAACTTGAGGACACTAGAAATATTGCACTTTATAATTACAAGGATGAAACATTGTCAGAGCTTGAGAGTTGGCATAAGAGATTAGAGCATATTGGTGAGAGAACCATGAAGCAAATATGTAGAGATCAATGTGTGCTTCGGATACCAAATGTATCCAAGAAACACATGATCTATAAATGTGGTGCTTGTTAGTTTGGAAAATCACACAGGCTACCCTTTACAAAGAAAGGCTACATGCATAAGGATTACTTGGAACTTGTCCACACAGATGTGTGGGGACCAAGCAAGGACCCTTCATTTTCAGGATCAAGGTACGATGTGTCATTCATTGATGATTTCAATAGGTGGACTATCTTGTATTTCATGAAACACAAAGATGAAGTGTTCAGTTTTTTCAGAAAATATCTTGCACTTGTCGAAAATCAAACAGAAAGAAGCCTAAAGAGAATAAGGTTAGATGAAGGAGGTGATTACTTCTCCAATGAATTTGATGCATTTTTGCCAAAGGGAAAGGCCAACCTCTTCATATGAAGAAGCAAGTACCAAGGCAGAATGGAAGGAAGCTATGGATGAAGAAATAGAAGCACTAGAAGAGAATGATACTTTGGAGTTAGTACCCAAGAAGGCATCAATGAAGGAAATAGGTTCTAGATGGATTTACAAAGTCAAAAGGAACTCAAATAGATCCATAAATAGGTATTAAGCTACACTTGTGGCTAAGGGTTTTGCACAAACCCAAGGAGTTGATTATGAAGAGACCTTCTCACTTGTGGCTGAAATGCTAACCATCAGAGTATTAGTAAGTGTGGCTGCATCTAAGAATCGAAATATATATCAACTAGATGTGAAGAATGCTTTTCTCAATGGCTAGATGTAAAAGGAGGTTTACATGGCTCAACCTCAAGGCTATGAAGACCCAAGCATGGTAAATTATCTATGCAAATTGAATAAATCTCTTTATGGTTTGCAGTAGGCACCTAGGGCATGGAATCATAGGTTAACTACCTATCTTCAAGATCAAGGATTCATAATGATCAAGGCAGATTCTTCTCTGTTTCTCAAGATGAGCAAATCAGAATTGATATATTTATGTGTGTATGTTGATGACATCCTCCAAACAAGTAGTGATGCCAATGGCATTAAACAAATCAAGAACCGAATGATGCAGGAGTTCAAAATCAGTGACCTAGGGTTTCTAAAGTATTTTCTTGGACTCAAATTGGTCTATACAAATTCTGGAATTTACATTACATTATTCAAATTCTGGAATTTACATTACTCTAGATTTTGCAAGTGGTAAACCCATTTCATGGTCTTGCAAAAAGCAACCTATTGCTGCTTTATCCTCAACAAAGGCTGAATACAAGGGATTAGCCAATGCTACACAAGAAGCCATCATACTCACTCACCTATGATTTTTGGTGACAATACAAGTTCTTTGCATCTTGCAGCAAATACTATCTATCATGCAAGATCCAAGGATATAGAAGTTCACTATCACTATGTTAGAGAAAATCTATTGAGCAAGGAGATTCAATTCGCATATGTATCCACAAACATGCAATGTGCAGATTTATTTACCAAAGCACTTGATGGTATTAAACTTTGTAGGTTTAAAAATATGATTGGATTGCAAGACATTCAAGAAGACGCATGAGGGAGAACAATCCAAGATTTTTGGCTTGAGGGGGATCTGTTGGAGCAAATGGACAAGCCTTCACAGTTGGCATATTTTGAAGGATCATATGAGAAAGCATGTGATAAGTCACATGAACTATTGCTTGTAATTATGTGATATTTTACCATTTGTAAATGGTTAAATCATAAAGAATCTTGTAAAGACAATAATCTCTTAGAAGAAGCAAGAGCTAGGAATATCATTTGGTAGAACCACTTCTAACTTAGAGGAGTACTTTAAGGTGGAGCTCTATTTGAATTTCAAATTCAAACTTGAACAAAGTCATTATATAAGAGACTTGTAATCTCGCGGCCTGTGAGCCCCCGTTCTTGAGCTTATTGTTGATCATTTCTAGATGTTGAGTTGCTTACATCATAGCCTTCTCTTCTACCTATCTATGGCATCATCTTTATGCAAATGATCATGTACAACATTGTTTTTTAAAACATTACATCATTGATCACATTTATCTTCATCTCTGTTATGTTCACTCAGAACAATGTTCTTTAAATGCTCATTTCTCAGTGATCACTCCATCATTTTCCATGATCTATAGCTTGTTGGAACCAGCTAAATGTCTAATTCCACTTGCCAAAATTTTAAGACATTCTCTTCACCCAATCAGGAGAAATCTGCATCGAAATGCTCTCTGGTCATTCTTTGTGTAGCTCCTAAAGAATCAGGGATAAGCATCCATTTGCTAAAGTGATTGCTCAATGTATGGTCTATCATGTTACGTTATTCCACTTGGAATAAATAGCCAGATAAGATAATTAGATACAATCAGAAGGAATTTTCCTAATTGCTACTGTAGTGTGAGCATTCAGGAAAAGATCCATTCTATTTTGATCTAATTGTTTGAAGCATCATCTCCAAAGCACATATGCACTTATTTAGTGTCATGAGCAAGCTAAAGGGGCCTACTATCAAACTCTGAGGTGAATGAGGGCATGTACAAAGCAGGGATTAGCAGTACCAACTCATCCTCTTGTGATATCCATCCATCTCTTCCAACAAATTACACAGTAGTAAACCCTTCATCTACAATTTATCTAGATCCCAATCTAAACTCCATATTGGGACCAGGGTGTCCAACAACATTGGTGTAGCTACATTACTTTTGGAAATTTGAGAGTTTGAGTTATCTATCTCTCAATTTGCATGTGTCTTTGTGTGTGTTTTTGTCTCAACTCTGTCTACTAGTCTATTTTGTTGTGTCCTTCTTTTCTTACATATTCATGAATTTGTCATCATATTCCTTGAATCTCATATTTGATATATGTTGTTACATACCCAAGCCTATGCATTTGTGCTTGATTTTGACTTTGGCTCATACGATTTTGTTTGACATCATGAACATATTCAGTTTTTAGTTTATTTTTCTAAAAAGATGATTCCTTCAAAGCTAGGAAAATGACTTAGGTGTACTTGCAAGAACATTACTACACGTGTGAATACTTAAATATTCATAAGAAAGCATCAAACTTGAATGCATATGTGAAGGTGTTTTGAACCATGTTCTTATATATGTTTGTGATAGTGAATGCGTGAGGGCTAATACTGCGAGTGATTGTGTATTAGGGCATAAGGATATGAAATTATACATGTGTTGAGTCAGTGTGCATTTGTGTGCACATGTAATCAACACATGAGAATGTTTTTACAGAAGGATGTGCATGTGAATTCGTATGTGTATATGCATAATAATTTGAGTGTACATGTTCATGTGTAAATATGAACATATATTTACATGTGTATATGCTTAAGTTCGTCTAGATCTTCTTCAAATAGAATTCACCTGATGATTAGTTTTTGGCATTCTTTTCATTCCTATAGGTTTTAAAGGTGGAAGATCATGAAATGAGGGAGGTCCTCTTGGATAAGGGAGAACAAAAAGGAGGGTGTTAGATTCTTTGATTTTTTGGGAGCATTATCTAGAAATCATGGAGGGAAGCATGAAGAATGGAGGGAAGCACAATTTTTAGACTCTTGTAAATGATGTATACCTTCACATGTTACTTTTAAGAAACCTAGCTCATGAATTCCCCAATGAGAATCTTTGTTATTTGGTAGAAAAGGTTGGAGTCACTGAGACATCATAGTTGAGAAAAGTAAGACTCACTTGGTTGTAGAAGGATGCTAGAAAACTAACAAATTGCCAAATTACCAATAGATTTTGAAGTATTCCTCAAATTAGAAATCACGATAACCACTCTAACCATGGAAGTTTGGAAGCTGGTCACAAAGTGCTAAATATTTTATAAAACTATGTGACCTTCTTCCATGTATTACTCAAGCATATCTACCAAACATGATCCTTTATGAATGTGCTTTAGTGAAAGTAGTATTTCTATCAAAATATCAATAATTTGCCATTAACAATGAAGGTTGGAATCCATCAATATAGAGAAGTGAATGTGAGCAAAAAAATTGTCGTGTATGGAGGGACTTATTGGTCCCACTGGATAGACACATATCTCTTGGATCTAGGTTCCAAAAGATGTGCTTCTTATGCTAACTTGTATATTCTAAATATAGGAGGGCAAACAATTATGCTTGTAATCTAAGTAGATGATCTTGTGATTAAAGGAAATGATGATGATCTTCTTCGATAAACAAAAATTGCAATGAGTTTGGAATTTTAAATGAGAGAATTGGGCTTAATGCATAAGTGCGCAGGACTTGCAGTTTGGGAAGAAACCTAATGAGGCCTTCAAAGAAAAACAAACATTATGCCTAAGCAAGACAAGAAAATACGACAAGATTTTAACTCTCAACAAAAGCATGTTAGATAGGTATTGAAGGCATTCCACATGGAGGATTTCAAGGAAATTTCTACCCTTGTGGGTGCAAAAGAAATTATCTATTGAAGAAGATTGACCTTGAGTGGCTATTGCAAGATACAACAAACAAGTTGGAAGTCTCATGTACTTGTGCGATAGGAAACTAGATATCTCTCATGTTGTTGGAATAGTAAGTAGGTTTTCTAATAAGCCTTGCAAAAAACACTAGAAAACAAGCATGCGGATACTCAGGTATGTGAAAGGAACCATTTATTATTGCATTCTTTATGAAGATCATTACTAGTTTGATATTGTGAAAGGAACCATTTATTATTGGATTCTTTATGAAGATCATCACTAGTTTGATATTGTGATTCTCATTGGGTAAGAGATATTGATTTCAAATATGAGTCTTTTTGGTATTTCTTGTCTTAGGAATTAGGGATTTTCTTTTGGATCATGAAGAGCCTGCTCACTACAATATTATTTTGTACTAAAGCTTAGTACAAATCTGCATGTGTTGCACCATACGAAGTAGTATGGATGACGAGGATCCCATGGCACATAGGAAGGATATGAAACTACAATGTTGGAGTGTGAAAAAACAATTTGCATAGCCATCACCAAAAATCTTATTTTCAATGCACATACCAACCACACCACAATTTAGTATCACTATTTGTGTGAGTTGATTGAGGATGGGTTTGTGGGGATAAGTTATTGTCCAACTAAAGAAAATGGAGTACACATCCTTACCATGTCTCTTGGGAGAGAGAAACTTCATCGACACTTTCCAAAGCTTGGAACTCGAGCAAGCAGGTGGTTCATCACATGGTGGACATTGAGAGGTGTTCTTACATAAAGTCAACCCTCCACCCTCAAGTGATCACAAATGATCTATTGTTCTCTAAGTTATAAGGCCATAGGAAGGATATGAAACTACAATGTTGGAGTGTGAAAAAACAATTTGCATGGCCATCACCAAAAATCTTATTTTCAATGCACATACCAACCACACCACAATTTAGTATCACTATTTGTGTGAGTTGATTGAGGATGGGTTTGTGGGGATAAGTTATTGTCCAACTGAAGAAAATGGAGTACACATCCTTACCATGTCTCTTGGGAGAGAGAAACTTCATCGAAACTTTCCAAAGCTTGGAACTCGAGCAAGCAGGTGGTTCATCACATGGTGGACATTGAGAGGTGTTCTTACATAAAGTCAACCCTCCACCCTCAAGTGACCACAAATGATCCATTTTTCTCTAAGTTATAAGGCCCCCATTATGAGGAGTAGCCATTTTGAGAGCCCAAACAATTGTGGAACCCTATATTCCAAGTTAGTTTCTTGCCATTCCACTGCCATTCAAGGTGAAAATAAAGGCCTTATGATGCCCTGAAATTTCACCATAGAACCTTCATGGGGAGCATGTAGAGGGGTGGTTGCCCCTTTTTGCAAGGTTTGTGGGGCATATCCCCCTGGCTGATAGGGTCAAGAAGGTAGAACATTTGGTCCTAGATATATCTTCGTATTCTATATTTTTCCCACTATTTTATATCTTATGAAAATGTTTATATATATGGACTCCCCTTCTAAAAGCTTTATAAGCATGGCCCATAATGATCTTGACACAAGATTATACACCACTAAACCCTTCATCTAGAGTTTATCTAGATCCCAATCTAAGCTCCATATTCGGAGCTCATGGGTGGCCAACAACATTGTTGTAGCTACACTACTTTTGGAAATCTGACAGTTTTAGTTATCTATCTCTCAATTCGCATGTGTGTTTGTGTGTTTTTTTCCTCAACTCTATCTATTAGTCTATTTCTTTGTGCTCTTATTTTCTTACATATTCATGAATTTTTCATCATATTCCCTAACTCTCATAATTGATGTGTATATACCCAAGTCTATGCATTTGTGGTTGATTTTGTCTTTGGCTCATAGGATTATGTTTGCCACCATGAACATATTGAATTTTCATTTTCCATTTTTAAGAAGATGATGCCTTGAAATCTAGGAAAATCAATGATGTGCACTTGCAAGAACAGTACTACAAGTGTGAATACTTAAATATTCAAAATTTATGAAGGTTTTCTGAACCATGTTCTTATATATGTGTTTTGATAGTGAATGTATGAGGACCAATACTGCAAGTAATTGTGTATTTGGTCATAAGGATATGCAATTATACATGTGTTGAGTGAGTGTGCATTTGTGTGTGCATTTAATCAACATATGAGAATGTGTTTACAGTATATGAACATATCTTTACATGTGTATATGCTTAAGTTTGTCTAGATCTTCTTCAAATAGAATGCACGTGATGATTATTTTTTGGCATTCTTTTAGTTCCTATAGGTTTTGAAGGAGGAAGATCATGACATGAGGGAAGTCCTCTTGGACAAAGGGAGAACAAAGAGAAGGAGGGCATTAGGTTCTTTAAATTTTTGGGTGTTTAGTAGCTTTTCTAATAAGCCTTGCCAAAATCACTGGAAGGCAAGCATGCGGATACTCAAGTATGTGAAAGGAACCATTTATTATGGTATTCTTTATGAAGTATCATCACTAGTTGGATATTGTGACTCTGATTGGAAAAGAGAAATTGATTTCAAAATATGAGTTTTTTAGTATTTCATGTGTTAAGGGTCAGTGATTTTCTCTTCTTTCATTCAGAACCAACTCACTACAATATTATTTTCTACAATATCTTAGTACAAAGGTGTATGTTTTTGGAAGATATGGATAAATACCTCAAGGAAGTGAGGTGGTACTGCTAAAAACTGCTTTGTACCTCCCCTAAATCAATTCAGAGTTTGATACTATGCCCTTTCAGATTGCAAATGACACCAAGAAAGTACCTATGTACTTTGGAGTAGATGCTTGAAACAATTGAATCAAAATAGACTACTTCACAAATAGCTAGCATCACAAAACTTGCTATTTTGGTCCTCACACTTGTTGGTTCTTTTGCGCAGTGCTCTCAATACAGTATCAAATGATACAATTCCTTTTGAGAGAATCAATTTAGCTTAGATAGCTAATGCTTTCAAGTGGAATCATTTAAAGTGATTACCTCTAATGTGAGAAATTAATTTAGCAATCCAAAGTGACTTTTTAGGGACTAAATAGTAGATGATGAATGAGAAATTCGATGGCGATTTCTCCCAAATGGCTAAACAAAAATCTTTGAAACTTTGATAGCATAAATAAGACTTCAAGCTAGTTCCATAAAGCTATAGATCATGAAAAATGGTTGCGAAATCACTACAATATGACAAGACAAAGTTCACTATTCTGAATAGTCATAGTAGAGAAGTAGACAGAGCTGAACAATGAAGTGTATGTATTATAGCACATGATTATACAAGATCATTGGCATTGCAGTGATGCTCAATGATAGTGGAATGCGTAGGCTATAACGTAAGCCACTCAAATCCTATAAAAGATCAAGGTAAGAGCTCCGAATGAGGCTACTATAGCTGCACATCTTTACAAGGCATTTTATATGAATTTCTTCCAAGTTTGAACTTGAATTAAAACTTGGCTCCATCTAAGAAGTGGCTCCTATGATTGAGAAGTTATTCTCTCTTTAAGAAATCATAGTTGATGTCTTTCTTAACTCCACGAAGTTTAGGCTTTTATAAGATCCTTCATGGATTTTACCTTTTACAAATAGTCAATGATCAAAAGATTACAAGCTAGGATTCACATGATCCATCAAGTGTTTTCTCAAAAATTTTTCATGCTAAGACAAATGTGAAGGCTTGGACTTTTGCACCAATAGCTCCCCCTCAAGACAAACATCTTGGCTTGCACTTTCTTCATTAATCTTCTTGAATATCATGTAAGCCAATCATGGCTTTGAAACCGCAATATTTAGTAGCATCAAGTGCTTTGGTTAACAAATTTTCACATTGCATATTTGTGGATACATATGCAAGTTTTATCTCTTTTCTCAATAGCTTCTCTCGAACATAGTGATAGTGTACTTCTATATGCTTGGTTCTTGCATGATAAATGGGATTGGCTGGGAGATGCAAAGAACTTGTGCTATCACCGAAGATCATATGTGAATGAGTATGAAGTCCCACATATGAATAGAGAAATCTAATTCAAATAGCTTCTTGTGTAGCATTTGCTAATCTTGTGTATTCAGCCGCTATTGAAGATAGAGCAACAGTTGGTTGCTTCTTAGAAGACCATGAAATGGGTTTATCACCTGCAAAAGATAAATATCCAGAAGTACTTCTTCTGTCATCCTTACATCCTGCCCAATCTGCATCTGAGTATAGCTTAATGTCCAAATCTGATGTGTATGGGAAGTAAAGACCATGATTTTGAGTACCTTTGAGATACTTCAAAATATTTTTAGTAGCTTCCAAGTGAGATGCTCTAGGTTTATACATGAATTGACTTAGAACACTTACTCCATGACATATATAAATCCTGGTTAAAGTTGCATAGTTAAGATTTCCAACTATGCTTTGGTAACCTGAAAGATCTTAAAGCAAATCACCTTCATGAGCACTCAATTTATGATTTACCTCCATAGGAGTGCTAGCTTTTTTGCATTCTCCAAGTGGAAGTTCTTTAACATGTCCTACACATATTTCCTTTGAGTGATGTAAATTCTAGAGTTAGTGTATACTAACTATTGGGTGTGTGTAGAAGTGCAAGACGTAGGAGAAGCACACACAAGGAGCACAAATGCAGCAAGACACACGGAGAAGACGATGGTTGGAATAGCTCTCTCTATTGAGGATTAAAACTGAACTGAAGTAAGGGCTGAATAATATCCCTAAGTACAAAGTACAACCACATATGAGAGTATCAAGTATGTGATAACATGGGGAAAAACCTCTCGCCACCACTAGAGTAAAAAGTGCCCATGTATAGGGAAAAGGTTCACATCAAAGCTACTCGAGGAACACATAAGTGTAAAAAACCCCCTTGGAGCTTTGGTGAATATGTCTGCCACATTATCTTGTGCAAGCACATACACCAAATCAATATCTCCTACATGAAGGTGCTCTATCACATAGTGATAATGCACCTCAATATCTTTGGTGCATGCATGAAACACTGGGTTTAGTGCAACAGCCAAAGCACTCTGACTATCAGTGAGAATATGCGTAGCAGCATCAATCTCCATGCAAAGATCCATCAATAGGCATCTCAGCCATATACACTCCACTGTAGCTGTGAAAACTACCCTATACTTAACTTCACAACTCAATTTCGCCAGTGTAGGTTGCTTCTTACTCAACCAAGATATGCATGAGTCTCCAAGGAAAAAGCAATTACCACTAGTGAACACGCAAGTATCATAACAACCAGCCCAATCCCTATCTGTAAAAGCATGCAAGCATGGTTGAACATCTCTTCCACAAAAGAGACCTAAGCTCAAAGTGTCTCAAAGATATCTAAACACACGTTTCACTGCTTGCCAATGCTTAGTGCCAGGGCTATGCATGAATCGACTCAATTGGGAAACTGCATACTGTACATCCGGCATTGTGTTGCATGCATATATAAGACATCCCACAGCTTGCTGATAAAGAGAAGTGTCAAATGCATCACTAGAATCCTCAACATAGAACCTAAATCCTATCTCAATTGGTGTGGAAACTGGCTTGCAATCCTCAAAGTCAAAACACTGAAGTAGTTTTTCAACATACTTTGCTTGATGCATAATAACTCCCCCCTCAACGAATACAAACTCAATGCCAAGATAGTAGCTCAAAAGACCAACATAAGTGACATCAAAAGTATGCTACAAATCAGCCCTAAGAATGTCAAGTTTTGCATCACATGACCCAGTCAAGAGTATGCCATCAACATAAAGAACAAGCACTATCAGTTCAGCCCAATTTTTGTGTACATAGAGTGTGCTTTCAATCGACTACATGTGAAGCCAAGAGCAATCAAGTGCTTATGGATTTTTTCATACCATGCACGTGGAGCTTGCTTGAGACCATACAAGGCTTTATGCAAGCGACAAACCATATGCTCTTTCCCTTTCATAGCAAATCTAGGAGGTTGCTTCACAGAAACCTCTTCTTGCAAATCACCATTCAAGAAGGCTATTTTTATATCCAATCGATGCAGTTTCCAACCTCGATGGGTAGCCAATGCAACCACAGTAAGAATGGTAGTCATGCGTGAAGTAGGTGCAAAAGTTTCTTCATAGTCAATGCCATATTGTTGCACATATCCTTTGGCAAACAATCTAGCTTTGTAGCAATCAATGCTACCATCATATTTTCTCTTAATCTTATAAACCCACTTTCTACCAATGGCATTCTTTCCTTTTGGCAATTCACATAACTCCCAAGTACCATTCCTATGTATGGAATCCATTTCTGATTGCATAGCACTCATCCATTGTGGATCTTCACATGCATCTTCAAAAGAAAGTGGCTCTTCATTACATGCTGTAGCAATAAGAGAATAATCCACAAAATTACTTGATGCATGGTGAGAGCTTGATCTTGTTCTACCAAGTAAAGGTGCACTCAATTTGATGTCCTGCAAAGTTTGTTTGAGCCACTTTGGCATAGTTTGTGAACTCTTGATAGACATGCGCTCATTATGTAAAACATCTTCAACATGTACATCATGTGTGGGCTGAATTTCATGCTCATTTTCAGCCATATTTTGATGCAAATGTTCACCCATATGTGGCTGGGAATTTCCAATAGTTTTGACATTTTTTGGCTGAATTTTTTCAGCCATGTTTGGCTGGAAATTCTCTACATTTTCAGTGCTATTTAGCTGGAATTTTTCAGCCCTTTGAACCTCAGTTGGCTAGTCTACATGGCCATAGTCAAGCACACCATTTTGGAACAAAGGCATGAGTGTATCGAACACATTTTGTGAGCTAACTATTGGTAGTTTTTTGCATTCAATTTCAGGGAAAACTGAATTTTCAGCAAATACCACATCTCGACTCACAATAATTGTGTTCGTCAATGGATGGTGCAACCGATATCCCTTACTTTCAACATTATAAACAACAAATATACATTTATTTGCCTTGTCATCAAGTTTGTGACGTTGTTGTGATGGCACAAGAGCATATGCCAAACAACCAAACACACACACATGACTAACCATAGGCTTATGACCATTCCAAGCCTCATAAGGAGTGATGACTCTCAATGCTTTTGTAGGGCAGTGATTCAACCCATAATTTGCACACATGACCGCTTCCATCCAAAACTTATGAGGAAGATGCTTTCCTTTAACCATACATTGTGCCATTTCAAGTAGAGTTCTAGTTTTATGCTCGACAACACCATCTTCTTGAGGTGTATATGGCACCGTACATTGGTGTTAAATACCTCTTTCACGAAGAAAAGCATTAAACTCATGTGACATGTATTCACCACGAGGATCCGTGCGTAGAGTCAAAAGCTTTCGTGAAGAAAAATTTTCAGCCAAAGCTAAAACTGCTTTGAAGCAAGAAAATACATCATTCTTTGCTTTCATAGGATACACCATGTATGGCGAGTAGCATCATCAATGAAGGTAATAAAATATACATGCTTCCCAAAAGATGGAGTCTTGATCGGACCACATACATCACTATGAACAAGTTGTAATTTTCTTGTAGTGTGTGTATGACTATCTTTTGGAAAAGAAGCACGATGCATTTTTCCAAGAATGCAACCTTCACATGCATGCTTTTCAATGGACTCAAGTGTAGGCAAACCAATAACCATGTCCTTCTTTTGCAAGTAGAGAAAGCTATTGAAGTTCAAGTGACCAAAACGAGCATGCAAAAGCTCCATTTCAGCCATGCAAGAAGTATGAGCAACCAAGGCGTTCCCGGCATCCCTCTTGTATGTGTCCATGTGATACAAACCATTACATAATGCGATAACATCACCATTGCTGAAATCATGAACCATACACTTATCATCAACAAAGTGTACATGAAGTCCAGCTTTGGCATTCAACGAAACTGAAATTAAGTTCTTCTTGATACCGGGCACATACAATGCATTTTTCAAGAGAATCACACCTCCATTTGTAGCCGTAAGCTCAATTTCTCCTACTATAATGATAGGATAAAAGGCATTGTTTGCACACACCACATGTCCTCCTTTGGGTGCATCTTTCAAAGAGGCAAAAAATCTTTTGCATGATGTTATGTGCTTTGAAGCACCACTATCAAAGAACCAATCGGAATCAGCCTCACTCACAACCATACATTTAGAATGTAAAGAAGCATCATAATGACATGTAACAACACATGCCCAAAATTCTTGAGCCATGTTAGCTTCATCATTCTTTGCATTTGCTAAATTTTCAGCAATAGACATGCCGGATTCCTTCCTCTTTTCATTGCGTTTAGCAAGCTTTCTACACCCATCAATAGTATGACCAACCTTCCAGCAATACTTGCATCTCTTCTTCTTTTGCAAATCACCATCATTATAGGAATGAGTGGAAGAGGAAACTTGAGGCTTTGGTCTTGATGAACCCAAAGTTGAACCATACTTGCTTTTCCCTTTTTGTGAGATAGCAAGTGCTTGCGTTCCCTCAATCAAACCACTCCTATTCACTCTAGATTGCTCTTCTTGAAAAAGAAGAGACACAACCTCATCAAATGCATACATATTAGGATTTCCTTTTGCAACCAAATGGAGTGTAGTAGCAAAGCTTTGAAAAGATTCTGATAATCCTTTCAACAATGTAGAAATGAGTGATCCATCCGGAATGATCTCATCTATGTTTGCTAAGTGCTCTTTCAAGTCCTTGATGTTGGAGATAGACGTCTGCGGAAGCACGCGAACAGCACAAGGAAGTAGAAGAAGCTTGGAGCACAAACACACAATACTGAATGTATTACTAGAGAATGTACAAAGATAAGTAGCCCATTAGGGCAATAGGCGTTGTGGTCGTGATACGACAACAAGCTTGGAGATTTGGAACGTAACATTCAACTCAAAAACTTAGTAGCATGAATGCAGATTGGTGATCTCTATCCCTCATTAACTTCTTCACCATGTTTTGATAACTTGCATAATTTGCTTGAGATAATGAATTATCGATGATATAGGTCATGTGGTACTTGCTCATATCATTCTCATGTATGGCTAAAAAGACTTGACAAATATTGTGTGCGGTTGTGTTATTAGGAGTGTAAGCATGTCATGAACACATGCATTTGTGTGATCATTTGTGCATAAGCATTTATATAAAGGCGTGCAAACTTTAATGTATATGTGCACTTTGTATGTGAATGAGAACATGTGCGTGTCTGCATTTAATCATGTATTTATGTATGTATTTTGGTTAGTGTGTGTATTGATGAACGTAAAAAATATGCATTGTGTGTGTTTGCTTGAGAATATGTGTGTACATGAGTGCTTTTGTGTATGTGCATATATTGATGTATTCATAATGAGCGTTAATACGAACAATATGAACTAGGAGGACTCGTGGGTTTTTTTTTCTCTTTTCATTTTGAATATAGAAACCAGTTAGAACGCTAAACCAAGGATCCTGTGTGATGAGCATGGACTTTCATCCAGTGCAGCAGACCATACTGTTAGTTGGTACAAATGTTGGTGACATTGCCATTTGGGATGTGGCATCAAAAGAGAGACTTGCATTTAAGCCCTTTAAAGTATGGGATATTGGAGCATGCTCAGCAGCCATGCAGAATGCCATGATGAAGGAACCTGCAGTGTCAGTGAACAGATGCATGTGGAGCCCTGATGGAAATTGGCTGGGTGTTGCATTCTCTAAACATGTAGTCCACATATACTCATATGGTGGTCTTTCGGACCTGCGGGAGCACCTCGAGATTGATGCACACTCGGGTGGTGTCAATGATCTTGCTTTCTCTCATCCGAATAAGCAGCTTTGCATTATTACTTGTGGGGATGACAAGACCATTAAGGTTTGGGATGCACTCAATGGTAGAAGGCAATATACATTTGAAGGCCATGAGGCTCCGGTTTATTCAGTGTGTCCTCATCAAAAGGAAAATATTCAATTCATATTTTCTACTGCTATTGATGGAAAAATCAAGGCCTGGTTATATGACCATATGGGATCAAGGGTCGACTTGGCGGAGTCTGGTCGCGTTGTCTGCACGATGCGTGTCTTTCCAGCACTTTGTATGGGAGCCAAAATTAGCAGGCTTCTGGTGGCAGAAGAACGGGAAAGCCATATTGATGAGGGGGATGCACATGCGACGGATGGAAAAAGATGATATCAACAGAAGTTCTGAAAACGCATTTTCGATTTTTCTTCTCTATCTCAGACGGGCTCCTATGTTCGCCAGCGTCTTCACCCCGACTGGAAGGAGGTGGACAATAAGATGGAGGCTTTGCTGCGTAGAGTAGCTGCGTCCTGCAAGTATCGCGAAGGAAGATTCTGTGAAGGACATCAAGGACCCAAGAAGTCGACACACACAGTGGGGAAGGAGCTCTTGTGTTTCTTATGATTGCGTTACCGAGGAGGATTCCAGCAGTCCTTTAGAGGAAACTGACTTGAATAACCTCTCGCTTCTGGGTTCCCTTATTACAGCACGGCCTCCCAATGCAACTTTGTCACACCAAGAGGCACTCAGACAATGTGTGAAGCATGCACTCCGTTGGCTTGGAAATTCTGATGCTCCCATCAAGGAGGATACAACGGTAACATACTCTTTTCTCGGGGAACGACTGTTCATTTTCGTGGGCAGATCTGGTTCGGCGGGAAAAATACTCTGAAGCTCTGCTTCTGACGCTCCAAGCGGGAATGATATGAGCGCGATGGTTCTTGTCTGAAGTTTGCCTGTGTCAGACTACTAAGGATTCGGGAAACAGGTTTTCCTTCAATGATTTGATTTCTTTCCTGATATTTCTTACTGCTGATGACCATAAAGGATGTGTTTGATCATAAGTCATGCTCTGCTGAATTTTGCTTACTTGTATTGTCTGCATAAACTTTTATCACCCTTCTGCTGCACCTGTTGATTTGAGTCCTGAAAATGCACACAGTAGTGATTTAAATGCTTCAGTCAATTTAGAATCTAATCTTCCCCTTACTGTGTTAGTCAGAGAAGTCAATCATAAAATATGGGATTATTTTATTCCCCAACAGTATTATCCCAAGCTTTGGTCTCGTTTTGATTTTGTAATGTACCTTACATTGATGCTCAAGTTGGTTTTATGTGCAACCTCAGTTCAGGACGTCTCCTTGTTCAGAACCTGTTTCTCTAGTAAAAACAGGTAGTCATATTGTAAGTTCATGGATTGTCATAAGAAAATAAATTTGATATACAAGTCAGGTGCACATTTCAGGTAGGATAGATTCAGTATTTGACGATATTCAGAAATCTTCTTTGTCAAAGCATAAAAAGGGGTTATCTAGATAAATGTGTGTGGATAGCTGCAAGACAACTTTTGAGATGTCCTTATGTTGTTCCGAACAAAAACAGGTAGTCATATCCTGAAATTCGATCCTAGCTTGATTATGACGAGTAAAAAAATGTAAAATTCATGTAAAATTTTATTTTTCTTTCATCGCAAAATGTGGCATTTGTATGCCATTAATGAATAACCTTGCTGTCAAATGAAACTCTAATGTACTGACTCTTTGGAAATATGCTCATTTGCTGTGTTTTCTCTGCTGCCTTCACTTACACCAGCTCCTGCTTTACCACTTCTTTCTGGTAGCAAGCCTAAGCTAGTAGGTTCTCTCCCAAGCTTCCCTTGCCATCCATCTCTCCAGATAGCCACAATGGTCTTCCTGTCAATGCTACTGCCAAGGTCCTGGTGGACAAGCTGCACCTACAGCTGGCTGAGCTGAAGAAAGCTAGCCTTTCAAGTAGTGGGGCATCACTTTTGTTTGGCTTGCTGCTTCTTGTGACTGTATAAGACATCCAGTTACAAAAAAAAAACTCTCTTGGCACATGCTTCTGTGTTGACTGGTCTTGGGTTTTGTTTGTGCTAAAGATTTTCTTCTTTGTTCTGCTTCTGAAGATGGGCTAGACAGGGGAACCCAATGCATCACTGCTGGTAACCATCTCATCTCTGCACTAGATGGCTAGTGTTCTTTTCATATCTCTAGGCCATGTGTAAGCCGCCGGAGTGATTCAATTGCAAGTACTTTTTTTTTGTAAAGTCTTATCGAAAGGTCATGATGAACAGTTGTAAAAAGAAACCTATTTATATGCAATAAAAGTAAAGCGCTGTGTGTCTATGTATGCAAGCGGTGTGTTCCATAAAGCTCTGTGTACAGGTCTGCACACTGTCTCTGAGAGATGAACTTGTTGTGTTACAGTGTTTGGGTCTTGCTGTATTGTGTCATTGAAGTATATGAGTGTGTTGCGTTACTTGGCATATTGAAGTACTAATTATTCGTTTAGGAATTGCGATTGATGCCTTTTGCTGCGAAGGAAATACAACTGCATGTGACTCTTAAGGCAACTTCCCTATCTAGAGAGACAAGTAAAGAGAAAGTTGAAAAGTGCTCTCACAATCTTGGGGAAGATTAAAGTAGTACTCATAGATCCAGTTCCATGAACCTCATATAAAGCTATGGCCTCAATGGATCCATAGTTAAAAGAATCACACAATTTTCATTTTGTTTAATTTTAAGAAAACGTTTTTCACACTTAAGGTTGGCAGGCATACGTTTTTCCTCATTATAAGGTATTGAGCTGTGTTTGCATTCGAGTTGCGCTCTATTGTGTAGAGAGCTGCTTGTGACTTGAGCTTTCTCTCTTTCTCTCTCTCTCTCTCTCCTCTCTCCTTTCCTATGAACCCCGCGACATACCTGGTGAACCCGACGTGAAAGGAGGAGAGTGTAGAAATCCTGATCCTAGTTTAAAGAGTGGTGCAGTTGAGAGAGCTCATTGTGCTTGACCATTTATGGGCGACGCAACGATGGATGTTATAACCCAACTTCTGCGCTTTCAGCAGGACGAGAAAAGACGAAGTGCCATTCAGGCATTTCATGAGCGAGTAGTCAGAAGAAGTGGATATTTCAGTGGTAAAAATGTTACTCGTTTTTGCAAGGAATATGAATTGGAGGCACGATACCTTGGTACGGGTCTAACACCATTAAGTGACCAAGAATTAATTGACAATTTTGTATACGTTTCAGAATTACATTTGCGTGACCAACTAGTTGTGGATGCACCTCGACTAGTTATAGAAGGACAAATAAGATGGTCACAATACAAGATGATACTCATAAGGATGTTTGCACTAGATGATGAAGATAAAGTGACTAGGTCCACATTTCTAAAGTGGATACATAAACCAAAAGATCAATCTGTTCTAGATATAAAAAGGGAGTTTGATCAGCAATTTGCAGATCTATCTGATTATGATAAGAGGGCTATGGATCAAGAAAAGGTATCCTTGTTTCTCCGGGCTATAGATTCGAAAGCCCGAGAAGAAATTTTCCCACAATTACAACAGATAGGAACTGAGTCTGGTCTTACCGAAGACTGGGGTAATGTAGATGAAGCTGTTAGGGGATATGTAGAAAAGCAAAGAACTTTGTCTAAGTTCATGCAAAGCTGGCATGATGATTTGCAAGAAGAACAAACTCAGGCTGTTCAGCAACCTGTACAGAACCCTCAGGTAAACCTACCAATATCAAAGGATGTTGTGCCCACTAATGCAATGGAAGATATGTTCAAAAAGTTTAGTGACCTTACGATTCAAAGTATGAAGCAGATGATTGAATCTCAATCTTTACAAGCACCGGCACCTAAAAACCCAAAAGCTCCAGAAATTAAAAGATGTATTTGGTGTGACTCTTTGGAGCATAACAGATACTCATGTGAGAGCTTCAAAGAAGCATTAGCAAAGAACTTGGTATTCGTTAAGGAAAAGATGATATATGATTCTAAGACTGGAGAAAAGGTAAACATTAATTTTGGTCGGGGAGGAATGAAAATATTCTTCCCTGGCACTTGTGAAAACGTTGCTTCAACATCGCATACGTATGCATGTCAGGTAGTTGACGAAAATAATGACTTAGAACCGTGGTCTAAAGTAATAAAGTCCTTAGACCGCGGGAAGATGCATCATGAAATTTTAAAGACAGCTAGTAATGAAATCCGAGGGGTAAGTGGATGGGATGATCCAGTAGACACTCTTTCGGTTGTTACTTACCTATGCTCTTCGGTAGAGCATGAAGCAGTAGTGGAGGAGAAACGAAGAAGAACCAATGAGGGTGAAGAGGAGAAAAGGAGGACTAGGCGTCAAGTAGAAGCTTCACGTGAACAACCTCAAATACCAAACCAAAGCCATCCAACACAAACAAACCAAATAGATCCACCATCGCAACCAACAATAATCCAACCAAATAAAATTCCGACTCAAGTTCAAATTCCTACTTCTGCTGAGATGCCAGTCTCTACCCATGATAATATTCCTCCTCAAGATCAAGAAATGCAACCTGTGAAAAAAGGTCAAGGAAAGGTGAGAAATCCCTCATATATGCTAAAATCGCATATAGAGCAAGCCACAAATCTTAAACAAGTTCTCGAAAAAAGAGTGCTCGATAGTGTAATCGAATTTACACTCGGTGAGTTACTGGGAATAGCAAAAAGAGAATTTCTAGAAGTAATAATTGACCTCTTAAGAAGGAAACGACAACCAATAGCTGACATGCAAGAAATTGAAAGAATGGATGAAGAGACTCCCGATCATACTGTGCAAGCGCAAGTTCAAGAGCTAAAAAATGTACTCGAACCAATTGAGACTAATGTTCAACCGTGCATGCATGAGGAAATATCCTTGGAAAAGAATTCTTCCGACATAACCCCTTCGAGTTATTACACTAAAGATCATTGGGCCCGAGCCACAACTGAGACGTTGGTAAGATTAGAAAAAATTAGCACTCCAGTTGTCGCTCTTATTGATCATGGGTCTGAAGTTAACTTGATGTCTAAAGATCTCTATATGAAGGGGAAATGGCCAATAGACATGCAGCCTGGTTGGAGAATTAAGGCTGCGAACTCAATGCCAGGTGAGTTGTTTGGTGCATGCCCGCAGGTTCTAGTTACAATTGGAGATGTCAGTGATTATCAAAATTTTTTCGTACAAGATCATTCTAGTTACTCATTGATTCTAGGGCAGCCATATATTACTGCCTTAAGAATGGAAACAAGAGTTTTAGAAGATGGATCGGCTTATGCGCAAATCCGTAGTAAGGATGGGAAAAAGGCAGTTCAATTTATGACGGTATGTGTGGATCACATCAGGAATAGAACTTCTCTTCGGACAAGGCCTATTCCTGAAGATTACGAGGATCAAAGTTTTTAAAGGAAGCTTTCATAAGTCGGGACTATGAAAGCTTGAAAGGTGAAAAGATCCCGAATGTAAATATGTTTATATCAAGTTTTATAGCACTTTCTTCGACAAATTCATTTCAGTTTCGTGTTTTTTCTGAGTTAAAAAAGTGGGAAAAACAATACATAGTGGATCTTCAAAGAAATTTCCATGGATGTAGAGTACTTAACTTTGACGAGGAAATCTCTGGAGTCTTTGATGAGATATCCTTTGCAGACACATTGTTTGATCTGCAAGAGTTAATTCAAGGAAAAAGGAGTGATTATGTGATTCAAACGCACTCTATTTCCATGTATAAGGAAATAGCAAAGTTTGAGCAAGATGAAATAGGTAAAGAAGTCTTCGTTGAAACAAAATACAAATCAATTGATAAAAAGATAAAGCCAGTCGCTGTTCCACTTCCTGAAGATAGTAATAAACTTATGGATGATGTAAAAAATCAGCCACCTCTCAGAGATAAGAGAAAAATAGGCCATGAATTCACTAAAGAAACTCTCGAGCAAATTCAATTAGGGAAAGATGGTTTCCTCAGCGATAAAGAGAAGGAGGTATTCTCTCGAATGTTATTTAAGCATGGAAAAGCTTTTTCTTTCAATGCACAAGAAATTGGATGTGTAGATCCATCTGTGGTGACACCTATGATAATTTTCACAATTCCACATGTACCTTGGAATCTCAGACCGATTCCAGTACCAAAAGCTCATATTTCAAAGCTAATTGATCTGTTGAATGACAAAATTAGAATGGGGATTCTTGAGCCATCAAGTGCTCCCTATTCTAACCGTTGGTTTACTGTACCAAAAAAGAATGGGTCATTAAGATTTATCCAAGATCTACAGCCAGTGAATAAAGTGACAATTAGAAATATGGGAACTGGGCCTATTGTAGACGAATATGCAGAAGCTTTTGCAGGAAGATCTATTTATTCAATGGGAGATTTGCACTCTGGATATGATCAATTCCAGCTAGCTCTCGAAAGCCGTGATTTGACGACTATGAGGACGCCACTTGGGCTTGTGCGCATGTGCACTTTGCCGCAAGGTGCCACGAACTCAGTAGCACACATGATGAATGGTATGCATAAAGTCCTTAGGGATTTTATTCCACATCTGACTATGCCATTCATTGATGATGTTCCTATTAAAGGCTGTGAAGAAAGAGATAGAGACGAGACTCTTGATGAGGATGGATGTAGGAATTTTGTTAAAAAGCACATAACTGATTGTGAATCCATTCTTAGTCGGCTGGAAGAGGTTCATTTGACATTGTCTGCTGAAAAATCAGTATTTGGAGTGCAAGAAGTTTTAATTGTAGGAAGTTTATGTGGACCTAAAGGAAGAAAGCCATGTCCAAAGAAAGTAGATGCCATCCAACACATGAAAGAGGTCTGCTCCTCGATCACTGAAGTGAGGAGATTTCTTGGGGCATGTGTTTTCTATGTTGTATGGATTCCTCATTTTGCCCATATTGCTGATCCACTTTATCAATTACTTAGAAAAGGGCAAAGATTTCAATGGAAAGATATCCATACTCAAGCAGTAAGAAAATTAAAGAAAGCACTTGCAGAAGCTCCATTGCTCAGAAAGGCTGATTATACTAATAATAAAGAAATTTATATCACCATAGATACAAGTCCGACAGGTATAGGTTGGGCGATTGGCCAAGAGGATGATGAAGGAAAAAGATATGCAATTCGTTTCGGAGCTAAAGTTTTAAATGTTCGCCAGAGAGGTTACCCTCAAATTAAGCGAGAGCTTTGGGGGATAGTAACTGCACTTAAAAATGATAAAGAATATCTGATTGGGGCAAATGTGGTAGTAGAGACAGATTGTTTACCATTGTTGGGAATGATTGTGAATTGTTCCACTGCAGATATTGCCATGTTAAGATGGATAGCATATATTAAGTCGCTAAACCCTGAGTTTGTTCATATAGCTGGAAGGAATAATGTGGTGGCTGACATGCTATCACGAGCTATATATGAAAATGAAGATTTGATGACTTCTAATGATGAAGAGATAGGTCTAGACTTTTATGCTTCACATGTACATAATTTAAGCCTAAATGAAGCATCTACTGGACTAAATAGAAAAGAGCCAAAGAGTCAAAATGAAAGGCTTGGAATTTGTACTGAGTCTTCAAAGGAAGTTCAAAATAGCTTAGGAAGAGGGAAAGATAACAGATGGGTAGAAGAAGAACCTTACAAGATTCAAATAGGAATAACAGAGAGATTCAATGAAGACGAATATGAAAACGAGTGGAAGGAAATCGGGAGATATTTAAGTATGAAGTGTCCTGATTTTAGTTGGAGCAAAGAGAAATTTCGTACCATTCGAAGAAAGTCAAGCAATTATTTCCTGAAAGATGGATTACTCTGGAAGCGAAGCACTGGAATGGGAAAGATACCCCAGCGAGTTGTAGGTTGTGAAAAATCGAGAGGAAGGATTATGCGTGAAATGCATAACTCACTATGGGCCGGTCATAAAGGCTTTCAAGGATCTTATGAAAAGATAAAGGAAAGATACTGGTGGCCTGGAATGTATGTGGATACCCAAAACTATGTAGCCACTTGTAAACCTTGCCAGATGTACTCCAATGTTAGACACAGAGATGAATTACATCCAACATATCCTCTTAATATTCACTATAAGTGGGTTGTTGATTTAGTTACAATGCCATTAGGGGTGCATCAGATGAGGTATATTGTATTAGCAAGGGAAGACCTAACAAATCATGTTGAAGGAAGAGCTTTAAGGACGAAAACTACAAGCAATGTATGCAAGTTTCTACTAGAAGACGTGTTTAGTAGATTTGGTTATGTGGAGAAAATAGTTGCCGATAGAGGTGAGCTTGATGCTCAGGAAGCTGAAGACTTCTTTAAGAAATATGGAATTCGATTATCACTCACCACCGCTTACAATCCTGAAGCTAATGGAAAAATTGAACGTGGTCATCCACCAATTATTAAAGCTTTGGCTAAGGCTTGTGAGGGGAAAATAAAGAATTGGCCAAATTACCTTCCATTTGCCCTTTGGGCAGATAGGATGACATATACTAGAACTACCGGATATATGCCAGCGGAATTGATGTATTGTCAGAAACCTATTTTGCCAACGGAGAGTCATGCTTTAGCGTGGACTTCCTTGCCTTGGGAAGATGAGGTGTCAAGAGAAGATCTTCTAGCAGTACGGATTCTTCAACTAGAAAGAGGGAAAAATCTGGTAGAAGAAGCTGCATTTAAGCTTAGAGCTTCTAGAGAGAAAAATAAAATTGCATTTGACAAGTCCCACAGATTAAGGCCAAAGAGGTTGAAGGAAGGAGACTGGGTACTTGTTTATGATAGCTCGTTGAATACTCAATATGAGGCTCGAAGAAAACTGGTTAAGAGATGGTTTGGTCCCTATGTGGTATGTAAAGTTTTTGATAATGGAACATACTCACTTAGAGAATTAGATGGGACTAAGTTAAAGGAATTAATTGCTGGAAAGAGAGTTAAGCTCTTTAAAAGAAGAGAGAATGAAAATTACGAGACGGTAATAAAAGAAGACGAAGAAGAGGAAAGTGAAGAGGAAAGATGTGAAGATGATAAAGATGAGGATATCAATAAGGAAAATGACTAAAATAAATTACACCATAAGATGATGTATATATACATATAAAAACATATATACATACATGTAGGTATATAATAAAACTATATAGACAAATAACAAGATATGAATCCGTCTATATGTAATAAATAAGTAAAGCAACAATTAAATTAAATGTATGTGCTTTACTTAGTCATAAATTTCTATTAATACTAATTTTTGTTTCTTTCAGGGTACTGACGGAGATTTGTGATCAGACCATTAATAGGAAGTTTTTTTAGGTTTGATTGGACTGTTTGACTATCTTAAGATCTGAAATGGACAGTGAAGATTCCAATGATACTTCCATTCCTGAGGGTAGCATTCCTGTAAGATTTAGAGAGACGTCAGGGAGTGTGCCTGAAAGGGGGACCTTAGATAGTTCTTTTATATCAACTTACTTGCTCCCTTCACCAGGAAATGAAGAAAGAATTCCTGTAGAAGAGTTTATTAAAGATCGTATCACTAGGGAGACCTTGATTCCATCATCAAATGAAAGAAGTATACTCAGGTATCGAAGGGCACGAACGTATGGAGAAGATGATACTTCGGATAACCGTGAGTCATATATGGAAGTAGACCCAACAGCACTTCTTGTATATAGCCAAGACTTAGCAGAATATGCAGAACTTCTACATCAGCTTGCCTTGTTCCGTAGGGAACGTGAAGGGGGTGAGACATCCTAAAGATAGATTAAAATGTTGTATTAAAGATATGTGTAAATAATGTCTGTTTTGAATCAAGATAGGTTCTTTTTTTTATGAAGAATAAAGTCAGGAAAGATCCTCGGAGATCGGCAAGAAAATAAATACCAATGTACATAAATAAAGCCAGGTAATACTTTCCTTCTTTTGAATAATTGTTTTTTATATAGATTCGTGTGAAATAAGCCTCTGATTTTTGCAGGATGATCAAGTTCAAGTTTTTTTTTAAAAAAGAAAGAATGATTAAAAGCGACAAGCCCGTGCGACTTCTGATTGTATACTGGTGAGATGTTATTGTTTGAATTTCTTTTCTTCTCATGTATGTATGTGTATATATCTATATATACATATATATCTATATGAAAAGACTGCATGGGTTGGGCATATGATATGTAAATAAATGCATAATTAAAGAAAATTAAGTAGACCAAAGATCTCGTGCCACTAATTAGATTACGTGTAATGTGTAAGGGCCAGGATTATATGAGTAAGATTAGAGGATGGACTAGAACTTTCGAGAGCAAGACCTAGGAAGGTGAAGGGAAGACCTAGACTAAGTATCTGTATATAGTAGTGTTTACAAATACTTGATGAGTGAGACACTTCGACTTCTACTCTTGATCTCTCATATGACCTGATCTTCAGACAGATTATATCTTGAGAAAAGAATTCTTATACCAGCCAGCTTTCTATATGTATGTGTATGTGTTGTTGGGTGCTGCGATGAGCTAGTAGGCGGGTGGAACTACCCTGGTCGGGTGATCAGGGCCACGAGCTGACGCTAGTTGTGTCGTATGGCCTGACCTATATGTTGTTACGCGCTCATACGGGTTGATAGGCGGGTGGAGTCACTCTGACCGGGTGGTTAGAGCCACGAGCTGACGTTGATTTCGTATGAGGCTGACATTGTGAATCGTGCGCTATGTCGGGTCGGTAGATGGGTGGGCTAAACCTGGCCGGGTGGTCAGGTCCACGAGTCGCATCCGATTTCGACATAGGCCGAAAAGTGAAAAATAAATAAAAATAAAAGCAAAGATATAAAGGTTGAGCTGGGATAAAGAATTAAAATAAAGAAAAACAGAATAAAAATATGAGAAAAATAAGAAAAGGGTCTGAAGGGGCTTCAGATGATAGAAGATCAATAGGGAAGCCAGAAGCGAGTTTCATAAATCGAGATAGTGAAGACTGGTATATGCAAATGCTTCGGATAGGCTACTAGATCTGACCGGGTCGAGTTAACGAGAGAGCTAAGAAGTTTTCGATTTACTCATATGATTTCTAGTCTAAATGCATTAGTGTAATCTGATATGTTGTATGAGGTGTTTTTGTCTACCTTCTTTTCTTAATTTATGGCAAGACTAATGCATTTTCAGGTTTCATATATCAAGTTAAAATTTTCTTTAAGTTCTGTTTATATGCTATGACTACTTGATCCTTGCTTGTATTTAATGTTGTGTATGCAGGTTGGTGGTGCATCCGGAGGATGCACAGGTTCAGAGGGGGTGGATGTGGTCGTGATACGACAACAAGCTTGGAGATTTGGAACGTAACATTCAACTCAAAAACTTAGTAGCATGAATGCAGATTGGTGATCTCTATCCCTCATTAACTTCTTCACCATGTTTTGATAACTTGCATAATTTGCTTGAGATAATGAATTATCGATGATATAGGTCATGTGGTACTTGCTCATATCATTCTCATGTATGGCTAAAAAGACTTGACAAATATTGTGTGCGGTTGTGTTATTAGGAGTGTAAGCATGTCATGAACACATGCATTTGTGTGATCATTTGTGCATAAGCATTTATATAAAGGCGTGCAAACTTTAATGTATATGTGCACTTTGTATGTGAATGAGAACATGTGCGTGTCTGCATTTAATCATGTATTTATGTATGTATTTTGGTTAGTGTGTGTATTGATGAACGTAAAAAATATGCATTGTGTGTGTTTGCTTGAGAATATGTGTGTACATGAGTGCTTTTGTGTATGTGCATATATTGATGTATTCATAATGAGCGTTAATACGAACAATATGAACTAGGAGGACTCGTGGGTTTTTTTTTCTCTTTTCATTTTGAATATAGAAACCAGTTAGAACGCTAAACCAAGGATCCTGTGTGATGAGCATGGACTTTCATCCAGTGCAGCAGACCATACTGTTAGTTGGTACAAATGTTGGTGACATTGCCATTTGGGATGTGGCATCAAAAGAGAGACTTGCATTTAAGCCCTTTAAAGTATGGGATATTGGAGCATGCTCAGCAGCCATGCAGAATGCCATGATGAAGGAACCTGCAGTGTCAGTGAACAGATGCATGTGGAGCCCTGATGGAAATTGGCTGGGTGTTGCATTCTCTAAACATGTAGTCCACATATACTCATATGGTGGTCTTTCGGACCTGCGGGAGCACCTCGAGATTGATGCACACTCGGGTGGTGTCAATGATCTTGCTTTCTCTCATCCGAATAAGCAGCTTTGCATTATTACTTGTGGGGATGACAAGACCATTAAGGTTTGGGATGCACTCAATGGTAGAAGGCAATATACATTTGAAGGCCATGAGGCTCCGGTTTATTCAGTGTGTCCTCATCAAAAGGAAAATATTCAATTCATATTTTCTACTGCTATTGATGGAAAAATCAAGGCCTGGTTATATGACCATATGGGATCAAGGGTCGACTTGGCGGAGTCTGGTCGCGTTGTCTGCACGATGCGTGTCTTTCCAGCACTTTGTATGGGAGCCAAAATTAGCAGGCTTCTGGTGGCAGAAGAACGGGAAAGCCATATTGATGAGGGGGATGCACATGCGACGGATGGAAAAAGATGATATCAACAGAAGTTCTGAAAACGCATTTTCGATTTTTCTTCTCTATCTCAGACGGGCTCCTATGTTCGCCAGCGTCTTCACCCCGACTGGAAGGAGGTGGACAATAAGATGGAGGCTTTGCTGCGTAGAGTAGCTGCGTCCTGCAAGTATCGCGAAGGAAGATTCTGTGAAGGACATCAAGGACCCAAGAAGTCGACACACACAGTGGGGAAGGAGCTCTTGTGTTTCTTATGATTGCGTTACCGAGGAGGATTCCAGCAGTCCTTTAGAGGAAACTGACTTGAATAACCTCTCGCTTCTGGGTTCCCTTATTACAGCACGGCCTCCCAATGCAACTTTGTCACACCAAGAGGCACTCAGACAATGTGTGAAGCATGCACTCCGTTGGCTTGGAAATTCTGATGCTCCCATCAAGGAGGATACAACGGTAACATACTCTTTTCTCGGGGAACGACTGTTCATTTTCGTGGGCAGATCTGGTTCGGCGGGAAAAATACTCTGAAGCTCTGCTTCTGACGCTCCAAGCGGGAATGATATGAGCGCGATGGTTCTTGTCTGAAGTTTGCCTGTGTCAGACTACTAAGGATTCGGGAAACAGGTTTTCCTTCAATGATTTGATTTCTTTCCTGATATTTCTTACTGCTGATGACCATAAAGGATGTGTTTGATCATAAGTCATGCTCTGCTGAATTTTGCTTACTTGTATTGTCTGCATAAACTTTTATCACCCTTCTGCTGCACCTGTTGATTTGAGTCCTGAAAATGCACACAGTAGTGATTTAAATGCTTCAGTCAATTTAGAATCTAATCTTCCCCTTACTGTGTTAGTCAGAGAAGTCAATCATAAAATATGGGATTATTTTATTCCCCAACAGTATTATCCCAAGCTTTGGTCTCGTTTTGATTTTGTAATGTACCTTACATTGATGCTCAAGTTGGTTTTATGTGCAACCTCAGTTCAGGACGTCTCCTTGTTCAGAACCTGTTTCTCTAGTAAAAACAGGTAGTCATATTGTAAGTTCATGGATTGTCATAAGAAAATAAATTTGATATACAAGTCAGGTGCACATTTCAGGTAGGATAGATTCAGTATTTGACGATATTCAGAAATCTTCTTTGTCAAAGCATAAAAAGGGGTTATCTAGATAAATGTGTGTGGATAGCTGCAAGACAACTTTTGAGATGTCCTTATGTTGTTCCGAACAAAAACAGGTAGTCATATCCTGAAATTCGATCCTAGCTTGATTATGACGAGTAAAAAAATGTAAAATTCATGTAAAATTTTATTTTTCTTTCATCGCAAAATGTGGCATTTGTATGCCATTAATGAATAACCTTGCTGTCAAATGAAACTCTAATGTACTGACTCTTTGGAAATATGCTCATTTGCTGTGTTTTCTCTGCTGCCTTCACTTACACCAGCTCCTGCTTTACCACTTCTTTCTGGTAGCAAGCCTAAGCTAGTAGGTTCTCTCCCAAGCTTCCCTTGCCATCCATCTCTCCAGATAGCCACAATGGTCTTCCTGTCAATGCTACTGCCAAGGTCCTGGTGGACAAGCTGCACCTACAGCTGGCTGAGCTGAAGAAAGCTAGCCTTTCAAGTAGTGGGGCATCACTTTTGTTTGGCTTGCTGCTTCTTGTGACTGTATAAGACATCCAGTTACAAAAAAAAAACTCTCTTGGCACATGCTTCTGTGTTGACTGGTCTTGGGTTTTGTTTGTGCTAAAGATTTTCTTCTTTGTTCTGCTTCTGAAGATGGGCTAGACAGGGGAACCCAATGCATCACTGCTGGTAACCATCTCATCTCTGCACTAGATGGCTAGTGGTCTTTTCATATCTCTAGGCCATGTGTAAGCCGCCGGAGTGATTCAATTGCAAGTACTTTTTTTTTGTAAAGTCTTATCGAAAGGTCATGATGAACAGTTGTAAAAAGAAACCTATTTATATGCAATAAAAGTAAAGCGCTGTGTGTCTATGTATGCAAGCGGTGTGTTCCATAAAGCTCTGTGTACAGGTCTGCACACTGTCTCTGAGAGATGAACTTGTTGTGTTACAGTGTTTGGGTCTTGCTGTATTGTGTCATTGAAGTATATGAGTGTGTTGCGTTACTTGGCATATTGAAGTACTAATTATTCGTTTAGGAATTGCGATTGATGCCTTTTGCTGCGAAGGAAATACAACTGCATGTGACTCTTAAGGCAACTTCCCTATCTAGAGAGACAAGTAAAGAGAAAGTTGAAAAGTGCTCTCACAATCTTGGGGAAGATTAAAGTAGTACTCATAGATCCAGTTCCATGAACCTCATATAAAGCTATGGCCTCAATGGATCCATAGTTAAAAGAATCACACAATTTTCATTTTGTTTAATTTTAAGAAAACGTTTTTCACACTTAAGGTTGGCAGGCATACGTTTTTCCTCATTATAAGGTATTGAGCTGTGTTTGCATTCGAGTTGCGCTCTATTGTGTAGAGAGCTGCTTGTGACTTGAGCTTTCTCTCTTTCTCTCTCTCTCTCTCTCCTCTCTCCTTTCCTATGAACCCCGCGACAGCGTATATACAATCCGGGGGAAAAAAACCTCCTAAAGAGGGAAAAAAGTGCCCCGGCAGTCCTAGAGTGTTCACACACATCACTACCCAAATATATCAACAAATCCCCCTTGGGAGTGATGCGCTGAACAAGGAGCTGGCACTCATGTATAAGGAAGTGCGAAGCTATGTGGAAATCCTGCAATGTTCTCCTGCGTGGGCACATATGCCAAGCTGATCTCCCTAGCAGAGAACCTCTCCCTGACATAGTGATAATGCACCTCAATGTGCTTAGTGCGAGCATGGAACACAGGGTTCCTCGCAACTACCAATGCGCTCTGACTGTCAGTGAAGATGGTGGTGGCAGAAGACTGGCCAACACCCAAATCAGCCATAAGGCGTCTGAGCCACACACACTCAACAGTCGCTGTGAAAGCTGCCCTATACTCAGCCTCACAACTGGAAGTGGCCACAGTAGGCTGCTTCTTGCTCAACCAAGATATACATGAGCTACCAAGCATGAAGAAAAAACCACTGGTGGACACACGAGTGTCATAGCAACCAGCCCAATCTGAGTCAGAAAAAGCATGCAAATCTGGCGGTAGTGATCCCCCCTTGGGATAAAACAACCCAAGTAGCCGAGTACCACTCAAGTAGCGAAAGATGCGCTTAACCGCTTTCCAATGCGTGACTCCTGGGCAATGCATAAACCTGCTCATCTGTGAGACAGCAAACTGAATATCTGGCCGAGTAATGCATAAGTAAATCAAGCATCCAACAGCCTGCTGATAGAGAACAGCATCAAATGCATCTCCAGCATCATGAAGACTCAATCGTAAACCTGTCTCCATAGGAGTGGCAATAGGCTTACAGTCTTCAAGGCCAAAACGCTGCAATAATGTGTCAATATATTTTGTTTGACACAAAGCCATTCCACCATCAACGTGCATAAACTGAATGCCCAAATAGTGATGCAAATGCCCCAAATCAGACATCTCAAATGAGGCATGCAAATCAGCCTTAAAATCAGCAATATGTGTCTCAATAGGACCAGTGAGCAGCATGTCATCAACATAGACAACAATGATCAGAAGCACATCATTAGCACGCTTAACATATAAGGTGCTTTCAGTTGGACTGTTCTCAAAACCATGTGCAATCAGATAGGCATGTATCTTCTCATACCAAGCACGTGGTGCTTGCTTTAAACCATATAACGCCTTCTTTAATCTACACATCTGGTTTTCATGCCCTTTCTGCACAAAGCCACGGGGCTGAAAAACATACACTTCTTCATGCAAGTCACCATTCATAAATGCTGTTTTAATTTCCAACTGATGTACATTCCAACCATGATGGGCTGCAAGTGCACAAATGCTCCGAACAGCAGTCATATGGCATGTAGGTGCAAAGGTCTCATCAAAATCAATGCCTCTTTCCTGCGCATAACCCTTTGCAACAAGCCTAGCCTTATACCTGTCAACGGTACCATCAGGTTTACGCTTCAGCTTGTATACCCACTTAGTGCCAATGGCCTTCTTGCCAGGAGGCAAGTCACATAAAGACCATGTACCATTCTTCATTATAGCATCATATTCAGATTACATAGCAGCCATCCAATTTTCTGAATTTTGTGCTTCATCAAAAGAAACAGACTCATTCTCATCAGAGAGACTAGATGCAGCCATAGCATAGCAATCTGATGCAAAGGAGGCACTATGAGAGCCTGAACGAGTACTATATGAAGAAGGTGCATCTAATTTGCTGTCACGTAGAGTCTGCACCAGCCATTGTGGCATAGTTTTTGCCTGCTCAATATCAGCTCTCTCATCAACAAGTGCATCATGTAAATCTGCATCAGAAATGGAATGATCTGCATCATCATATGAAACCTGCAAAGGCTGAGAAGTTGCCTCATTAGGACCAGCACTAGACTGTCCACTTGTAAAAAGAGGCATCAAAGTATCATACATGTCTTTGGAGCTAACAGATGTCTCCTTAGTACATGAAAGCAATGGCTGAATAGCATCTTCCACAAAGACAACATCACGGCTAACCAGAATGCGTTTAGTTTATGGATGATACAGATGATAGCCTTTACTTTCAGAACTGTACCCAACAAAAATACATTTTACTGCCTTATCATCCAATTTTCTGCGATGTTGTTCAGGCACTAATGCATATGCCAGACAACCAAAAACACGCAGATGAGCAACAGATGGCTTCCGGTCATGCCAAGCCTCATATGGAGTGATAGACTGCAATGCTTTAGTGGGACACCTGTTCAGTACATATGCTGCACACATGACAGCCTCAAGCCAGAAACTATGTGGTAAAGCCTGACTTTTGACCATGCACCTCGCCATCTCCATGAGTGACCTGTTCTTTCGTTCAGCAACTCCATTCTGTTGAGGTGTATACGGTACTATACACTGGTGTTTTATCCCACGTTCAGCCAGAAATGCATTAAAATCTGAAGACATATATTCCCCCCCTCGATCAGAACGGAGGGTGCCCATTTTACATGCTGACAGATTTTCAGCTAAAACCAAAAACTGTTTGAAGCACATGAACACTTCGGACTTTGATTTGAGTGGATATACCCATGCATGCCTGGAAAAATCATCAATGAAAGTCACGAAGAAAGGTAATTTCCAAAAGAGGGTGTCTGCATAGGACCACAGACATCACTATGTACAAGCTGCAATTTCTGCATAGCCTGAACTGAACCATCTTTTGGAAAGGAAGAACGCTGCATTTTGCCCAAAATACAGCCTTCACAAACATGTTTTCCAGGTGCCTCAAGTTTGGGCAAAGAGGACACCATTTCAGATTTCTGTAGGTGTAACAAACTAGCAAAATTCAGATGACCAAAGCGTGCATGCCAAAGCTTTGCATCTGACATAGCCTGAGAATCATGAACTGCACATGCCGAATCATTCACAGATCTTTCATAGTCTATGAGCTTATACAGCCCACGACATGAGATGCCAGAAGCAATAATCACATCGCCATTTGAGAGATCATGGACTGTACACCTGTCATCAACAAATTTCAAACCAAGCCAATCTTGGCTAATGCAGAAACTGATAACAGATTCTTTTTGATCCCTGGCACAAATAAAGCATCTGACAAAGTGAAAGAACTACCATCAGCAGTAGTCAGAATGATCTTACCAACTCCCATAACAGGATAAGAGGAGTTATTGGCGCATGTGACAGTATTCCCTGTAGGGGCAGGCTCGAGTGAAGAGAAGAAACTGCGCTGTGAGGTAATATGTTTGGTCGCCCCACTGTCAAAGTACCAAACATCGGAGTCTACTGCAGACATGCACTGATCATGAGAAGATGGGTCAAAACTGCAAACAGTAGTAAACGCCCATTCTTCTTCCTGCACAAGATTTGCAGACTCTGTTTTTGGTGTAGAGGCCTCTGCAACAACCATTCCAGCCTCTTTCTTCTTTGCCTCTTTAGCAGTCAGTTTTGGACAGTTCTTTATAATATGATCATTTCCTTTACAGTACTTGCAGAACAATATCTGCTTTTCTGATTTCTTTTCATCTTTATCCTGGTTCTTCGATTGTGCAGCATTTGCAGATTTTTGCTTACTAGTAGAAGAGCTCCATTTTCCTTTGCCCTTTTGACTAGCCAGGAAAGCTTGATCTGCAACACGCATAATGGACCTGTTCTGCCTAGACTGATCTTCCTGCAATAGAACAGAGACTAATTCTTCAAATGACAAGGCATTCGGATTGCCTTTCATCATCAACCGAAGAGTAGAGGCAAAACTCTGATATGAATCAGGAAGACCATTCAGAACGGTCTGCACAAGTGAGCTATCTGGTATAACCTCATCAGCAGAAATCAATTGTTCCTTCAGGTCTTTGATCTTTGTAAGAAAACTGTCCATAGAATCACCTTCATTCATGTGCTCACTTTCCAACTGTTTTCGGAGGTAAGCAACACGAGCCTCATTCCTAGCCTGGTACAAAGTGGTAAGTGTATCCCAAGCATCCTTTGCTGTTCTGCAAGAGTGAATGTGAGGAATAATGGCACGTTTGACAGACAAAGCTATCAATGCATGTGCCTGGGCATCTCTGCCATCCCAACGAATCTGCTCTACAGTAGGTGCAACAGAAACAGCAGCACGAATAGGAATCTGCGGAATATCATCTTCGACACCATCTTCATCAGCTCCAGTACCTCCAGCACCTGTATTTGTAGTACCTGTAGTCGCAGGTGTAACAGGACGTCTTTCAACACCCTGCACAATGTTCCACAGTCCTTTTGCAACTAGTACATGTCGCATCATATAAGCCCATAATGGGTAGTTGGTACCATCCAACTTATCCTCAACAGCCAACATACGGAATACATCACTGCTTTCAGCCATGGCCGGTGACTAAAATACCTTGATGCAGAAAATTGATTGTATCTCAAAAAGTTGAACGGAACTGCCCAGACGAGTTCTCCTAGACCTGTAGCAAACTTCGAGACGCTTAAACTGGCGAACAGAAACTGGTATATACCTTTGGCACAAAAGGACGAAATAGCCTGCACAAGCGCTGCGATAGTGTGTTTGGAGGCCGAAACGAGCTCAGATTGCCAAATTTCGTGCGAATCTGAGACTACAAACGGAGGAGTGTCGACGGCACCCTAGAAGAAGCGACGACCTGCTCTGATACCAATTGTTGGAGATAGACGTCTGCGGAAGCACGCGAACAGCACAAGGAAGTAGAAGAAGCTTGGAGCACAAACACACAATACTGAATGTATTACTAGAGAATGTACAAAGATAAGTCTTGACGTGTGTCACATACACATCCACGGACTTATTTTCAGCCATACATACATCCTCAAGTTTCTTCCTCAAGTATGCAACACGTGCTTCATTACGCACGTCATATAAAGAAGCAAGAGTGTCCCATGCTTGTCTCGATGTAGAACATGACCGAATGTGTGGAACTATATGATGCTTCACTGAAAGTGCAATCAAAGCATGTACTCGAAGAAAAGCTACATCTATGATAGTAGACTATGAAGTAGAAGCACATGCCGGTCGTCGATCTACATCTGCCACTATGTTCCAAAGTTGTTTAGCAACAAGAACATGCTTCATCATGTAAGACCACATCGGATGGTTGGTCCCATCAAGCTTATCTCCAGCTTGAAGCATGTCAAACAAGTCATTGTTGCTCGCCATTTCAGTAAGGAACAAGAATGTGACAAATCCTTCACTTCGACGAAAGCTCAAATGAATGCAGAAATTTCAGCTCACAAACGATCAATCTGATGGTTATTCTAACTACACGAATGGCTTTGAAATGAGGGTAAAACCCCAACGCACATGGTGGGATGGTTTCTTGGCTGCTAAAATTCACAGTTCTATACTCTGATGTCGATTTGCACTGTTAGAAGTGCGCGTGCACCACGACGCAAAAAACCGAAACATGAGAAGGAGATGAACCTGCTTTGATACCATTGTTGGGTGTATTTAGAAGTGCAAGAGACATAGGAGAAGCACACACAAGGAGCACAAATGCAGCAAGACACACGGAGAAGACGATGGCTGGAATAGCTCTCTCTATTGACGATTAAAACTGAACTAAAGTAAGAGCTGAATAATATCCCTAAGTACAAAGTACCACCACATATGAGAGTATCAAGTATGTGGTAACATGGGGAAAAAACCTCTAGTCAGCACTAGAGTAAAAAGTGCCCATGTATAGGGAAAAGGTTCACATCAAAGCTACTCGAGGAACACATAAGTGTAACACTAACTCAAGTCCAAGAAAATATTTGAGAAACCCTAGGTCATTGAATTTGAACTCTTGCGTCATCTGATTTTTGATTTGTTCGATGGCATTGGCATCACTACCTATAAGAATGAGGTCATCAACATACACACATAAATATATCATTTCTGAATTACTCTTCATGAAAAACAGAGAAGAATTTTCATTGCTCATCATGAATCCTTGCTCTTGAAGATAGGTTGTTAACCTATGGCTCCATGCTCTAGGTGCTTGCTTCAAACCATAAAGAGCTTTGTTCAATTCGCATACATGATTTACCTTGTTTGAATCTTCATACCCAATAGGTTGTGCCATGTAAACCTCCTCTGAAACCCAACCATTGAGAAAGGCATTTTTCATATCTAATTGATACATATTCCAATTTCTAGAGGAACTCTCTACCCATAAATAATTAGAAACGTTCTTTTCATTAACCATTGATCTAGCTACTTCCACAATCAATCTGTTCCTCCTCTCTACTACTCCATTTTGCTCAGGAGTATACCTAGTAGTAATCTCCATTTTGATACCTCTCCCCAGCAAAAATGCATCAAATTCATTGGAGAAGTACTCACCTCCTCCATCTGGCCTTATCCTCTTTAGACTTTTCCTTGTTTGATTTTCCACAAGTGCAAGATACTTCTTAAAACAACTGAACACTTCATCTTTATGTTTCATTAAATACAACATATTCCATCTATTGAAATCATAAATAAATGACACATAGTACCTTGAGCCTGAAATTGAAGGGTCCTTCCTTGGTTCCCACATACCTCTGTGGACAAGTTCCAAGTAATCCTCATGCATATAGCCTTTCTTTGTAAAGGGTAACCTTTGTGTTTTACCAAACTAAGAAGGACCACATTTATAGATCATATGTTGTTTGGATACATTAGGTATCCCAAGTACACATTCATCTCTATGTTCTCTCACAATTGTACCCTAATCTTTTGTGCCATATCTCTAATTTAGACAAGGTTTGATCGTTATAATTATAAAGTGCAATGTTTCTAGTGTCCTCAAGCTCAAATGTAAGTAATCTACCTATTTTCTCTCCTTTGGCTATTCTTATGAATCCATGTTGGGGGTTCTCCGTAAAAGCTCCATATTTATTGAAGCTGACGTGCAAACCCCTTTCCACTATTTATCCAACACTCATCAAATTCTTTCTGATAAAAGGTACATAAAGAACTCTCCTCAACAGATTTCTATTCCCTTCAAAAGTTCTGACATTTCCTACCTTGACCATTGAATGCTTGGTGTCATCACATATCTGCACTTGGTACATTCCCTTGGGTTCTTCAAGATCACCAAGAAGAGCATCATTGCCTGCTACATGTTTTGAACAACCTAAGTCAATATAGAAGAGGTGCTCATCATTCATACCTTGTTTTGAACTCATGTTCATAATGAGAAGAGAATCCTCTTGATCCTCTGTATAATTCTTGAAGTCTTTTCTTGATTTGCATCCTCCTTGATAATTATTGTTCTTGTTATTGTAGCCATGGTTGTAGCCTTGATTATGGTTGAATCTTCCTCTTGATTGTGAGTAGCCACTATTGATATATTTAGGTAGTGATGTGTGTGAACACACTAGGACCACCAGGGAACTTTTTTCCTTGTTTAGGAGGTTTTTTTCTCTTGGCTTGTATATACACCTATTGCCCTAATACGCTATGGACCTTTGTACCTTCTCTAGTACTACATTTAGTATTGTGTGTTGTGCTCCAAGATTATTCTTCTTCCTTGTGTTGTTCGCGTGCTTGCGTAGATGTCTAACTCCAACAATTGGCATGAGAGTAGGTCGCTACTTCATCTAGGGCATTCATGATACTCATCCGGTTGCAGTCTCAGAATTGCATGAATTTTGGTGAGCATACTCAAGGTGTTTTACAGATCAAATTAGCTTTGCTATGTCATGTCAATATCCCGATCTAAGCTTTTTTTGGCCTCCAAATGCACCATCATAGTGCTTGCGCAGGCTATTTTATCTTTTGGTGCCAAAGGTATATACCAATTCTGGTTCGCCGATATAAGCATCTCAATGTCTGCTACAGGTTTAAAAGAATTCATCTAGCCAGTCTTGTTCAACTTTTTGAGATATAGTCAATTTTCTTCATCAAGGTATTTTAGTCACCGGCCATGGTTGAAAGTAGTGATGTATTCCATATGTTGGCTGTTGAGGATAAGTTGGATGGTTCAAACTACCCATTATGGGCTTATATGATGCGACATGTATTGGTTGCAAAAGGACTATGGAATATTGTGCAGGGCATTGAAAGACATCTTGTTACACCTGCGAATACAGGTACTACAAATATACGTGCTTGAGCTAATGGAGATGGTGTCAATGATGATGATATTCTACAGATTCTTGTTCGTGCTACGGTTTTTGATACACATACTATGGAGCAGATTGGTTGGGATGGCAGAGATGCGCAAGCACATGCATTGATAGTTTTGTTTGTCAAACATGCCATTATTCCTCACATTTTCTCTTGTAGAAGAGCTAAGGATGCTTGGGATACACTTACGACATTGTACCAAGCTAGGAATGAGGCTCGTGTTTCTTACCTCTAAAAACAGTTGGAGAGTGAGCACATGAATGAGGGTGATTCTATGGACAACTTTCTAACAAAGATCAAAGACTTGAAGGAACCGTTGATTTTTGTGGATGACCTTATACCAGATAGCTCACTTGTGTAGACTATTCTGAATGGTCTTCCTGATTCATATCAGAGTTTTGCTTCTACTCTTTGGTTGATGATGAAAGGCAATCCAAATGCCTTGTCATTTGAGGAGTTAGTCTTTATTCTGTTGCAGTAAGATCAGTCAAGGTAGAACAATTCCATTGTGTCTGTTGCATATCAAGCTTTCCTCGCTAGTCAGAAGGGCAAATGAAAATGGAGCTCTTCAATTAGTAAGCAAAAATCTGCTAATTCTGCACATTTGAAGAAGGAAGACAAAGATGAGAAGAAATCAGAAAAGCAAAAAATGTTTTGCAAGTACTGTAAAGGAAATCATCATATCATAAAGAACTGTCCTAAATTGGTTGCAAACGAGGCTTGAATGGTCTTTGTAGAGGCCTCTACTCCAAAAACAAAGTCTACTAACCTTGTGGAGGATGAAGAATGGGTACTTTGATAGTGGGGTAACTTTGATAGTGGTTTGACCAAACATATTACCTTGTAGCTTAGTTTCTTTTCTTCACTCGAGCTTGCCCCTACAGGGAATACTATCACATGCACCAACAACGCCTCTTATCCTGTCATGGGAGTTGGTAAGATCATTCTGACTACTACTAATGGTAGTTCTTTCACTTTGTTAGATGCTTTATTTGTGCCAGGGATCAAGAAGAATCTATTATTCGTTCTTGCATTAGCCAAGATTGTCTTGGTTATGAAATTTTTTGATGATAGATGTATAACTCATGATCTGTCAAATGGCGATGTTATTATTGCTTCTGACATTTTATGTCATGGGCTCTATAAGCTCATAGACTATGAAAACTCAATGAATGATTTAGCATATGTAGTACATGATTCTTAGGGTATGTCAGATGCACAACTTTGGCATGCACGCTTTTATCATATGAACTTTCATAGTTTTCTATGCCTATAGAAATCTGAAATGGTGTCCTCTTTCCCCAAACTTAAGGCACCCAGTAAACATGTATATGAAGGTTGTATTTTGGGCAAAATGTAGCATTCCTCATTTCCCAAAGATGGTTCAGTTCCGGCTAGTCAAAAATTGCAGCTTGTTCACAACAATTTTTGTGGTCCTATGCAGACCCTCGTTTGGAGATTATCTTTACTTCGTGACTCTCATTGATGATTTTTCCAGGCACGCATGGGTATATCCACTCATAGCAAAGTCCAAAGTGTTTATGTGCTTCAAACAGTTTCTAGTTTTGGATGAAAATATGTCAGCATGTAAAATGGGCACCCTCTGTTCTGATGGAGGGGGGAATATATGTCTTCTAATTTCAATGCCTTTTTGGCTGAACGTGGGATAAAACACCAGTGTACACTGCGGTATACACCTCAACACAATGGAGTTGTTGAATGGAAGAACATGTCACTCATGAATATGGCAAGGTGTATGGTCAAGAGTCAAGGCTTACCACATAGTTTCTGGCTTGAGGGTGTTATGTGTGTAGCATATGTAGTTCATAGGTGTCCCACTAAAGCACTGCACTCTATCACTCCATATGAGGATTGACATGATCGCAAGCCATCTATTGCTGATCTGCATGTTTTTGGTTGTCTGGCATATGCATGACTGCCTGAACAACATCACAAAAAATTAGATGATCAAGTAGTAAAATGTATTTTTGTTGGGTACAATTCTGAAAGTAAAGGCTATCATTTGTATCATCCACAAGCTAAACACATTCTATTTAGCCATGATGTTGTTTTTGTGGAAGATGCTATTCAGCCATTTCTTTCATGTACCAAGGAGACATATGTTAGCTCCAAAGACATGTATGATACCTTATTTCCTCTTTTTATAGGTGGACAGTCTAGTGTCGGCCCTAATGAGGCAACTTCTCAGCCTTTGTAGGCTTCATGTGATGATGCAGATCATTCCATTTCTGATGCAGATTTACATGATGCACTCATTGATGAGAGAGCGGATCTTGAGCAGGCAAAAACTATGCCAAAATGGTTGGTGCACACTTTGCATGACAGCAAATAAGATGCAGCTCTATCATATCGTACTCGATTAGGCTCTCATAGTGCCTCTTTTGCATCACATTCCTATGCTATGGCTGCCTCTAGTCTTTGTGATGAGACTGAACCTATTTTGTTTGATGAAGCACAAAATTTTGAACATTGGATGGCTATAATACAATCTGAATATGATGCTATAATGAAGAATGGTACTTGATCTTTATGTGACTTGCCTCCTAGCAAGAAGGCCATCGACACAAACTAAGTATACAAGCTGAAGCATAAAATTGATGGAACAATTAACAGGTATAAGACTAGGCTTGTTACAAAGGGTTATGCACAGAGAAGAGGCATTGATTTTGATGAGACCTTTGCACCTACTTGGCGAATGACTATTGTTCATAGCATCTGTACACTTACAACTCATCATGGTTGGAATGTACATCAATTGGATATCAAAAAAATTTTTCTGAATGTTGACTTGCATGAAGAAGTGTATTTTTTTCAGCCACTTGGCTTTGTGGAGAAAGGGCATGAGAACTAGGTGTGCACATTAAAGAAGGCATCATATGGTTTAAAGCAAGCCCCATATGCTTTGTATGAAAAGATAAATGCCTATCTGATTGCACATGGTTTTGAGAACACTCCAACTGAAAAGCACCTTATATGTTAAGTGTGCTAATGATGTACTTTTGATCATTGTGGTTTATGTTGATGACATGTTGCTCACTGGTCCTCATGAGAGGCATATTGCTGATTTTAAGGCTCATTTGCATGCCTTATTTGAGATTTCTGATTCGGGGCATTTGCGTCACTATTTGGGCATTCAGTTTATGCACGTTGATGGTGGAATGGCTTTGTTTCAAATGAAATATATTAACAATATTATTGCAGTGTTTTGGCCTTGAAGACTGTAAACCTATTGCCACTCCTATGGAAACGGGTTTATGGCTGAGTCTTCATGATGCTGGAGATGCATTTGATGATGTCCTCTATCAGCAGGCTGCTAGATGCTTGATTTACTTATGCATTACTTGGCGAGATATTCAGTTTGTTGTCTCACATATGCACAGGCTTATGCATTGCCCAAGAGTCAAGCATTGGTAGGTGGTTAAGCATATCTTTTCCTACTTCATGTGTCTTTGTGTGTGTCTTTGTCTCAACTCTGTCTACTAGTCTATTTTAATGTGCTCTTATTGTCTTAGATATTCATGGCTTTTTCATCATATTCCTTGAATCTCATATTTGATGTATGTTGGTACATACCCAAGGCTAAGCATTTGTGGTTGATTTTGCCTTTGTCTCATATGACTTTGTTTTCCATCATGAATATATTGAATTTTCATTTTTTATTTCTAACAAGATGATGCCTTCAAAGCTAGGAAAATGACTTATGTGTACTTGCAAGAACATTACTACAAGTGTGAATACTTAAATATTCATAGCAAAGCATGAAACTTGAATGCATATATGAAGGTGTTTTGAACCATGTTCTTATATATGTGTTTGTGGTATTGAATGCATGAGGACTAATACTGCGAATGATTGTGTATTTGGACATAATGATATGCAATTATACATGTGTTGAGGGAGGGTGCATTTGTGTGTGCATGTAATCAACACATTGAAATGTGTTTATAGTAGGATGTGCATGTGAATTTGTATGTGTATATGCATACCAATCTGAGTGTACATATTCATGTGTAAATATAAACATATATTTAAATGTGTATATGCTTAAGCTCGTCTAGATCTTCTTCAAATAAAATGCACCAGATGATTACTTTTTCGCATTCTTTTCGTTCCTATAGGTTTTAAAGTTGCAAGATCATGACATGAGGGAGGTCCTCTTGGCCAAAGGGAGAACAAAAAGAAGGAGGGTGTTAGGTTCTTTGATTTTTTAAGAGCATTATCTAGAAATCATGGAGTGAAGCATGAAGAATGGAGGGAAGCACAATTTTTAGACTCCTGTAAATGATGTATACCTTCACATGTTATTTTTAAGAAACCTAGCTCATGAATTCCCTTATGAAAGTCTTTGTTATTTGGTAGAATAGGTTGGAGTCACTGAGAAATCATAGGTGTTAAAAGTAGCACTCACTTGGTTGTAGAAGGATGCTAGAAAACTAACACATTGCCAAATTACCAATAAGTTTTGAAGTATTCCTCAAATTAGAGATGAGGATGACCACTCTAACCAGAGAATTCTGGAAGCTGGTCACAAAGGTGCTGAATATTTTATGAAACTAAGTGACCTTCTTCCATGTTACTCAAGCAACAAAGATTAAGGACGCTCAAGGGATATACGAGGGAGTATGACATGCTTTCGTAGGTAAGCATAATTTCATGGAGGTATCTACCAAACATGATCCTTTATGAATGTGCTTTAGTGAAAGTAGTATTTTTATCAAAATATCAATAATTTTCCATCAACAATGAAGGCTGGAATCCATCAATATAGAGGAGAAAATGCGAGCAGGAAATTTTTTGGCTATGGAGGGAAGATAGCCATAGATAGATTAGACCATAAAGGAGTTTCTTTGGAGCCATATTATTGTGTGAAGGGATGATAAAGAATATAAATTTTGTAAAAGGAACAATTCGGAAGGTCTAGAGATGAAATAAAGGATTGGAGGACAATCTCTTTCATCGTAATCTCCTCGGGATACGCTCATGAGATAGTGGATACTTTTTCTTTATCTATTCATATGGAAAGACATCTAAGCTTTGACGAATCCAAAGCTCGATAGTCAACGAGGAGGTCTAGAAAAGAAAAACAAACTGATGTGAGGTGAGAGTTGCACATTTGCAAATAGGGTTGTAAGGAGCACATGGATCTCCTTAGGGGGATATGGCTATTTTGAAGAAGAAAAGGGTGAGAAGAGCGAGAGACATACAATCTTCTTCACAGATAATTTCAGAGAAAGACTAGAAGGTTTTATTGTATAGAGATACAAGGGTAGCTCTAGAATAGTTGATGTGAACCTTCATCAGTGGATGGGACCTCCTCTCTTTCGGTAGCCTGTTGAGAGGACGAGTAGTTCATGTAGAATGACAATAGCCAAGGATCTTGTTAAACGCGTTTTGCCATCAGAGACGCGTTTAAGCTCTTTTCGGGTTCTTGGGAGTGGAAGGGGTCTAAATAATCAGAGGCCCTATACTCGATTTTCCCAATTAACCACTCACACCACAGTACCGTAATGTTAAATCTCTGTTAACTCTCCAAACTCTGGTTTGTTCTCTCACAGTTTCACTGTCTGTACTCAGACTATTACTAACTCTTCCATAAACTTCCGATTATGCTTTGGTTAATACGTCCTCAAACACACCGCGCTGAAACTATTCATTACCGTAATACAGACTCACACGTCGTACTTAATGGAACAACGTTAAACACAATTGAAGATAATCAAAACAAAAGCAGAATAACACAGTACTACTCAGAATTCTCAAAACACAACACAACGGAACTCTACAGACGTATCGCCTAGACAGACAGTCTCGCGATTCTTCTGTGCGTCATCGAAGCGTCCTTTCATTGATTTATAAGAGATTACAGTTCTTCACAATGACCTTTCGGTTCGTGCGGAATATGAAAAGAGACATGTTTACAATTGCCAATCTGGCGGCTTACACTAGCACGCACGGTGGACTTGAACCGGCAAGTATAAAAAAGTTTATTGCTCATCTATTATACCCTGTAGATACACTGTTCTAGCTAATTTAAACGTTCTGGCAATTTTCTGTTTGAGGCTATCAAGCATTTTCTTTAGAATGTCTAGTTCTACTAGTTGCGCATCACTACAGATAGAACTTAAAGAAATTACTTGGCTCATCAAAATTTCTGCGTGTCTTTGCAGAAAAGGCTTCCTGCAAATAAAAGTCATTTGCGAAAGCTACATCTCGGTTCACTTTCATGTCTTGAATTTGTTTGTCAACTCTAGATAATCTTTCTGCTTGAGCACTTAATTGGTTCTCTCTTCTTTCCAATTGTTGATTATGAAATTGGATGGTCCGAGAACCTTGGTATCTCCTTCTGTAATTGAGCTACCAAAGTCATCTGCATTTTAAGAGCAGAATTGGATTCAAATAAATTGACTTCTGCTCACTAGAGTTCTTAATTAGTCCGCTTAGCCAAATCGGCCATCTCCTATCCTCACTGCACGACTTCATCTAATTGAACTCGCGTTTCTTCTAATAGATTTCCCAATGCTATGTGGGCATCTTCCTTATCCTGGAGTAACTATTTCAATTGCAGGATCTCTGCATCAACAGCATACAATAAATCATCTTTGGCTTTTACTTCAGCAAGTGCAGTATCTCTTTGACCGATCAGTCTTTCCTGTTCAGCAAGCTATGCGTGAAGATGTTTAATCTGGAAGTGCAGATTATGATTCTCTGCCTTCACTGCATCTACCTCTTCCTGCAATGGAATGATATCCGCTTCTAAAACATCAACTTTATGTTGAAGTTCGTGTCTAAGGTTATCACCAATATCCTTCATCTGTTGTGGTAGTTGTTGCGATAGGTGGATCAACATATGACCCATGGATGCTAGCTAAGTAATCATAGGAAGCGAAGGAACCGGAAGAGGAGGACATGGTTGAGAGGAAGAAGCTGTCAGGAGTTGATGGAAATTGGGTGGAGAATAATTAGGTGAAGAGGAGGATGAATCCGGTGCTTCAGATACAATCGGTGGAATGGGAACAATTGGTTTAAGTGGAGATTCGGGTGGAGGAGTGGGTTGCAGATTGTTAGCTGCTTCGGTAAGTTACTGCGTAGTTTCTTGAGTAGAATTTCTCTCTCATAAAAATGCTCCTTGGATTCCTTAGACACGCTCTAGTTTGCTTACTTACACCCTCCTTTCCACGAAACGCGTGACAACATTCTATCACCCAACTTATGCTACCCATGAAACTATGATATAGAAGGAAGAAACATGCATCGAAACTTGAAAAGACAATATATATTCAAAAGGACTCAATAGGTTTAATTGTTTATTTTCTTTGGTGTAGATTCTCATCTTCAACGTTTCCACTCCAAATCTTCATCTTCTCGTGTTTATTTGTTTTACTACATTCATATAGATATCAAATAGGAAAAATTAGTTCTACACAATTATACTTACAAATTTCACTTTATATTAGCATTGCCAAATCCTTGGTCATAAGTTCCTCTTTGAACATCATATGCTTTGCTAGCTGTCATGGAGAGAAGCCATCTTTGTAGAAATGTTCAATGTAATCACACAAAAATTATTAAAAATTCGAAATATGTAAGCAATCTATCTCATTTTTCAATCCGTGCTTTTAGGCAAAAACCTATTTGCATATATTGTCGAGAAATGGTGATAGCATGAAGAGAGCATCCCCATATAGCTACTATTCTACATTAAATGTTCAAATGCATCATACGTGGATGCACTTTACATATTCAAAGCACTTATACATGCCTTCGGAATGCTCAATGTGCTGGTCCTAAATAAAAGAATACTTCCATGCATGCCTTCTCTTAAAATCTATGCATAGAATCATTCGGATGTATGTCAATATTTGTATTCATAATAGCTTCCATTTGGTTGTCTTCACTTGCATATTTCTCATAATCTATTTGTATATTATCATGTGCATGCGTATTCACATTTTTATCCAACTCATAGCTTTCTTTTATATTTCCATTCATATATGAGGAGCGTAGAATGATGTGTGTAGGACTTAACTCCCAACCTATTTATAGCCCTTGCCTAGTCATCCCTAGAGTCCTCTCCACGATTCCTGTGCTTGTCTAGCCATCATGAATAGGCACCTTAATTGAACTCTCTAGATTTGGGCCTTGGCTATGCCTTGAGAAAGGATCTTATGGATCCTCCAAACATGTACATCTCTAAAACATCACACCCTCTCCCCTTTCAAAGATAATTTTCTTTTCAATTATCTAGAAGGATTTACAGACCCAAGAATCATAAAATGTGATCCCAAGTAGTAAAATTAGTGTGTGTTGTGTGGCAGAAACTAAATATAAAGTCTCTTTGCTACCTATCCAAAATTTACGCTCCAAGATAGCACTCCTTCTATAGGGTTTGCTCTAAGAATCCCTCTAAACTCCAATGAGCAATATCCTTGGACTCCTTATGCCTAGACATTGACCAATACCTTGAGACTACTTGTCACATATAAAGACCTTGGAAACTTGTGCGTTCTTCTTAAAATTTGTAGTTAGAAGTTGTCAAGTGTTGATAATTATAGTAAGGAATAACAATACGCTCATCTAAGAATATGAGCCACCTATGTAGGTTCCACAAATTGGTTCAAGAACTTACCAAGCACAAGACGAAGAGAATGGTAGAAGAAAACTGTAGTAGAAACATCCTAGAAAAATTCATTATGTCTCAAATCTCTAAGGTAGATACTAAAAGTAATAAAGCCTAATGAAATAATGTTGCTTTCAAATTTAAAAAATTATTCATAAATAATGGAAATCTATATCGAAGTAGTGTTTTAAGCTCTAAATTAAACAAGTAAATCCACTAAATTACTTATCTTAATGAAATTAAACTAGAAAGAACTTCTACCTTGGTCCAAGTTACCTTATACTAAATGATAATCTATCGCAAAAATACAACAAGTATTAGAGCTATCACTACTTTTATAATGATAAAAGAAAACTTGTTCATGTGAAAGAAGCTTGCATTATATTTGTGTTAGTATATGATCAATGTATACTCCTCATGGTTGTATGTAGATTTTGTAAGGCCCCCGTTATCAGGAGAAGCCTACCGTGGATTACCCAATTGATGAGAATCCCAATTTGCATGTTGGATGAAGGTCATATTGGACCATGTAAGGTATTGTAAGGAAAGGGAGTTACGAGGGTCCCCAATTGTGGGGTCAGGGGCAGCGGTGAGCATGGAATATTTCATGGAATATTCCCTGTTGGAGTCAAAAACCACTCATATTTGTTAGGTCGCTTCAACCAGCCTTAGCCCTAAATGGCAATTATGCGGGTGGTGGACACCCATGCTCTATTGCCCATGTATAGCCATCCACAGAAGGCCACCCATTATCATATATATATATATATATATATATATATATATATATATATATATATATATATATATATATATATATATATATATATATATATATGACTTCTAGACTACCTAAAACATCGAATTCAGCCAGCATACCTCTACCTTATATCTCCATATCTAGAGTTGTGTAGATCACCATTTAAGCTCTACCTTGAGAGCTCACGAGTGGACAATGCCATCATCTTTGTACTTGCTGTTAGTAGAAAATTATCTTCTCTACTACTACTCTTGTGTTACATTGCATAACTATTATCTTTCATGGTATCAGAGCTGTAAGGTTCGAATAGCTTAAGAAGTGTCACTATTTTAGCCTACTATCAGACCTGAATATGAGTAGATTATTCGAGTGATTAAATGATGGCTTCGTCATCGAACACTGTTCTTGGTGCTTCAGCTAATGTTAATGCTGCACCTATTGGAGTTCGTCCACCTACATTCACTGAAGGGAAGTTGGATGGAACTAACTATACACTCTAGAAGTTCAAAATTTCTGTAATTTTGGACTCCTATGAATTACTTGACACTGTCATGGGACCGATGGGATTGGATCTAGAGCCTATACGAGTTGAAGATCCAGCAAATTCAAGATTGATGATTTAGCCAGATCCAGATCTTCTACGAGCTTGGAAGAGGCTTAATGTTGATACATTATGTGCAATTGTCACTAGTTTAAGTGATTCTATGCTTACTTTAGTTCAACATACTACTAAAGCACATCAAGCTTGGGGCATATTGGCTCGTCAATATGAGACCAAGAACCACACTAGGATACAGAATTTAGAAATCAATTGGCAAATGAAAAGCATTCTAATTCTGAAAAGGTTGAAAATTTTATCAAACGGATAAAACATCTTCAAGATCAATTGGCTACAGTTTGTGTTGGTATAACACTATAAGAGTTGGCTTGAAGATGTGTACATGTTCTTCCAGCATAGTATGATGGATTAGTAACAGCCCTTAACACACAGGTAAGACCAACTCCCCTTACATTTGAAGAGTTTTGTGCTATGCTTTTAGAAGAGGACATGTGGTTGAAGAATTGACAAAGTACAAGTGATGCTACATTCTCAGCAAATGCAAAAGGTAAAGGCTCTTTTGATGGATCAAAGAAGATTTCAAATAAGAAAAAGTTCACAGGAAGCTGCTTCTATTGTGAATAGAAAGGAAATGACATCAAGGATTGTAGAAAGAAGCAAGCTGATGAACGAAATGGGACTATAAAATCATCGTGGAAGAACAAAGAGTATGCAAACAACACAAAGCTAGAACTATGGGTAGCTATTGAAGAGGTATGCTCATGTACTCAAGTTGGTGTTGATGAATCATTGATTTTAGATAGTGGAGCTTCTCGACATATGACCAGTAAAAAGGATTGGTATAGTTCCCTAGTGCCTCTATGGGAATCCATCAATGAAGTGGTGGGAAATGACTCCAAGTGTCTAGTGGAAGGAAATGGAACCATCTCTTTTATCACTTCTTCAGGTGTTGAGAAAAAGTTATCCGATGTTCTCTATGTTCCTACACTTAAAAGAAACTTGTTGTCAGCTTCTAAAATAACAGATCATGGACTCCAAGTTCACTTCAATAAGAGTGGTGTAGAAATCATGGATTCATCAGCTAATGTGGTCGAAAAAGGCATGAGACATGATAACTTGTATGAGTTAAGTGCCTTAAATCTACAAAAGATAAAGATGTAAGCAGGTTATGGCACCAATGATTTCGACATCTCATATTTGCAGTTTTGAAGGACATACAAAGAACAAGGATGGTTGCTCATTTGCTTGCATTTTTAAAGTTGTAGGAACCTTGTGAAGCCTGTATGATAGGCAAGCAACAATGAAAGGCATTTCCACGAGAGACCAGGAATTGATCTCAAGCTCCTCTAGAGTTGGTACATGCTAGTCTCTGCAATAAAATGTCTGCACCTGCTTTACGAGGATCTTTCTACTTTTTGTTGTTAGTCAATGATTATAGTAGAAAGATGCGGCTTTATTTCATTCGAGAGAAGGCTGATGCTTTTGAAAAATTTAAAACATGGCATAAGTATGTGGAAAATGAATCAGGAAGAGAATTGAAGAAATTCAAAATAGATAGACGACGTGAATTCTTGGCAACAGAATTCAATAATTACTCTAAGGAGCATGGTGTGAAAGGAGCATGGTGTTTAAGGAGCTGATTCATTCTGGGCAGATGCATTCAATACAGTAGTCTACATCCTCAATCGAAGCTATACAAAAGCATTGAAGGGGATGAATCCGCAAGAAACATATTCTGGTAAAAAGCCCTAAGTTTTGCATTTCAAAATTTCTGGTTGTTTCTGTTATGCACATATTCCTGATTCAACAAGAGCAAAGTTGGATTCAAAAAGAAAAAGTGTGTCTTCCTAAGATATAGTGAATAGTCTAAAGCATACAAGTTGTAGGATCCTAAGGCAAGGAAGATTTTTGTCAATCGAGATGTGGTGTTTCATGAACAACCACACTTAGTAGAGGATCAAGGTAAATCTACTATCTCATCAAATGGAGAAATATCTCACCTTGTGCCTATCAAAAGACAGGTTAAATTTGAGGAGGAAACATCTGATGGTGAAATTTCCTTAGTAAAAAGCCAACAAATTGTAGCTACATAGAGCAAGCCACTACCAAAGTGGGCACAACAGCTCTTTGATGATCACAGTCAATATGTAGATGTACCAGAATCATCTCTTAAACGCGCGTTGTCATCACAGGCACGTTTAAACTCTTTCGGGTTCTTGGCAGTGGTAGGCGTTTGCTAATCAGAGGACCTATAACTTGATTTTCCCAATTAATTCGTTCACGTCGTAGTACACTAATGTTCAAAGAGCTCTGTTAATACAAATTACTATCACTACTCTGGTTTCTCTCACAGACTTACTGTTCCTACTCAGATTAATACTTTCTCAGTACGTAGCACCAGAGTTATTCATTACCGTAACATAAACTTCATTACCGTAACTTAATGGAATGGGCTAACCGCAAGTTAATGTAATCAAACAAAGACGGAAACACAGTATTACTCAGATTTCTCAAACACAACACTAGGGCAACTTCACAGAATGTAATCGCCCAGACAGACAGTCTAGCGATTCTCTTTCATTAGTTTATAAATAGATACAACTCTTCGAAACGACCTTTCGGTTCGTGCGGAATACGAAAAGTAGAGAATTACAATATGCCAATCCGGCGGTTTACATTGGCACGCACGGTGGACTTCAACCCGCAATGATACAAAACTTAGGGCTCTTCTACTATACCCTCAATATACATGGTTCGGGCTAAATTAAAGGTTCTGGCAATTTTCTGCTTCAGGCTATCCAGCATTTCCTTTAAAGTGTCTAGTACGACTAACTGTGCGTCAGTACGAAGAGAACTGGCGGCAATTATTTGAGTCATCAAAATGTTAGCCTGTGTCTGCAAAAAGGCCTTTTGCAGGTCTAAATCATTTGCAAGGGCGGCGTCTCGATTGAACTTCATGTCTTCAATCTGTTTGTCGATTCTGGATAAACGTTCTGCTTGAGCACCCAACTATTTCTCTCTTCTCTCTAATTCCGGAGACTGATATTGAATAGTCCGGTAATAAGCATTACGTTCCCTTCGAATCCCTGCGACCTTCTTCTGGAGATCTGTGTTTTAAGAGCAGAATTCTCCTCAAATAGATTTGCGTTTGCAAACTGGAGTTCTGTATTAGTTTGCTTTGCTAAATCTGCCATTTCTTGTCCTTTCTGCATGACTTCATCAAGTTGTACGCGCGTTTCTTCTAATAGATTTCCAACTCCCACACGAGCATCTTCTCTATCTTGGGATAACTGTTTTAAATGAAGAATTTCTGCATCATCAGCACTTAATAACTCATCTTTGGCTTGTATCTCATCTAACGCAGCATCTCTTTGGCTGATCAATGATTCTTGTTCAGCAAGTCGAGCCTGGAGCTGTTGAAGCTGTACGTGTAAAGCATGGTTTTTTGCTTTTACTACATCCGCTTCTTCTCGCAATGGAATAATATTTGCTTCCAATACATCCACTTTGTGTTGTAATTCGTGGCGGATATTGTCAGTAACTTCCTTCATCTGCTTTGGTAGTTGTTGCGACAGTTGGATTAACATATGACCCATGGATGCTAACTTAGTAAACATAGGAATCGAAGGAAACAGGAGAGGAGGAAGTGGTTGGGATGAAGAAGCTGACAAGAGGTGATGGGAAGAAGGTGGAGAATAATTAGGGGAAGAAGAAGAAGTAGCAGGTTGTTCAGGGATAATGGGTTTGACAGGTGCAATGGAATCGACCGAAGGCATGGGTGGAGGAGTGGGTAGAAGACTGTTGGCTACCAACACGATTCCGGTCAGTTGCTGCATAGTCGCTTCAGTTTGGGAAACTACAGAATCTACTGCCGCAATCAATTCCTCAAAATTTTCTGCAACAATAACTTGCGCAACTTCTTGCACATCTTGTTTGGACTGTTGCTGAGAATTTTCCCGAGAAGAGCTTTCCGTAGTATTGGCAGAGGATGAATTGTGGTCTTGTTGTCAGATGGGAGAAGATTGGGTGGACAAATCGGGTGAATCTAGGTTGCAGCTATCATGGAAAATCTCTTCTTCATGCCCGGTGGTCGAAGCTTGTACTTGACTTTCAGAGGGGCTTTTCCATCTTCGCTTCCAGTGAAGAAGATAAAAGAGGTCTTCATCATCATCTTCTGTATCTTTGAGCACTTGGGCAGATTCTTCATGGTACAAAATTGGAGCTCTTCGCGGAGGTTGCACACCTTGAATGGCGGGGAACAGGAAGGTAAGGATATGCGGAAGACGAGAACGTGGAAGATCTCCCTTGTTAACATGCTTAATAACTGTAACGCATTCACGGTGAATGCACCGGAAATAATAGGAAGCAAAATTAACAGGCTCCTGAGAAGCCATGTCAATCATCGAGTAGAACGGGCATGAAATCCCGTAAGTGCGCTTTTGTAGATTCAATATTGCCACTAAGAATTGCAAAGTGGTTCGTTCAGGATCAGGGTGACACAAGATGGCATACTCATTCGATGAGTGCCTTGGGAATAATTCCATCATGGTAGCTACTGAAAGGAGAGGAGAATTATCCCCTCCTTCCAGAGGGAGGCGGAAAGCTGCAGCAAATGATGCTAATGTGATTACTACACGAGACGGTAAACATAGGATCGGTGCAGAAAATGATGCTAATGTGATTACTACACGAGACGGTAAACATAGGATCGGCCAACTCTGCTCCGTAGCAGGTGTGGCGGTGATGGTAGCAATAATTTGGGCGTAATACGGATGACACTCCACTGAATGCCAAGGCAATTCAGCGAAGCTCGATAGACCTTGAATACGTAAGAACTCACTCACGTCATGAGGGAGTTCGTCACGGTGTCGGGAAGTTGCGGACATAAGGCTGGTGGATCAGTCAGCCACTAAATCCCTCGGCACACGCAGGGTGTATGAGACAATTGTAGGTGTTTTAGGTATATTTTTCTTTCGTCTAAGGTATCAGAAATTCTAAATTACTCTTAAATCTAGGAAATATGGAGTAGATAATTGTAACACTTTAAACGTTTAAGAACCGTAAGGCTAGACTGCTCTATATCTATCAATAGCTTCTTGAGGTATAGGTACTATCAAAGTTTCCTCAGTTAATTTTTCTTTTATAATTTCGTCTTCTTCGATTTCTAAATGATTAGGTTGTGTACGCCTAATTAAGGGTGGTGGAAATAAATCTAAGTTATCTTGAGGATCATTAGATGCGAATGAAAATAAGGCTATAAATCTATTCAAACAATAATCATGAGAAATTGAAATTAACGATTTCAGACAACATTGACAAAAATGATAATGCAAATTAGAATTGAAGTAATGCTAATGACAATAATGGATGATTACAATGCTATAAAATGATATAATTTCTCTAAAAGATGGCTAACAATAAGTGAATCCTATACAAAGCTTAATCAAGGATAATTTCTATGGATTTAATTCAGATTGTCGGATAATTGTATTGATGAAATCTTCACTTTGCTTCACTTCACTGCACTTCAATTGCTTTTTAATCTTCAATGTTTCTGCAAAAAACATTAGGAGAAACTTGAGCTCAACACACATTTAAATACATACACAAGTCCTTCCTAATCCACTCTTTTGGTTTTAACTTTTAATCTACAACCACACTTTAATCTCCTTACTTTCACCACACTTTAAATTGACTTTATTTACACAACTCACTTACTCCATTCTTTTAACCTTTTTTATATACACCATTCATTTAAAGTTTCTCTTTAACTTCCTTTAATTGCATCATTTATTCCAACCACTCTTTCAATCACTTTAGTTACACATCTTCTATAAACCATTCTTTTTCCTAGTACTCATATAGACCACTAGTTATTTATCCATTTAATTAATCATTTTAATTCTATTTACCCTAAATTTCTCAATTAAATAAATCCATTAAATTAAGCTTAGGTTAAGCTTTTAATTAATTAGAACCTTAGTATTTAAATGCACACATATGATTAAAGTAATTATTAATAGCATAGTTTAATTTTTAATACATAAATATTTAATGTATAGATTAATGTTTTTGAATAACAACTATTCTAGCCCTTGAGACATACTAAAACCCTAGAAAAATTACTAAAACCCTTCAGAAACTCATGAAAACCCTTTAAAACTCTTCTGAACCCTATCATTAATCCATTAACACTTAAATAAACCCTAGCATTAACCCATTAGAATCTTTTGAGACCCTTTGGATTAACCCAACTGACATAAAATCATATCAACTTATGAAATCCTAGGGTTAAATACCCATGATTCTTGAATGTATGAATAAAACAACTCATTAAATATGAAATTAGAGTAAACCCTAATATGAACATGTATTCTTTATCATTTCCTGTACCTGCAAACACTTCAAAAGTAGTTAATTCAATCCAAAACAACTAATCAACAGTGATATAAAAGGTTAGATTTCACCAATTAAGTTAATTTTATTTTATCTGGTCATCAACTGGAAAGTTGAAAACTTTTCGACATTCGCCCCGGCCAAACCTGCACATCGTCCTCGATGGGCCAACATGCAGATCATAGAAAGCAATATCAAATTCTTTTGATAATTATTCATGATTCAAATTCAAATTGTCTATATATAAAAATGCTTCTATCATTAGTACATCTTCTGATAGAAAAGAAAACCTATAAAATTATGTAAACTTGAATTTAAACCTTTTCGTTCAATGCATGAATTGGAAACAGGTTTTAGAAGGAAACTATAGAACTCATTCAAATAGTGTTCATACTAACTCTTCTATTAACTGTGTTCATAAGTAAAGCATATGTTATATAAGCCTTCTATCCTCATCTCCTAGCCACTTGCCATTAAGATACAAAAAACTAACTCCCCTCTAGCATACATCCGCCTTATATAGCCCGCTTTTCAAATCAGAAGTGATTTCGAGACCACAACTGATTTATTTGATTTTTCTTTTATCTCATTTTTTTTTATCATAATTTTTCTTTTTTGTCATTTTTCCTCTTTTCATATGCAGCAACCATTAATGTACTGCTTTCAATTTTTCTTCGCAACTTTTTTGATGAAGGGGAAAGGCTTAACCCCTAATCAGAGCAAAGGATCTAGAGGTAAGCTAAAGCAGGAACTAGGATCTCTTTAGCTAAATGGGTCAGATTTAAGGAAGCTTACCTATATAAAACAAGCCTACTTCTACTAGGAGTTGCAAGTTAAGGGTTCCTTCAACTATTCATATGACAGCCATAGGTCTCTAATCCCTATCTTCTCTTCAAGCACATTCCTACTTCAGTGTAAATTCTACTTTTCATAATTTTATAAGAAGTTTCTTAACTTAGCTGAAGAATGTACATTTCTAATTATGATAATGCATGGAAAAACAAAAATTAAAACATTAATCAGGGTTAGAACTGTTTCACCTGATCTATATTGATTCCATCTTTAGCATTGCTTTTCATCCAAATATCGCTTTAATTGCATAAATTTTAAACTGCATGTACTATCTTCAATCTCCTGTGCTTATCTTAATCATAAATCAGTCTTTAATTAATTGGTTCAAAAAACATCTTCAACTCCTGCTATCAAGCAACAACATATAAACTCACAAGAAAATTAGTTTAAATAAAATTTTTGTTTTCATACATAGAAAAGAAAAAATTTAAACATTATTTTTATTAAAACATTCATTCATCATTTTCTTCATCAGATAATAAATCATAATATTCTTCATTTCTTTGTTTAAATATTTTAATTCTTTTACCTGCAATTAAATTTTTAAGCAGAGTTCCATCTAACTCTCTTAAGGCATACGTTCCATTTTCATAGATGCCGGCATAAACCTCGTTGTTCTAGTACAGGTCATTCTATCAGCCCACAAAGCGAATGGCAAAAACTTCGGCCAATTCTTCAGTTCTCCTTTGCAAGCTTTAGAAATCGCTTTTATGATAGGGGGAATGCCCTCTTTCAATTTTTCCGTTAGCCTCAGGGTTATATGCAGTCGTAAGAGCTAAACGAATTCCATGCCTAGCAAAGAATTCCCTAGCCTCTTGTGCGTCTAATTCGCCCCTATCGGCTACTATTTTTTCAATATACCCAAATCTTGAAATCACATCTTCTAGAAGAAATTTGCATACATTGAAAGTAGTTTTTGATCTTAGAGTTCGGCCTTCCACATGATTAGTAAGATCTTCTCGAGCAAGAACTATGTATCTCATTCTATCGATACCTTTGGGCATGGTTACTAAGTCTACTACCCACTTATAGTGTATGCATGGTGGATACATAGGATGTAGTGGATCCATATGCTTAACCGATGAATAAACTTGACATACATCGCAAGAATCCACATAATTCTTTACATTCACATAAATACCTGGCCACCAGTAACACTCTCTAGTTTTTTCATAAGTGGCAACAAAACCTTTATGCCCGGCCCATAAAGTATCATGCATGCTCTTCAAGACTTGCATCTGAAGATTCTTAGTACCTAGTACTCTTTGTGGCATTTTTATCTTCCCCCTTGCATGTCTCCAAAGTAATCCATTTTTTAAGAGAAAGTTAAATGCTGTTTTTCTAATATTTCTAAATCTATTTGAAGACCATGAAGGTGATCTAACTAAAGTACTAAGATACTTTCCAATCTCTAGCCACTCTCCTTCATATTCATTTGAATTAAATTTTTCATATACATAAACTTGGGAATCATAATTTATCATATTAGTATCTACTTTGGCTTCATCATTCTCATCATACCTAGCTCTTGAGAGCATATCAGCAATAGAGTTAGATTTTCCTAAAATATGAATTAAAACTGAATTTATAAATTTAATATAAGAAATCCAACGAAGCATTGCAATATCTGGTGAAGAACAGTTTGTGATCATTCCAATTAGCGGTAAACAATCTGTCTCCACAATCACATTTGCTCCTATGAAATATTCTTTATCAGACTTTAGAGCTGTGACTAAACCCCAAAGTTCCCTTTTAATTTGAGGATAATTTCTTTGAGTATTATGTAAAATCTTAGCTCCAAATCTAATAGCATATCTTCTACCCTCTTCATCATCTTGACTTATGACCCAGCCAATTCCAATAGGACTAGTATCAACAGTCAAAATAATAGGCTTATTATTCGTATAATCTACTCGTTTAAGGATTGGAGCTTCTTGTAACAACTTCTTTAATCTACGCATTGCTTGAGTATGTTTTTCTATCCATAAAAATTTTCTTTTCTTCCTTAATAAATCATAAAGACAGTCAGCTATATGTGCAAAATGTGGTACCATATAACATAGAAGATACAAGCTCCTAAAAATCGACGAACTTCACTCACATTTTGAGATATCTCCGAAATCTTACTAATGGCATCAATTTTCTGAGGGTATGGCTTCCGTCCATAATGGCCACAAAGATGACCTACAATGAGGACCTCATTAACACCAAAAGTAGATTTTTCTATAGATAATGTTAAGCCAACTTGAATAAATCGCTAAAAGATTCTTTGGCAATCAAGGATATGAGCCTTTACAAATCTACGACAACCATCTTCATCCAGAGTGCTATCTTTATCTTCTTCCAAGCAACCCTTAATGGGAATGTCATCGATAAAGGGCATAGTAATGTGAGGAATAAAATCGTGCAAAACCAAATTCATTGCACTCATCATGTGTGCTACTGAATTGGTCGCACCTTGAGGTAATGTACACATCCTAACTAATCCCAAAGGTGTTTTCATGGTAGTAATGTCTCTACTTTCTAATGCCAATTGAAATTGATCATACCGAGAGTAGAGATCACCCATTGAATATATAGAATTGCCTGAAAATGCTTCCGCAAATTCATCCACAATTGGACCTGTACCCACATTTCTAATAGTCACTTTATTAACTGGTTGAAGATCTTGGATAAACCGAAGTTTTCCACTCTTCTTGGGCATAGTAAACCAACGGTTTGAATAGGGAGCTGAAGAGGATTCTAAAATATGCATATGAATTTTTTCTTTAAGTAATCTGATCAGCTCTGGAAGATGAGCTTTAGGTACAGGAATAGGGCGCAAATTCCAAGGAATATGAGGAATAGTGAAAATTATCATCGGTGCAACTATCCGAGGATCTGCACATCCTATCTCTGAAGGCTCAAGAGAAAATGCTCTTCCATGTTGCTCAATAATCTTCAAAAAATACTCTTTTTCTGCTGGAAGAAGGAAACCACTAGCATCTAATTTAATTTGATTTAAGGATTCTTTAGTAAACACATGGCCAATATTTTTCGGATTTCTGAGGATTGGCTCATGACTTACATTCTTTATAATATCATTACTAAATTTTGGTAGTGGTTGTGCTACGGGTTTAACCTTCTTACTAACAGTTTTATATTTAGTCTCCACTAAGGCATCATACTCATGATTAATACTAAAGGCATATTCCTGAATTAATGCATACATATCAAGTGAAGAGATAAGAATATGGGAATTAGACTTACTCTGATAACAAAGTTCTAATTCTTCTAATGTTGAGAAGAAATGTGTAGTTTCAATAATATATTCAATACTTTCATCCATTAATAGATCTCCTTTGTTTTTCAAATGTTTTTCGTATTTTTTTATAAGTTTTCTTGGAATTTGTTTAAAATGAGAAATATTTAATGTAGCAGATGGAAAATGAACAGTCATTTTATCTAAGTTCTGTACAAGATTTTGCGAGATTTCGAACCAAAGTCCACTGTCATCTCGCTCAACAGTGGCATTTACTCGAAATCCTGTTCAATGTGTCTTAAAGGAGTTTTTCTTAAAGATCTACGATTACGAGGATGATTTATACAAAGCGTCATGAATTGGACAGATTTAAGGCCATCACGAGAACGAATTCTTGCAAAAGCACTTCCATCATCCAATACTTTTATCTCCATTCTTTGTTCACAAATGAACGGCTGCCCCAAAATAATTGGGTACGAGCAGTCATCATGAACGAAGAAATTATGTTCCTCTTTAACATCTCCAATAGTAATAGGAACATTTGCACAAGCTCCTAGTAAATAGCCAGAAGCATTATTGGCTGCCTTCATTTTCCATCCATGGTCCCTATCAATAGGCCATTTTCCCTCATTATAAATCTCCCTTGAGACTACATTGATTTCTGATCCTGAATCGATTAATGCTACTTGCGGTTTTTTATTATTACCTATCTTAACCATAGTTTCAGTGGTACCCCTAGCCCAATGTTTCTGAGTGTAATGGCTATTTGGGTCATCATTTCCTTTTTCCAAATGTCCAATAACAGGTCCCAAATAATTTCTACGATCAGAAGATTCTCTATACTCAGATTCATTTATTTGTACAACACTCACTTTCGGTTCATCCTGATCTTTTCTTTCCTCCATTTCAATATCTTCCGTTCTATACTCTATAGGTTCTCTTCTTTGTTTAATGATACTCATGAAATCTTCTTTCACATCTGTTCTTGAAAATGCTAACCATTCCTCTAATGTCATGGCTACTTCTGCCTTCATGATTTTCTCATCCATAACTTTCCGAATGTCTATTTGTTTCTCAATTTGAGAGATCAATCGAAAAGTCGGAGGTTTCTTTTTTGGTTTTTCTTCCTTACTACCTTCTTCTCGTATGGGTTGTGTTTCATTTGGTTTATCTTGACTTCTATCTTCACTTGTAGTTTTCTTTTCTAAATTTTCTCCTACTTTCTTTCCTTTACCCTTATTTTGAGGCTTCTTTTCTTGTTCCTGTTGTTTTGGTTCCTGACTAGGCTCCATCATAGGCGGTTCTTTAATTGTATCAGTCGTTTCACCCTCTTTTCTAGCCCTAGTTGTTCGTTTAGACTGTCCCTCTTCATCCCGTTTTCTTTTCTCGTCTATATTAATTTCGTGGGCATAAACTGAGAACATGTCTACAAGCTCATTCCAACATGTCTTTGATCTAATATCCGAGCTCGTAGCATATAAGTTCGCAACTGATAACTTGCCTCTACTAGCAGTATCATAAACCTGCTCCCAGAAATCACAATTAGAGTCTTCACTATCCAGCCTACAAGCATATGTATTTTGGCTTGTGGAGGCTTCAAAGAAGGTTTTCATTCCCCCTTTTCCATCGTTTGATGCCAAGGGCCTTTTTGTTACATAGTCACAGATCTTTCGATCTACTTCTATGACCCAATTCTTATCCTTGGCCTCTTTAAATAAGTTGCATGTCCAGTGTGGATGCTCCAAATCATCACACCAGAGACATCTACGTGCTTGGTTAAATGGTCTTCTAGCTGGCATCTAATTCCTAGGATTTTGTTCTAATTCTTTTGATTTCTCCTGATCTCTCAATTTAAGCTCTTGCATACTCTTTATAGTAGCTATTTCAGTCGCCAAAGTCTCCACATGTTTGACAAGTGATTCTACTGATGTTTTTAACATTATAAGTTCAGAGTCATCCTTTTTAGGGTTATAAGAAGTGGGGTCATTATCTATCTTTCCTGGCACATCTCTTTCATATATTCTTGGAGTTTGCATCTGATTTCGCTCCTGCCTTTGGGCTAACCTATGGACAGCTGCTCTTACGTTATCCCAATTTCCAGTAAGCCCACTCATAGTCGCTCCATCCTCAAGCATTGGTTCTAGCTCTCGTCTAAGAGATGGATCTAGCATGTTTAGAAAATTTCTCAATTTATCTGGTTCAAGAGCTGTTCTGTCTGCTTGAGGCATTTGGTTAAATTTGATATCAAACTCAGTTAATCCCTGAGTTATGTGTTGGTCTAACTTCGTAGTTCCTACCCATCGCATAAATGTGGCTCTATTATTCTTACTGTAATCTTCATGCGAAAATTCAGTAAGAAGCCGAGTCTTGAAATCCACCCAAGTCATGTTTGGTTGGACTACTCGCAATTGGATTCTCTCTCTAGTGAACCCATGAGCAATTCGTATAAATGTATCTTTTTTATTGTCTTCCGGTAACCCATATTGTTCTGTCAATTGTTCATAATATTTAAGATAAGCTGTTACATTTATTCCAGTAAATTCCCCCCTATCTGTTTTAATTGCATCTATGATCTTCCAAATTTGCTGCTCTTCAAAGTGGTCAGCCATAGTGGATAAGTCTAACTTTATAGATAAATATGAAATATACGTATATAATTCTCGTAATAATCAGTCTATATCTTGATCCTGATACGACTCCGTGGTAAAAGAAACAAAAATACAGAAAATATTCCAACTCCTTTGCCAACAAAACTAAAGAAATTTTTCCTACTATTTTACAAACAAAAAGAAAATTTCCCTATGCTTTGGCAATAAAGAAACTTTTTCTATAATGTTGTAAATAGAAATAAAGAATCCTTTCCTACTACTTTAGAAATAAAAATAAAGAAAACTTTTCCTACTATTTTGCAATAGAAAAAACTAACGAATTTCCTATTGCTTTGCAAACAAAGAAATAAAGCAAGCTTTCCTACTATTTTGCAATAAAGAAACTTTTCTCCTACTATGCAATAAAGAAAAATTTCCTACTGCTTTAGAAATAACGAAACCTTTTCTACTATTATGCAACAGAATAAGAATAAATATACCTGATCAACTAGCTTGATGAAGAGGTTCGTTGTGAATGTGCTCAGTGCAAAATCTTTTTATGCATGTGCAATCGTCACTTTCATGAAAATTGATGGATAAAGGTGACGTGACGAGGATCAATCAGCTGCAGCTACAAAGGATGTCGATCTTCTTCTTCAATCGCCAAATTATCTATATATGCATATGCAAAACAGAAAGTAAATATACCTTTATACCTACGGTGTCGTGCCGAACTTTCACGTCGGGTTCACCAAATTGTCGGGAAGTTGCGGACATAAGGCTAGTGGATCAGTCAGCCACTAAATCCCTCGGCACACGCAGGGTGTATGAGACAATCGTAGGTGTTTTAGGTATATTTTTCTTTCGTCTAAGGTATAAGAAATTCTAAATTACTCTTAAATCTAGGAAATATGGAGTAGATATTTGTAACACTTTAAACGTTTAAGAACCGTAAGGCCGGACTACTCTATATCTATCAATAGCTTCTTGAGGTATAGGTACTATCAAAGTTTCCTCAGTTAATTTTTCTTTTATAATTTCGTCTTCTTGGATTTCTAAATGATTAGGTTGTGTACGCCTAATTAAGGGTGGTAGAAATAAATCTAAGTTATATTGAGGATCATTAGATGCGAATGAAAATAAGGCTATAAATCTATTCAAACAATAATCATGAGAAATTGAAATTAACGATTTCAGACAACATTGACAAAAATGATAATGCAAATTAGAATTGAAGTAATGCTAATGACAATAATGGATGATTACAATGCTATAAAATGATATAATTTCTCTAAAAGATGGCTAACAATAAGTGAATCCTATACAAAGCTTAATCAAGGATAATTTCTATGGATTTAATTCAGATTGTCGGATAATTGTATTGATGAAATCTTCACTTTGCTTCACTTCACTGCACTTCAATTGCTTTTTAATCTTCAATGTTTCTGCAAAAAACATTAGGAGAAACTTGAGCTCAACACACATTTAAATACATACACAAGTCCTTCCTAATCCACTCTTTTGGTTTTAACTTTTAATCTACAACCACACTTTAATCTCCTTACTTTCACCACACTTTAAATTGACTTTATTTACACAACTCACTTACTCCATTCTTTTAACCTTTTTTATATACACCATTCATTTAAATTTTCTCTTTAACTTCCTTTAATTGCATCATTTATTCCAACCACTCTTTCAATCACTTTAGTTACACATCTTCTATAAACCATTCTTTTTCCTAGTACTCATATAGACCACTAGTTATTTATCCATTTAATTAATCATTTTAATTCTATTTACCCTAAATTTCTCAATTAAATAAATCCATTAAATTAAGCTTAGGTTAAGCTTTTAATTAATTAGAACCTTAGTATTTAAATGCACACATATGATTAAGGTAATTATTAATAGCATAGTTTAATTTTTAATACATAAATATTTAATGTATAGATTAATGTTTTTAAATAACAACTATTCTAGCCCTTGAGACATACTAAAACCCTAGAAAAATTACTAAAACCCTTCAAAAACTCATGAAAACCCTTTAAAACTCTTCTGAACCCTATCATTAATCCATTAACACTTAAATAAACCCTAGCATTAACCCATTAGAATCTTTTGAGACCCTTTGGATTAACCCAACTGACATAAAATCATATCAACTTATGAAATCCTAGGGTTAAATACCCATGATTCTTGAATGTATGAATAAAACAACTCATTAAATATGAAATTAGAGTAAACCCTAATATGAACATGTATTCTTTATCATTTCCTATACCTGTAAACACTTCAAAAGTAGTTAATTCAATCCAAAACAACTAATCAACAGTGATATAAAAGGTTAGAGTTCACCAATTAAGTTAATTTTATTTTATCTGGTCATCAACTGGAAAGTTGAAAACTTTCCGACAACGGAAGGTAGCAAAATTTGCTAGAGCTTCCATTATGCACATGCAAAAGCACAAAGACACTAATACGCAGTAATCACAGAAAATGCAAAGCACACAGAGCACATAGACACAATCGTGATTAACAGAGAAAAGAAGAAGATTAAGTAGCTACTCGGTAATGCGAGGCGATCGAAAGTGTTAATCATCGCGCGATGTTGGGATGATAACCTTCATAACTATGGTGTGCATGCATATGCAGAATCAATAATACAGGGCAGCTTTTAATCATGATTAGATATCAAAATGAGGATATTTAAAGGCTTATTCAACTAACACGAAAAAAAAATAAAAAGAAAGTAAATAACACAAAGAACACGTGAGCGAGAATCAGGTGCTTGGTGATACGGCCACAACTTTGAACCATTGATCACTTTAGGAAGAGGAATTCTTATCAAGGTAGTCAACAGAAAAGTAGCTGGTCCCACTTGTTCACTAATTCGGTGAGGACCAAACCATCATAATTTGAATTTTCTAGCAAAACGATTTGATTTTACATTATAAAATAGCACAAGTTGCCCCACCGTAAAAACAGGAGTTTTGAGATACCCATCATGAGTACAGGCTTGTCGCAACTGCATTTCTTGAAGGACCAACAAACTTTCCCAGCGATGTTCATCTAAATCTCTGAGTGTGTCCAACTGAAATGGCAAAGAGTCTTCAGGTAATAGTTTCTGAGTGACGGCCACGCCATTGGCGTGATTGCTTCCAGCCCATAAGCAAGCTTGAAAAAGTCACTCTCGTTGCTACTTTGTATGTAGTCCGGTATGCCCATAAGACTACAAGTAGTAACTAGTCCCATCTTTCTAGTGATTCCACAACCAATTTGCGCAGCATACTTAACAAGGACTTATTAGTGCTTTCTGCCAATCCATTGGCACGACGATAGTACTGAGCTGAATTTATGTAGAATTTAAAAAGAGTGCGTTAGTACTCGCATTAAATTGTTGACAAAGTGTGTTCCTTGATCTGTCACAATTTCCAGAGGTAATCCATCATGTGGAAAAACATCCTTCATCAGGCACTTTGCTACCGAAACAGCTGTAGGGGACCGTAAGGCCCAAGCTTCTGCCCACCTGGTAGCATAATCTATATAGGTCAACATGTAACAATTATTGCTAAGGGTTTCTGGTGGTGTGATAGGTCCAATAAAATCAAGGCTCCACTTTTGAAAAGGTTCCAGAGGCAATAAGGTTGCAAAGGAAAGCAGTGATGTTGTAAAGGCTATCCAAATCACTGACAAGTGTCACACTGTTGCACAAACTGAATCACGTCTTTGTACATGGTAGGCCACCAAAGCCCACTTTGCAGAATTTTTCGGTTCGTAAGATCTGCTCCAAAATGTCCACCGGAGGGTATGGAATGTGTCATAGCGATAACGGAGTTTACTTCATGTGGGGGAATACAACAAAGCAAGACACCAGTGTGATCCATATAATACAACTGTCCTATAATCAACCGGAATCTGCAAGTGTAAACTGCAATTTTTCGATGCATAGCAGGAGACGTTTGAGGAGGAATACATCCATCAGTAAGAAAGGTTAGTAACGGATCATAGTAGCTAGGTGGCACAGGACGTTCTGCAGATTTGTCACTAATCGGTTTAGTAATGTAAATTGCTGGTGTGGTGTCATCAAGGCCCATTGGAGCTTCATCGGAATCCAACCAAGATAGAAAATTTGCTAATGCATGTGTAGTACCGGGTCGATGAATCACTTCATAAACGAACTCTTGTAACAATAGAACCCAACGTGCCAAGCGATCACCTAAATGTTGTTGCCATACCAGATACACTAGCGTAGCATGATCTACATGAAAGGTGAATTTTTGGCCTAAAAAATAGTGTCGGAATTTCTTTATAGAATACACCAAACCGAGACATTCTCTTTCACTTACTGAATAATTCCGTTCAGCGGAAGCAAGTCAATGACTTGCGTAATAGACAGGTCTAAACCACTTATCAGATTGCTGCATTAAAACACTTCCAATTCCTATGTCTGAGACATCGACGAAGACATGGAACGGGCATTCCCAATCTGGGGGTTGCAAAATTGGTGCTTGAGTCAATAATTCTTTTAAACGATCAAAGGCAGTTTGACATTCTAGAGTCTAGTCGAACTATCGGGGTGTACTAGTCATTAGCCGATTAAGGGGTGTTGCCAAATGGGCTAACCACCGTAAGTGGCGACCATGCCACCGAATCTGTCCCAGGAATCGCATAACTTCTTTTGGTATGGTAGGCACAGGTGCTTCCAACACGGCTGTAACTTTGTCTGGATCAACTTGTATGCCTTGTGCAGATATAATGTGGCCAAGGAGTTTGCCACAAGTGACCGCAAAAACAGATTTTGTCGGGTTCAGGCAGAGTCGGTATTCACGGCATTTTTCAAAACAACACCGTAAATGATACAGGTCTACCACCATCTTGCTGAATAAGGAGAAGTCATCTAAGTATACTTGCATAAAAGAAGTGAGGTAGGGTGAAAAAATTTCCTGCATACAGCGTTGGAAGGTGCTGGGAGCATTCCTTAACCCGAACCACATGATCGTACAAGCAAAAATCCCCAGTTGGTAATGAAAGTTGTTTTCGGTATGTCTTGTTTAGCCATTCTGACCTGGTTATAACCACTGTAGCCATCCAAAAAGGAATACATCTCATGTCCAACCACTCTGTCAAGCATTGTGTCAAGAAAGGATAGAGGAAATGGATCAGGCACCGTGGCTGCATTTAGTTTTCGGTAATCTACATAGATTCGAAGCTACTTATTTTTGTTAGGAACAATAACAATCGGTGATACCCATTCAGCGTGTTCTATTGGTACGATGAATCCCACCTTCAATAATCTATCAAGCTCTGCTTTGACCTATGCTGCATAGTTAGGATTCATATGGTAACTGGATTGTTTAATTGGCTTCGCTTCCTGCTTAAGCACGACTCAATGTTGATAGATCCGCGGATCAAGACCTTTCATATCGTGGTAATCCCATGCAAAAACATCAGAAAACTCACGCACAAGTCAGATCAATTCTTCTTGAAAGGCCTCAGACAATCCTGCCTTAATCTTAACAGGTCGCGAATTAGCTTCAAAATTATAGGTCTCTAACTGTTCTTCCCCGGCATAAAATTGACGAGGTTTCCCCAAGTCGTCAGCTGATTGTAAAAGTTGATGTAGAGTAGCTCCATCCATAGCAGCATCATCATCTACATCTGTATCTCCGGTCACGGGAACAACCGTACAGGCTATCGAACTCTAGTTATCTGCTACAGCTTGAAGATCTATAGTACCTAAGGAAATCAAATCTTTATTGTTCTATAGAAACACCTCTTCTTCATCATCAGATAAGCCATCCAACATATGGACTGGCTCTGCTACATAGGGTCTGGCATGTAGTTCACAAGGCTGAATAGCATCCAGTTTGACAACATATTTATGGTGGTTGTCTTTGAAAGTCAGTTCCTGCACAGACCAATCCTGTATGACTTTAGCCTGTTTCAACCATGGTTGGCCGAACAGAAGATTATAGCCGAGACTGGATTCTGGTAGTTCTAAGACTAAGAAAGTCATCTTAAACGTGGTACCCTGCAAAGTAATGGGGATATTCCTTACGAGTCCCACCGGATGGACTCGGGATTGATCTGCCATTCTGACAAAGAATTGAATAGGTTTGATTTGGGTCCACCCTAACTTCTTGGAGAGAGTCGTAGTTGCTATGTTCACACCGGAACCACCATCGATTAAAAATTGCATAATCTTGTGATTTTTATGCCAGACAGTGATTAAAGGGACAGAATGATCCATCGTAGAATCAGTTTTCGGTTGTATTGTTGCGGTCGCCGGAGTACTGGGATATTCTGGACTAACTTGTTGTTGAAACTGCTGCCTAACTCTGGGCACCAAGGTGAGTAGTTGCCCTAAAGGAAGTGTAATTGAAGCCTTCGAGAGAATATCCCATACCTGGTTTGTTGGAATATCACTCTTCACTGGTTCCGATGATGATTCTCCTGTTACTGGAGTAGAGTCTTGTTCACGTGCTTTCCCATTTGGCAGGGGAACCTGCGTTATCGAAATTGGATCCGGGAACACGGTAGGCTCTTTGGCAGTCCATTGGCTGGCTTTGATATACATTCGATGTTGTTCACGGATGCCAGGTTCAAACACCTCAGCTGCAGGTTGCAACTGCTTATCGGATTGTGTCTGGACCACTGCTGCTTGGGCTTCTACTAGTGAAATATGGACCATATTGGTCATTGGGTTCTGATGCTCTTTCTTTCGTTGGTCGTATTCGGCTGCATCCTTGCAGAATCTTCGGATGTGACGAAGCTCATCGCAAAAATGACATTGAGATGGTGGCAAAGAAGTATTTTCCGCTGATGTACTCGCCTGCCATCGATTTGTATTGAAGTTGGTATTCCGTTGTCCCCGGTAATTTCGGTATCCTTGTGACTGATTGTTTCGCATCTGCGGAAGCACGTAGTGAGTGGGTGGCTGCCCTAGTTCTTGTATAATGGCATTTATAGTTGCTTGTCTCTACACTTTGGTGTTATACGCACATTTTTTGGTGGAATGTCTGGTGGTATTGTAGATAGCACAATACATCTGATTAAGGGCACAGGTAGCACTAGTGTGCCCAGGAGTTTTGCACTTAGTGCAGTACATCTGTTTAGCCGGATCCTCCGCAACGTTTCTACTGGCTTTCAGCCACTCCAAGTCTTCCGTGAATCCCCCAACCTTATGCTCTAGTTGCAGGGCCATCGCTATAACAGCATCCAGTGTCATAGCACCCACACAGCGGATGATCATGATTTTTTTAAGCTGTGGGGTTAAAACATTAATGAACCACTCGGTTATGACATCATCTAGTAAATTAGTATGTGCCGGAGGCAATTGTCTTGAATGAGTTCTAAATAATGTGGCATATTCCTGAACTGTTTGGTGTGGCTTTTGTCTATTGTTCTGCAAGTAATTGAAAATTTCGGCAGGGTTCTTCTTCAGCTAGAACCTCTGCAAAAACGCGTCCCTTACCACCTCATAGGTGCCGAAATGGTTGATATCATACTCTGTTAACCATCTTGCTGCTTCATTAACTAAGGTTGACTGAAATACGATGGCCTTGTATGCCGGATCGGGTGGATGGTTCAGCACTGCATAACTTATTTCAGAGGTGTGTACATGGGCATCAAGATCGTCACCTGGAAATCCACCGAACTTGGTGTATGTTACTCCTGTTGAAATCGGGCGAAGTGGAAGTGGCTGTTGTTGTTGCTGCTATTGTTGTTGCTGTTGTTGTTGCTGTTGTTGTTGTTGTTGTTGTCCACTGATGGTGCTAGTAGTGGTACTATTACTATCTTCTGAGTTCTGAGGTGGTGTTTCTTGTCCTTCGGCATCTGTATGGTCAGACTGCTCACCTTCTGCCTTGAAAATAGCGTTCAGCCTCTTACGGATCTCCAATTCAAATAGCCTATCCTCTTCTTTGGTATCAAACATAGTCACACTTACCCCGAACAATGGTGTCTGGAATGAAGATTCACCAGGGAATATCACTCGGTCACCGAAAAACTGTAAATTCCCTACAACTGGGACCGAACTATCACCGAAAATTATCGAACTTTCCCCAAAACAAGGTACTCTTTCCCCAAAACAGGGTACTCTATCCTCCTGACCATACGGTGTCGAGTCAACTGCGCAATGTGTCCTTGTATACTCCGAATTTTCTGTACCTTCTGCAGACTGTACCGAAATTACACCACAATCTACTGGAATTGCAGTATGTTCCACCGGAATGATGCCGGAATCACTACTAATGTGCTTCGCTTCTTCGACGACTAGGCTTAACCGATCTGTGCTTCTGCCTCCTAGGGGTGTCCCTAACAAATTTGGTACCGCCCAAGGCTGTCGATCTCTCCTGTACTTCGGATACGACTCGCCAAACCGAGTAGTCAGCATATATCACCTTTGCAACACTTGCCTACTACTCCACCTTACTGTTGATTCACAATCTATGGCCACCTTCCCAGAATCAATTTGCAACACTCTGTTGCCACCTTCCCACAATCAATTTGCAATACTCTATTGTCACCTTCCCACAGACGGCGCCAGTGTTAAACGCGTGTTGCCATCACAGGCACGTTTAAACTCTTTCGGGTTCTTGGGAGTGGTAGGGGTCTGCTAATCAGAGGCCCTATAACTTGATTTTCCCAATTAATTCATTCACGTCATAGTACACTAATGTTCAAAGAACTCTGTTAATATGAATTACTATCATTACTCTGGTTCGTCCTCTCATAGACTTACTGTTCGTACTCAGATTAATACTTTCTCAGTACGTAGCACCGGAGTTATTCATTACCGTAACACAAACTTCATTACCGCAACTTAATGGAATGGGCTAACCGCAAGTTAATGTAATCAAACACATACCAAAACACAGTATTACTTAGATTTCTCAAACACAACACCACGCCAACTTCACAGAACGTAATCACCGAGACAGACAGTCTGGCGATTCTGCTGATCGTCGTCACCGGAGCGTCCTTTCATTAGCTTATAAATAGATACAACTCTTCGAAACGACCTTTTGGTTCGTGCGGAATACGAAAAGTAGAGAATTACAATCTGCCAATCCGGTGGCTTACACATCCTTGGATGGATTACAAAGATCAAAGAGAATACAGGAGCAAAGAAGAGCCTCAAAACACATTGTTAACATGGCTCTAATGGAAGATATCATGGGCTCAATAAAGGAACCTACCACCATTGAAGAAGCCCTTGATGATCCAGGTTGGAGAGCAGCAATGCAGTCTGAGTATGATATCAAAAATGATACATGGGATCTAGTCGACTTGCCACCAAAGAAGAAGGTAATAGAAACCTAATGGATTTGGAATGCTAAGTATAAAGAAGATGGCACATTAGAAAAGTATAAGGCAAGATTAGTTGCATAGGGATTTTCTCAAATCGAAGGATTTGATGTTCAAGAATCTTTTACACCAACATCGTGCATGAAAACTATTCAGATGGTACTTGCAATAGCTGCACAAAGGGCCTGGCCTATTTTTCAGATGGATGTCAAATCTGCATTTTTAAATTGTCACCTCAAGGAGGAAGTATATGTATCTCAACCACTAGGTTTTGAGGTTCCCAATTCAAAAAATAAAATTTGCTGGTTGAAGAAAGCTTTGTATGGACTTCAGCAAGCACCATCGGCTTCGCACCAATGGATAGAAATTTTTTTCAAAATTATGGGCTTTGAAAGATGTACTTCTGATGTTAAGTTCTATGTAACAAAAAAGGGATAGCAAGCTAGTTGTTGTCATTGTATATGTAGATGATTTGATCATTATAGGAGATCATCAAGAACTCATCAATCAAACTCCGATCAGCTTGGGAATTGAGTTTGAAATGACAGACTTGGCTCTACTCCATTTTTGTTTGGGAATTGAAGTATGGCAAAGAAAGGATGGCATTTTCATCTCACAACAAAAATATGCCAAAGAAATTCTCAAGGCATTTGGAATGATGGACTGCAAACCAACTAATACACCTATGGAGTTAGATCATAAACTTTGTATGGATGATAACATGCATGATGTAGATGCTAAGAAGTATAGAAAGCTCATCAAAAGTCTTATTTTTCTATGCAACACTAGACCAGACATTTTCTATGATGTTGGAGTGTTAAGCAGGTTTTCCAACAAACCTAAGGAGAGTCGCTCGAATGCTAGAATGTGAATTCTAACGTACATTGCAGGAACCTTGGATTTTGGTATTTTTTATACCACAGGTGATACACTTTAAGAATATTGTGATTTAGATTGGGCTGGAGATTGTGATTCTAGAAAATCAGTTTCTAGATATTGTTTGTCACTTGGTTCAGGAATATTTTCTTGGGTAAGTAGGAAGCAACCAACCCTCGCACTCTCTTCCACTAAAGTAGAGTTCAAAGCAGCCTGTTTTGCTTCTTGTGAGGTAGTCTGGTTAAGGAGAATTCTTGTAGATCTAGTCTTTCCATCAAATATGACGATTGTACTCAAGTATGATAATCAAAGTTGTATGGCTACTGTAAAGAACCTCGTATTTCATGCTCGCACCAAGCATATAGAAGTATAGTACCATTACATTAGTGGGCTAATTGAAGATGAAAATGTGGACCTAGAATATTGCCCAATAGAGGCAAATTGTGCTAATATATTCACTAAATCACTTGGAATAGAGCAGCTCAATAGGCATCTTCAACAGATGGGCATAGGACTGAGACGTACATGATTTATCGTTCAATAAACATTGAGGGGGGGTGAATATATGATCAATGTCTACCCCTCATGATTGTATGCACATTTTGAAAGGCCTCCATTATGAGGAGAAGCTGAGCCAATTGATGGGATTCCCAACTTGCATGTTGGATGAAGGTCATATTGGACCATGTAAGGTATTGTAAGGAAAGGGAGTTATGAGGGTCCCCAATTGTAGAGTTCAGGGCAACAATGAGCATGGAGTATTCCATGGAATAATCCTTGTTGGAGTCAAAAATCATTTATAATTGTTAAGTCAATTCAACCGGCCTAAGCCGTGTATGGCAATTATGCGGGTCGTGGTCACCCATGCTCTACCGCCCATGTATAGCCATCCATGAAAGGCCACCCATTATCCTATATATATATGAATTTTGGACTACCTGAGACATCGAATTGAGCTAGCATACCTCTACCTTGTATCTCCCTTGAGATCGCATGGGTGGACAACGTCATCATCTTTGTACTTGTTATTAGTAGAAAAGTGTTGAGATTCTCTTATATCTGTTATCTTCTCTGCTATTGCTCCTATTATATATTCCATAACTATTGTCTTCCAATTTGACCATCATTTTGTTTGGATTTTGGGTCTCCAATAAGGTTCTTTTCTTCAATTACTAGCATGAAAACAAGATCAAAAAATTTAGAATATTCTTCGTGCTCTGAATAGAAGTTATAAAATTCGTCTATGTAGCTCCTAAACCTCAAATGAAACCATCACACTTATATCATCATTTAAATTCACCCTAATAGATGCAAGTGATTCACATATGTTTTTGATTTTGAAGATGTAGTCCCTTACTAACATGCTCTTTTCCTCTAGCATATGCAACACATTGTTGAGTTGCAATTTTTGCACCTTTGTATTGGCCTCATATGATGTGAGCAAACTATGAATCCTATTTTTGAGGTTTGGTAACTTTTATGTACCCAATCATACTATCTTGAGTGTTAAGAAATAGCAAATACATTACCTTCCCTCCTTGAATCCCCTCTTTATATGCTCTTAATTCATTCGTAGTTGGATTCCTCTTTCCTAGCAATGGAGGGCTCGAAAAATATGAGATTCCTTATTTTGAGTCTCAAAACATGAAGGTTTTACTTCTCTAGCTTAGCACTCAAAAGTTGACTAATTGCATGAGCATTTTCCATTTTGCATCAATATACAATACTGCAAAAACACTAGAAGCACTAACTGTGCATGAAAACTATTACATTATAACTTGATAATTTAATCTCAAAATAATTTTTTCTTATATCAACAATACATGGAATTGTCTCAAATTGTGGATCTCAAATATTTGTGAGATGCCCTGCAAACACAAGTTAGAGCTTTACAAATTCACCTATTTTTTCTTTGGGCCTCACCTTCTTAGCTCCAATGAAGGTCAAGATAGTAGTGAAACTCAAATCTCAACAAATCGAGTGACGTTAAAGGGATTGTTTAAAAAATATGATGATGAATTCTACTTTCACATGGAATTTTGTAGAAATCTCAGCTCTTGTGTGAAGCATGCCCTCTCCACACCTTCTCAAATACTATTCACTCTTGTCCTTCATCATGACCCCCCTATAGCAATACTGGCTCTAATACCTTGTCAAGACAAAGGAGATAAGGAAGATAGATCTCACACACTTCCACACACAAGGAGAGGGCACAAAACGATTGTGGCAAGGAAGAATGATTTTTTGTTTTTACTTCTTCTCTTACATAAACAAAATATACAAGAATGACCTCATACAATAATACAAGTAATACAATATATAAACAATAGTACATAAAGAAAAACGCAATTTCCATGAATGCGTGAGTTGGAATAGAACTGCCATCACTATCTATAGATAAATCTGGTACAACTCACTAAAAACTACCCATGACATATATTGGAATAACCACTATACATTTCATAGAGATGAAGAAATCATAAATGTCATCCTTGATCATCACATGTTGAGCTATCTTAGAAAGGTTCCCTTCATGTTACCCTTAACTATGGTTATTCTTGGAGTAATATGAATAATTTTCATTCCTTTTCTGCTAGGAATGTTGACATATTTAGGTAGTGATGTGTGTGAACACTATAGGATCATCTAGACACTTTTTTCCCTCTTTAGGAGGTTTTTTCCCCCGGGTTGTATATATGGCTATTGCCCTAACAAGCTACTTATCTTTGTACATTCTAGTGGTAACACATTTAGTATTGTGTGTTGTGCCCCAAGCTTCTTCTTCTTCTTTGTGTTACTCCTGTGCATCTGCAAATGTCTAGCTCCAACAATAGGTATCAGATGCATTTGCCACTTCATCTACGGCATTGTCTACACCTCTCCGGTTGTAGTCTTAGAATCACAAAAAATTTGGTAAGCATACTTAGGGTATTTCAGAGATCAAAACGGCTTTAGTCAGTCATGCCAAAATCACGATCTGAGCTCGTTTTGGCCATCGAATGCACTATCATAGCACTTGTGCAGGCTATTTCACCTTTTTGTGCCAAAGGTGTATACCAGTTTTGGTTTGCCAATATAAGTGTTTCAAAGCCTGCTATAAGTTTAGCAAAATTGGTATCGGCAATTCAATTCAACTTTTTGAGATACAATCAATTTTTCTGCATGAAGGTATTTTAGTCACCGGCCATGGTAGAAAGGACTGATGTATTCTGTATGTTGGTTGTTGAGGATAACTTGGATGGTACCAACTACCCATTCTGGGCTTATATAATGTGTCATGTGTTGGTTGCAAAAGGATTATGGAATATTGTGTGGGGTGTTGAGAGACGTCCTATTACACCTCCGAATATAGGTGCTACAAATACAGTTGTTAGACTTGATGGAGATGGTGTCGAAGATGATGCTATTCTACAGATTCCTGTTCGTGTTGTTGTTCTTGTTGCACCTATTGTAGAGAACATTCCTTGGGATGGTAGAGATGCTTATGCACATGCATTGATAGTTTTGTCCATCAAACGTGCCATTATTTCTCACATTCGCTCAGAATAGCTAAGGATTCTTGGGATACACCTACCACATTGTACCAGGCTAGCATTGAGGATCGTCTTGGTAACCTCCAAAAATAATTGGAGAGAGCACAGGAATGAAGGTGATTCTATGGACAATTTTCTCATAAAGATCAAGGATTTAAAAGAACATTTTATTTTTACTAATGAAGTTATACCAGATAACTCACTTGTGGAGACAGTTCTGAATTGAAAGAACCTTGAAGGATATATGCAGGTATCAAATTGTTCTAGGACTGCCGAACATATCAAAGCAACACATGATCAATAGGTGTGATGCATGTCAGATTGGGAAGGCACAAAGACAACCATTCAACCACAAAGGCTACATCCACAACAACTTATTGGACTTAGTACATATAGATGTATGGGGACCAAGTCAAGAACCTTCATTGGTAGGATCAAGGTATTATGTCTCATTTAACGATGACCATAGTAGATGGACTGTTTTATAGTTTATCAAGAGTAAGAATGAAGTGTTTGATTGCTTCAAGAAGTATCTTGCACATGTGGAGAATCATACAGGTAGATCACTTAAGAAGCTCAGATCTGATGGAGGGGGAGAATACTTCTCCAAAGAGTTTGATGAGTTCTTGCAGGAAAAAGGTATCAAAAGGGAAGTGACTACTAGGTACTCTCCTCAACTAAATGGAATTGTAGAGAGGAGAAACGAGACATTGGTTGGATCAGCCCGAACAATGCTTGAAGAGAAGAAGTTGCCACATTATCTATGGGCAGAAGCTATTTCAACTGCAGTGTACCTTGTCAATAGACTACCATCCAAATCACTTCAAGGTATGACTCCTTATGAAGCATGGCATGGAAGAAAACATAGTCTTGGACATTGCAAGGTTTTTGGTTGTTTAGCTTATGTTCATGTACCACCACAAATAAGAGGTAAGCTAGATGAAAGGGCAACAAAGGCATTGTCTATTGGATATGATTCAACTCAGATGGGTTACAGGTTCTTCAATCCTTCAACCAAGCAATTTACTACAAGTAGAGATGTTCTATTTGAAGAACAAAGGTCTTGGTATGATGAAGACAAACAATAGGTAACACTACCATATGATCCTGATTCTGACTCTCATAAATTAGGAAGGAAGCATGATACACAGGTGCAGGATCCAAGAAGTGATACAGACGATGACCAAGATGAAAGAGAAAGGGATTACAAGCTATGGAAGTTAAGAGGCAAAGAAAAGATGCAAGAGGTTGGAGAATGCTCCAAACAAGCGCTTAGAAGATCAGCAAGAGAGAAGAAACAACCAGAAAGGTATGGATATAATTCCACATTTGTTACGAAGCATTCAATCTAGTTGGAAAAAGACTCTATTTCAGAGGAACCCTCAACCTATGAAGAGGCAAAGGGAAACCCTAATTGGGAAAAGGCAAAGGGAAACCCTAATTGGGAAAAGTACTTCTGGTTACTTGGCATTTGTAGGTTCGAAGCTAGTATCATGGAGTTCCAAGAAGCAACCAACAGTTCCTTTATCCTCAACTGAAGCAGAGTACAGAGGCTTGACCATAACAACTCAAGAGGCAATATGGTTAAAAGCATTGTATATAGATTTGGGACTTGTGAGTTCCAAACCTCACATATTTAGAGATAATGTAAGTTCCATGCTGTTGAAGCTCAAAGTCAAGGACAAAGCATGGAAGCACATCAAAAGGTGGACACACGAGGAAAGGGAGCAAGTAGGGAGCTCCAAGAAGTGTATGTCAAATTTTCAGAAGAATCCCCTACAAAAATAGTGATTTTCATCACTAGAAACCATTGTAAATACCATTATCTATTTTTAGTAACTCCATTTTGTTCAAGCCGAGGAGTCCTCGAGCTTGAGGAGTATTAGAAGTACCATCGTACCAATTTTCATAATTTTTAGACTTCGTTTGAGCCCTCAAATAAGCCCTGGAACCTAATTTTTAACTAGGCCGGACACTAGGTCTGGACAGGGCCAAAACTAGTCAAAAAACTATAAAAAGAGCTAGAGAGCTCATTTTTGAGGTTAGCTTGTTAGAGAATAGAACTTTTGTAAGAGAACTCTTTTGCAATCTAAGCTTTCCATTGTTCCTCTCTTTGATCTTACTTTGTGCGCGTGTGTGTGTATGTGTGTGCATGTTTGTGTGCTTTCACTCACGCACTTGTGCCTTCACTTGCTCGTGGTCTTCATACCGGTCCTCACGTCTCCGCGGATTGACAAGTAAAGGAGGTGGTGCTTACGCTTGAGCTACACCAAATTTTGGCGCCGTTGCCGGGGAGAGAGCTTCGAGGACGAGCGTTGTGATGGTAAGATCGTAGATTTGCGACGTTGGAAGGTAAAAAAACTGTCATTTCAGTTCATTTTCTGTTTTTTCCTCTTCATCTTCATCATCATCATCATCTCCACCTTCTTCCATCTTCTTCTTCATAGAAAATTCTTGTTTTTTAGTGCATTTTCACCATCTTCATACCATTTTTCATGCATTATTGTGTGGGAAGGAGTTAGGAGAAGCAAGGGAGAGCAAGCGCTGTGTTTTTTTCATGATTTTCTGCTCATACGGAGCTCGCCATAGCCGGCGCTCAGAAATTTGAATTTCCCGCCAAAAAACGCGATTCTGTGATGAAAATCGCGATTCTGTGAAAATTCAAAATTTTTTGAAAAATCACGATTTTCAGTTTTCCCGCCTAAAAGTTGGTTGAAAAGAATCGCGATTCTGTGTTTTTTCTCAAAAAAACACAATTCTCTGCTCAAAATCGCGATTTTCAAAAAACACGATTCTCTGCTCAAAATCGCGATTCTCACCAATCACGATTTTCAGCAAAAACACGATTTTGTGAAAAACACGACTTTCTGCTCAAAATCGCGATTCTCACAAATCACGATTTTCAGCGAAAAATACGATTTTGAGAAAAACACGATTCTCTATGACAAAATCGCGATTTTCATGCCAAAAACACGATTTTGTGAAAAAGGCGATTCTGTGAAAACACGAATTTTTGCTCAAAATCGCGATTTTCAAAAACACGATTTTGTGCTCAACATCGCGATTTTCATGTGAAAAATACGATTCTGAGAAAACACGATTTTCAGTCAAAAACACGATTTTGTGAATCACGATTCTCTGAGTCAAAATCGCGATTCTCTAAAACACGATTTCGTGATCAACATCGCGATTTTCAGAAACACGATTTTGTGATCAAAATCGCGATTTTCAGAAACACGATTTTGTGATCAACATCGCGATTTTCAGAAACACGATTTCGTGATCAACATCGCGATTTTCAAATCACGAATTTCTGCTCAAAATCGCGATTTTCAAAAACACGATTTTGTGATCAACATCGCGATTTTCAGAAACACGATTTTGTGATCAACATCGCGATTTTCAAATCACGATTCTCTGCTCAAAATCGCGATTTTCAAAAACACGATTTTGTGCTCAACATCGCGATTTTCAAATCACGAATTTCTGCTCAAAATCGCGATTTTCAAAAACACGATTTTGTGATCAACATCGCGATTTTCAAATCACGATTTTCTGCTCAAAATCGCGATTTTCAAAAACACGATTTTGTGCTCAACATCGCGATTTTCTGAGTTCACAAAATCGCGATTCTCTGAAAGTTCACAAAATCGCGATTTTCTCCTAAGGTCCTGTTTGCCTGTTTTGACCCCCAGGAGCCTGATTTGACATAACTTTCTCATCCAAAGTCCATTTTTTGAGCTCTATAGCTTGTTGGAAAGCTTGTTTCAAATCCTACACGATCTCAACTGTTTTTTTCAAGAATAATGCGTTGATTTTGAGATAGGATAATTTGAAGTTGACCCTCAGGTGGGACTAGGGAACCAAGGGGGCTCTAAAGAATTTTGAACCATACCAAAGGGAAAATTTGGACTCTTGACTAAAGCTTATGAACCTGAGATCTGGTAGACACTTAGGCAAGGATAAACAAAGCATTAGATCTTCTGAGGCTAGTGTCAACCATACATCCAAGTCTTGGACACAACAACTAAGTGGTGATCTTTTACTAAGTTCAGACACAAGTGATTCAGGAATGTCTTTTAGCATGGGAAAACCTGCAGGTGGCTCAGGGACTGCCCATCTACAAACACCGGAAGGTCCCTATAAGACACAGTTGGAATATATTCGGACCAACCAATTAGGTGCTCGCATCTATGAGGATGGTCTGAGGCGATCAGTGGTCCAACTCAAAAATCCAGATCAATCCTTTGGACTTGAACACCCGGTGGTCAAGTTCGAAGAGGGTTCATACATTGATAAGGAAGGAACCATGTATGTGGTTACCAACCAACCAGATAGGACCGATGAGTTTGGAAATATCATTCATGAGAATGAGATAGGAGACCTAGAACAAGGAAATATAGGACAAGGACCCCAGACTCCTAGAGGCAAGTCAGATTTGACCCGAGTGATCACTCCGGACTGGATCCCTCAAGACAACAAAAGCATAGAACTATTTTTGAATAGAGAAACAGAGGAAGCCTTTTGGAGGTTCAAGCCAGATCAACCTAGCCAATTGGGCATAGTTATCATCTATGAATTCAAAGATCCTGAGATACCAGGCAAAGTTGTCTACCTGGATAACACATCAGAGAAAATTTTCTTGGTAACAGAACATGATAGACATGCATATACTTGGAAGAATGAAATGATTTTCCCCCCACCAAGATCCAATGTTTCCCATGGCCTCCAAGGGGTAGGATCATCCCAGGCTCATGAAGCCCAGAGAGAAAGAACTAGAGAGAGACCTGAGGTAAGTTTTGCACACACCGTGGGCAGGAATAGGTCAGGATTTGAAAATGACAGACCTGAAAGAGAGAGACATCAAGCACATAGGCAACAAAGAGATGAACAGGATTTTCCATTACCTAGACCCCGGGAGTACCCAAGAACCCTTAGACCCATTCACGTGATCAAGGCAATGAAGAACTATTTCGATGGGACAGGGGATCCTTATGATCATGTGGCCGAGTACAAACAAGTGCTGAGAGCCGAACAAATTGAGGACTGGTTCACCCAGTACGAGGCATTTGGTTTGACCCTTAAAGGTACTGCCTTAGCTTGGTTTCAACCATTGAGTAGAAGCAGCTATCGCGATATAGGTCAACTGCTAGACGAATTCATTGTAGAATTTTCCAAGAGTGGTATCAGGCATAACACATCGTCCCTGATCCATAGTTTCAAGCAGACACCCCAAGAAACAGTGCGACTAGCAGGTAGAAGGTTCAGATAGTACCTAGAAAGATGCCCTACTCCAGAGTTACCCACACCAACTAAACAAGTGGCTTTGTTCTTAGATGGCTTACTGAGCACCAAGTTAAGATCATATGTGTACTTGAAAGATCCTAGATCCATAGAAGAGTGTGTGCGGACGTGCATAGACATAGAAGATAACTTGGGTGAGGAGTTAGGATTGTCCAAACTCTACAAAGATTCGGATAGTTCTACTAGTCATACTTCAAAGATCTCCACAGAAATAGAAGAGATAGCTGAGCAAGTTGCCACGAAGCTGGGAGTCCAAAATAAACAAACACAGAAAGTCACTTCATTGAATCGGTGCTATACTTGCGGAGGTGACCACATGGCTAACGTATGCCCAATGCAAAACCAAAACATTAGAGAAAGGAATGCTCCATATTGCACTATTGAGAGAAAATACACAAACCACACGGCTCAAGATTGTCCCTACAATAGGCAGGCTGTTAGACAAAATTATCAGCAACCTTACCCACAAGGTAGGTATCAGAATCAATACCAACAGCCATATTATAGACCACAACAGCAATATCAGGTGCCATATAGGCCACAACCTGTCTTGGGAAACCAACCACCAGCTCCAGCCAACGTGATTCCAGTCAAATATGTTGTGGGAGAGGAAAATCCAAATAGAGCATTGGTGCCCCTAACCCCATGGATACCAGATAATGACTCTCATGCTCATAGTTCAGACTACTCCCATGAAGGTAGTCCACATGCTTATTACACAGAGTCACCTGAACATAGTGAGATTTACTCGTATCAATATGAGGCACCGCCTATGGAGCAAAATTGGGAGCCAGAATACTCCAATGTCATGTACACACATCCTAACCCTAGGCCCCAGTTGAGACAAATGAGACCACAAGCCCCTAGAGGATCTTGTTTCAGATGTCATGGTGACCATTTCATTCGTGACTGTCCCCACCCATCATCTCCGAGTCAAGGACAGGCTATCACCATACAGGCTTTTTGTCCTGATTGTGGCAAAGACCATCTCCCCAGAGATTGTCCAAGAAACCCCTCCAGTGCACCCAAGATTACTCCCATTAATGTGGTAGGCTTAGTGGCAGATCCAAGTTCAAGTAGTAACAATGTGGCTCCTATACAAGCGGTCACTAGAGCACAAGCCTTACAGTAGGATAAACCAACAGAACAATCAGAGTCGAGTGAATCAGGAGAGCCTAGTAAGAGGAAAACAAGAACATGGAAGGATACCAGAGAGAAGGCCAATCGCAAGTGGAATAGAAAGTTATCGGAACTAGAAGAAAGTTTAAAAGAAGCGAAAACAAAAATAGAAGACATTGCATCTCAAAGCCCCTCGCATGCCGAAACTCCATCCACTCCGCCTCATCCCACCCCACCACCCATTGTAAATAGACCACAACCAGGGTCTGTTCTTGCAGATCCAACCCCAGAAGGCTTGGACATGATGTTCAAGGCCTACCAGGCTCGACTTCTAGAAGGGCCTACAGCGGCAAACCTAGACAAGAGTTACCCTAGAGCAGATTTAGAGATTGAACGGATGAACATGTGCATGAAAATGGTAGAACAAGCTCAAGCCATACTTGAGACTAGTCAAAAGTTCAATCAGACGAACTCTATCAAATCGGATTTGCATTTCCAGGGCTTACTAGAACGATTAGAGCAGTTGGTAAACAAACCACAAGTTTCTCTACCTCCACAGGCTCAACCAGTTATTGAAAGAGGAAGCCCACCACCAAGGGGAGCTTATGTTCCTAATTCCACGGATGCTGGAATACCTCCTTCTATTCAACAGTACTCTCAAGAGTTCTTGCGGGAAATACAGGAAGATAAATGGGCCAAGGAGAAGGGTAATTCCCCTCCTATTCCTGAGATTGATGATCTTCATGATCAATTTCCCCAAGACATTCCATCTATTTACGAAGATGAAGCAGAACAAGAAGACGAAAGATTAGATTTTGAATCTAATACCTTAGAAGAACTGCCTCAATTTCCAGGCCCATGGGAATCTGAATCACTCCAGATTAGAGCTCCCACAATACTAGTAAGAAATGAAGACTCAGTGGTTCCAAGGAACACGGATGTCGTGAAGAACACTAAGGTTCAGTGTCATCTCACTGTAGAAGAGTTGCTCAAAACAAAACCTGAGTTATGGAATCATGTGAAGGATCAGGTCCCAGAACTTGAGTCCAATATGCCAAAAGCAGGCTCTAAGCAAAGGGTACCAGAGATACCTCTAGACAAAATAGGGGACATGTGTGAGGGTGAAGAAGGTAACACTTATCTTCCAATCATCTACCAAGGTTACACAACCAAAGCAATCATAGATTCAGGTGCTGGTGTTGCTATTGCGACCACCTCCTTGTGGAAGCAATGGGGCAAGCCCACATTAAGACCAACTAGAATGAAGCTTCAAATGGCTGATGGTCATTTTGAAAGACCTCTAGGATTGCTAGAAGGGATCACTCTAACCACTTGTGGTGTAGAGTTTGAGCACACATTTGCTATATGTGACTTTGAGAAAAATAATGTCTTTGAGATGATCCTAGGAAGACCCTTCCTACGACAATTGCAAATAGTACAGGATTGGGGAACTAACTCCTTGTACTTACAGCACTTAGGGGTCACCACTAAGGTCAATTTGAAGGATTACACCTTCAGAGATGTACCACCCCTACAGTGGAATTCTATCCACAAAGTGAAAGAAGATTCCATCTCTGTGCATTCTGAAAGTTCACCTGATCCATCATGGCTGCATGAAGATACTCATTTGTGGATGTGCAAGGTCGCAAAGGAAGAGGAAAAACGTTTAAAGGCAAGAGAAGAAGGAACTTCGTTAGGAGATAGACCAGTTAGAGACCCAGCCTACACACCGATGATCTTTCCAGATGAGGAGTTTGAGCCTCATGGCTGGCCAGAAATCTTAGCCACCATGGACATTGCTGTCAATGAGGAACAGTGGACACCTCATTGTGATGAGGAGGGTTATGATATCTCAGTGTTCATGTGTCAACCCTTGCTAGAAGAATGTGACCCTAGTGATGTCATAGAAGAAGAAGAGAATGACGATGATCTGGAGTCTATTGTGATGGATAGTTGCTTTAACTCAGAGCAGCACTATCTAGAAGATATAGGAGTGTTCACCCAGAAAGAAGAAGAACCTCTCACAAGTATTAAAACAGTCAACTCAAAAGATGGAAGTGAGAGTAGTCAAAAGAAAAAGAAAAGAAAAGCAGTGAAACAAGAAAAGGAGGAATCATTGTTTGAAGTACCAGAAAACTTCAAGAAATATGAAGTTGACGACCGCAAAATTTTGGTACGAATGCCTAAGAGAGAGGCCATCATAGGAGAATCATATGATAATAAAGAAAAGACCAAGAAGATTGTAGTGACCATTGAAGAGAACGAAGAGAGATGCACATATATAGGAGATGACCTAAGTGCAAGAGAAGAAATGGAGCTCATAGCTCTATTAAGGGAATATAGGGATGTGTTTGCATGGCACTATAGAGACTTGAAAGGGGTAGATCCAAGAATTTGCTCTCATACTATCCCCATGACTGCTGATGCTAAGCCCACCAAACAGAAGCCCTACACATATAATGATACCTATGCAGCCAAAATCAAAGAAGAAATTGATAGGTTGATTGAGGCTGGATTCATCTATGAGATTGAGCATACCGAATGGGTGTCCCCCATTGTTGTGGTACCCAAGAAGAACGGGAAGTTGCGAGTGTGTATTAACCTTAAAAAAGTTAATGCCGCTACGATTAGAGATAGTTATCCACTTCCAATCACTGAACACCTATTGGAGCGTGTTGCAGGCAAGGAAGTTTATAGCTTCCTTGATGGATTTTCAGGTTACAATCAAGTAGCCATTGCCCCAGAAGATCAACACAAAACAGCTTTTGCTACAGAGTGGGGAATCTTTGCATTTCGGGTGATGCCATTTGGGCTCACCAATGCACCTGCAACATTCCAAAGGCTCATGTGTCATGTCTTCAAAGAGTTCTTACGAAAGAGCTTAGAAGTGTATGTGGATGATTTATGTGCTCATTCCCAAGAAAGAAGATTTCACATCCCTGAGCTCAGACAGATCTTCAACAAGTGTAGAGAATATCGAGTGTGTCTGAACCCAGAAAAGTGTGTGTTCATGGTGCGTCAAGGTAAAATCCTCGGTCATATTGTTTCTAAGAATGGAATCTCAACGGATGAAGATAAGGTACGAGCCATAGCGGAGCTGCCAAGGCCAAGGAATGTTAAAGAGGTACAAGCCTTTATGGTCCATTGTGGATATTACCGTAGGTTTATCCACATGTACGCGATCATAGCTAGACCCCTTTATGCCTTGTTGTCTAATTTTGAGTGGAACGACGAATGCGAGAATTCTTTCAATGAACTGAAGAAACGTTTGTGCACAGCACCAATATTGACCACTCCTGATTGGAATAAGCCATTCCATGTCCATGTGGATGCATCCAATCATGCCATAGGATGTGTGCTAGCACAACCCACAGGTGAAGGGAATTTAGATTTGCCCATAGCATATGCTAGTAGACAACTAAACCCAGCCGAAAGAAATTATACCACAACCGAGCGAGAAGGGTTAGGCATGGTATATGCGGTAAAGAAGTTTAGACACTATTTATTGGCCAACAAGTTCAAGTTTTTCACTGATCATCAAGCTTTGTTATATTTGGTCAATAAACCTTGCAATACTGGACGCTTAGTAAGATGGTTCCTCTTACTAATGGAGTATGACTTTGAAGTTGTTGTCAGGAAAGGTAGAACCCACCTTCGGGCAGATCACCTTTCTCGCATTACTTCAGGAGAGTCACCACAAGGAGTGTCTGATGAACTACCTGATGCTTATCTGTTCAATTTGGAAGTTGTTCCTAAATGGGCAAATAAGTTGGTACCAGTCCTAACCTTCGGCCCTGCAAATAAGAATGTGAAAACATCACAAGAAGAAATTGTAAAATCACAAAAATATCACATATTGGCAGGAAGCATGTACAAACAAGATACTGAGGGTGTATTAGCTTGTTGTGTCGAGGATGATGAACATAGTAGTTGGTTGCAGCAAGCTCATGAGGGATTGCTAGGAAATCACTATTCTAAACAACGAACATTGCAGAATTTGAAACGTTTAGGAGTGTATTGGCCTAGCATGGACAAAGAAATACATGAGTGGATCAAGAATTGTCCAATGTGCAGAGAGAGACCACCAGTGGAGCATGCGACCCTTTATCAAGTATCATTAATTCCAGATTGGAGTGCTCCATTGGTAGAGTTTATGAGATCGGGAAGATTACCCAAAGAGGCCAGTCTAGCAAGAAGACGAAATATGGAGCAAGAGGCTCAAGGCTATGCCTTAGTAGGAGAGAACCTATACCGAAGAGGTAAAGATGGTTACTTAAGACTGTGCGTTCATGAATCAGACTATTTAAGGGTCTTAGAGACTACACACAGTGGTGTTGCAGGTGGACATTTTGGTCCTGACCGAGTGATTAAGACCATTCTATTCTCAGGACTTTGGTGGCCCACTCTTCATATGGATGCACATACCTATGTGAAGAAATGTGACATATGCCAACGTGCACAATATCCAGTTAGAAAAGACGAGATGCCTCTGAGGCCAATGATGGGAGGGCGTGCATTTTCCAAGTGGGGCATAGACTTCATAGGTCCTATTAATCCCCCTGCTAGAAACTCCCATGCAGAGTATATTATTGTAGCCACAGATTACCTTACCAAGTGGGTAGAAGTGAAAGCCACAACAAAGAATGATGCTCAGACGACGGCTAAGTTCTTATTCGAGAATGTGTTCACGAGATATGGGCTACCAATAGAGTTAGTGAGCGATAGAGGCACACACTTCTTGAATGAAGTCATTGAAAATCTTCTCCAAGAATTCTTGGTGATACATAAGAAATCTGCCCCCTATCACCCACAAGCTAACGGACAAGCCGAGAGTACCAATAAGATCCTTTGTAACGTATTGACAAAATTGGTAAATAATAAACGCTCTGATTGGGACAAACAACTTCATCATGCTGTTTGGGCTTATCGAGTTGCCTACAAAACAGTACTCAATGCCACCCCATTTCAGATGGTCTTCGGACAGAACGCGGTGCTACCATTAGATTTCTTAATCCTTGCCTTAAAAGTAGCACAAGAGTATGAGTGGAATGGGCATGAATTGTCCTCTAGGATCTTTGATCTCGAACGCTTGGGTGAAACAAGGCTACGAGCGGCAGCAGGCATCTACGCTGCAAAGAAGAGGCAAAAGGCATACTTTGATGCACACATCAAGGATAAGGGGTTGAAAGAGGGAGATCTAGTGTTGGTATACACACTAAAACAACATGCCCGTAAGTTGGAAAAAAGAGGATACGGACCCATGATCATTAATAGAATTTCCACTAGTGGTGCAGTTCAGTTGGCCACGCTAGAAGGAGATATCTTGCCAAACTATATTAGTGGCTGTAGAGTCAAGCTATATCAAGAACCTCTTACTGAGGATATGCTAATGAGACTCAACACTGCTAAGAAGCGAAAAGAAGAAGAGTTAAGAGTGAGAGAAGAAGCATAGGTAGAGGCCAGAGAGCGTATTAGGCGAAATAAGTTAAGGCGATTAGGCCTAGATGTCAACTCAAAAGCCCCAAAATATCACATGGATATGTGTCAAAAGTCAGGCATTGCAACTTCTCAGGTCATTGACCGAAGACCCTTTGTGACCATAGAGATAGGACAAGGGAAGGATGCACGGACGGTGAAAGCATTGATTGACTCAGGTGCAACAAGTAGTGCAGTTAGACTTTCCTACTGCCAAGACTTACAGTTGAACATCAATCCCATAGAAGCTTATCTCATAGGATTGGGAGGTGTGGAAACCCCTTGTTTGGGCGAGGTGGAACTTCCCATCTACCTTCACGATGTTCCAGTGAAAGTCAAAGCGCTAGTATGTCAAGATGAGAACCTTACAGAACCACTTGTCCTGGGTCAAGATTGGATCTATGACCATGCAGTTAACTTAAACCTAAGAAGTCAAATTCTTTAAGTTTGGGTACATGAACAATGCATTACATTAGATTTAGAGAACTGCATGCTCCTAGATCATGGCACCACACACTCTCTTAGTTCTTCCAAGACTAATCATATGAAAGAAGATGTTGTATGTGTCAAAAGCTCTATGATGCAGAAGGAGTCAATCGTGGAAGACCAGGTTCGAAGGCGGGTGGATCTTTCTTCTTCTCCAAAGAATCAAGTAGCCACAGTAGTGAGTCCACCACACAAGCAAACACAACCGTTCACGACAACTGCTACATCAAATAGAAAGACACCATTCGATAAAAAAGCAGTTCCGAGCATGAAGCAGATATGGGTACGCAAAGGAGAGCAACCACCAGCCTTGCCCCCACAAATCCCATCCATGCACACCAACCAGGCCAGAAGACGAAGGAAGCAGCTCAGACAAGCTCAATCACAAGGTATCCAACAAGTTTGGGTGCCTAAGAAGTTAGCTGCAGCTCAACAAGGGCAATTACAGATGTGGGTACCTAAGAAGCTCTTACATCCACAACAACCTATGTTCTCCCACATGCGAAAGGTCTCAACCAAGAAGCCAAAAAGAGAAGAGGGTAAGAACCACGTACAGAGACCGAAAGAAGATCAAATCAACTCTTCAAGAATAGTAGGAAGACGTGCAAAAAGGATATGGCTTTGGAAGCCAAAAGTACAAGCAGCCTCCATCGAACCAAAACGCCAACCACACTGGATACCACAGTTCAAAACGCATCCGAAGAGGAAGGCGCCTGAAGTGACCTCTACAGTGCCAAATACTGTTCTAAAATGGACTCCAATAAGGAGGATTACATCAGTTCGAGACTCAATGGATACCTCCACCAAGGTCGGCATCAACCTCCGCAAATAACATCGAAAGCCTCGAACGAGCGACCACCATGTGCTCCTTGCACAACCCTGTCTTTTGCACCATTCAGGTCATGCATTTCCAAAGTATGCATTAATATAGGGCCACATTACACGGTCGTGCATAGACACACTTGAGAATCCCATGCACAAGAGCACAGTGACATATGTCCAACACTTCTATTGATACTAACTTTTGTGTTCTTGTTTGGTGATATCCTGTTCCTCAAAAAAAAAAAAAAAAAAAAAAAAAAAAGAAGTGGGAGAGAGTTTGTTCCCAGGTTTGGCGTATGAAACATGAATGAGTCATGCTTAGTTGAAGGTGGAACTGTTGATTACTAGGCATTTATCAATTTGGATAGAAGTGTGTCTCCGCCAGTAGTGAGATTATTGCTGCCTTATCTGGTAGATGACAAGCACTTGGCATGAACATGGCATCTACAACTATGATTTTCTCTTACCATGATAGGAATGAAGAGCTTGAGTGATGCTTAACTACTTCATGTACCAGAGCATCCAAGGAGATATCTGCACAAGGTAGTTCTGGAGGAGAAGACTCCTGTGTATGGTGAGCCAAAGAGAATATGTGAAACTCAGCTTGGTGTAGTTACCCGATGTTGCTTGCCAAGGAATATAAAGCAATTCAATTCTCAGCATTTCCTGAACCAGTATGGAACAGTAGCACTGGTGAATGGTCTATGTCAATCAGCATGGTAATCTCTTAGAAACCGGCACGTGTCCAATATTCCTCTGAGTGTCAATATAGGGAAGTGAACGTGCATGAGCCCAAGCTCAGAAATGCACATTGTTAGTGACAAATGTTGCTTTGAAAAGAGGAGAGGGGATCCACCACTCAAAAGATCTCATCAGTGGACAATCAACATGGACATTCATCAACAAGGTTCCATCCCAAAGGCCGAGTGTACAACACGAAGAGGCAAACATCCATCAACCTTCGCCATGGTAAGTATCTTTACTCTGGAAACACCATAACCATGATAGTTTAGGAAACCTCTTCGTCAGCATACCCTTGAGCACTTAGCTCAAGACCCGCAATTTTTGCACCATACTTCTTCCAATGCATTTTCCAAGTAAGCATGCGTAGGGCTACATTACAAGGCCGTGCACAAGGCACATATTTTTTTCAACCCAGGCACGAACACACTTACCCATCATTCATTATGGGTTATGAGTAGTTGGCATGAATGCTCTCAACATCATCTTTAAAAGAGCTAGCAGACATCGTGGGAACAACATCCATATCTCGGAAGCAAATTGAAGCCAATAGTTGCTCCAAATCACTCTTGACAACCTCTTCTGAGCAACTTGCAGTTTTGAAAGCTCACAACGACACATTCTTGCTGGAATCCAAGGAACCAGCTCATACAACGGATGGACACCACCTCTCAAAGCACTACACAGAACAGCCCTTCCAACAAGGGTCTGTCAGGGACGACAGACTCGAGAGGGGGGGGAGTGTTGAAGCTCAAAGTCAAGGACAAAGCATGGAAGCACATCAAAAGGTGGACACACGAGGAAAGGGAGCAAGTAGGGAGCTCCAAGAAGTGTATGTCAAATTTTCAGAAGAATCCCCTACAAAAATAGTGATTTTCATCACTAGAAACCATTGTAAATACCATTATCTATTTTTAGTAACTCCATTTTGTTCAAGCCGAGGAGTCCTCGAGCTTGAGGAGTATTAGAAGTACCATCGTACCAATTTTCATAATTTTTAGACTTCGTTTGAGCCCTCAAATAAGCCCTGGAACCTAATTTTTAACTAGGCCGGACACTAGGTCTGGACAGGGCCAAAACTAGTCAAAAAACTATAAAAAGAGCTAGAGAGCTCATTTTTGAGGTTAGCTTGTTAGAGAATAGAACTTTTGTAAGAGAACTCTTTTGCAATCTAAGCTTTCCATTGTTCCTCTCTTTGATCTTACTTTGTGCGCGTGTGTGTGTATGTGTGTGCATGTTTGTGTGCTTTCACTCACGCACTTGTGCCTTCACTTGCTCGTGGTCTTCATACCGGTCCTCACGTCTCCGCGGATTGACAAGTAAAGGAGGTGGTGCTTACGCTTGAGCTACACATGCATCTAGCGGCAAATCCTATTTTTCATGCGAGAACCAAGCACACAGAAGTCCATTACCACTTTATCAGGGAGAAGCTCATGGAAAAGAATATCGACATTTCTTTTGTTCCTATTGAAAAGTAAGTAGCAGATATGATGATGAAGGCACTTGATGGAATAACGCTTTGTAGATTCAAAGCTATGGCAGGTATTCAATCTATCAAAGAATGAAGACTCACGCATACTTTAGCTTGACGGGGAGCTGTTGGAACATCAAGCTTACACTATGCTTGAGGTAGATTAGGCTATCACGTCGAAAGAATATCCGTTGGAGAGTTCTTTTCTCATATGCTCATTTATTGTATTTTTTGAGAAATTTTTGATGGTTCATTTACCGTTGTAAAAGCCTTGAGCTTTACACATGTAAAGGTAGAAAGATAGAGCCCAAATCCCACGAATTTGTGGTGGTTGAAGTTTCATTCAATCAAGCAAATCAAATCACCTAAAAGTAGATCAAACTAGATCTTCACTTTTCCTAGATTCTAGGAAAGTGAATTGATTCCCTCCAACAACCATTCCCACCTTCATTTGAATTCAAATTCCACTTGTAGAAGTCCTGGAACAATCCTTAAGTCTATATAAAGACTTGAAATCACTTGTACATTATATGGAAGCAATATATATACACTTGTGGCCATCATTGTCTTGCTCCTTCAATTCTCTGCATCATCTTCTTCGCCAACAGTAATCTTGCAGACGTTGCTGCTCTCTCTCCAAAGCTCCAAATTGAGTGCAAGATGGTTCACTGGAAAGATATAAGTGTCTAGTTTATGCGTATACATGTTCATAGCATTTGGTTCAATAGATTGGGAGAAATCTGAGCTTTTCTGGCTCGGGGTCAATCTCTGTGTATTCCTGAAAAATAGGAAGTACCACTGGTGAATGTCGCATTCATTCCTATAGCATATTTTTCATATTCCTTATATTTATGTGCATTCCATACACTCAACCCTATGTGCATCACTCCCATAAAAGGATTTTTTCTAATTGTAATGACGCTCGACGCTATGGGCAATTTGAAGTTCATTGTCTCTTCCATAGATAGTAAGTTTTTTGAGCTAGTGGACCCGCAAACCTATCTGTTTTGTATCGATTCATTCTCTTTGATGCTCCAAAGTACATAGTGTGTTTCTTTGCACTTATCGGATGCCTATAAGGTCTATTTGAGTCTCCATAAGCTCAAGGGCTGGTCTTGTGCCGGTTGGCAATATGATCCTTGTTCTAAACTTTCCTCTGATCGAGTATAGAGACTTGAAATGAAATTTTGTAGACTTACAATAAACTTCAAGAGCTACCCAACAAGCTTTAAACCATCTAATATAGATATTTGAGCTGGGAGAATCATCCATTGCAAAACAAGCTCCTTGTTTGCAACACTCTCTGCCTATGTGCAGCGATATACCTTCACAAAGTTGGCAATTTCTCACAACTCACTTAGGCAAACAACTTTAAACTTTGGTAAAGTTCAAGGCACTATATGCAGATCAAATGAACCTTGAAATCAATGAAAATGAGTACAATGAGAGAGGAAATAATGCTATGCAATCTAGTACAATCATTTCGAAAAGCCTAACTAGACCTCTAGATAGAGAGGAGCAAAATCATGAGAAAATGAGGTAAGCAAAAAAGGGAGCTTCTTGCTGGAGTTTATGAATTTGCTAAATTAAGTGGGAAACTCTTGGAATGCATACAACTCAATAAAAAAAAGGCAGAATGATGCTTATATAGAGTTTTACTTTTCCTACAATCTAGCTAACCACCCACCAATCAGTGTAGGTGCACTTTTTGGCGGCTGATTTGATGAGATTTGAATTTGATTGAGTTTGGTGGAGCTTCTAACTTTATTCCATGACTTTGGGTCCTCCTCTTTTTTTGGTCCACTTGCAAAACTCATGGTTGATACGTTTTGCATGATTAAGACTTGATTTTCAACACTCCCCATGAAGTCTCGATGCCTAGGTCCTTCATTGCAATGTATGCCTTGTAATGGTGTAGCTTTACTCCATCCAATGCTTTGGTAAACATATGTGCATATTGGTCCTTTGTATTGACATGATCCACCTTGACATCCTTTGACATTATGTTCTCTCTAATAAAGTGGTAATGCACTTCTATATGCTTCGGCCTTGCATGGAACACTGGAATTTTGAGCCAAGAATATGCTACATATGTTGTCATAAAAAATAGGTACTTGCTTAACCTACAACTCAAGATCAACAAACAACTTCTTGAGGCACATAAGCTCACATGAGACTTGTGCTAAGCCTCTATACTCAGATTCAGTCGATGAAAGATCCACTGTTGGTTGTTTCTTTGACATCCGTGAGATGGTCTTCTTCCCTAGCATGATAACATATCCACTAAGTACCCTTTTGGCTACAACAAGATGAGGTACTCTTGGTGCTTGCAAAAATTGAGATAACACTCCAACTACATGTGCAAGATCAGGTCTTGTCATAGTAGCATACAAGAGAGAGCCAATTATTGACTTATACATGGTGGCATCCTTCACTTCTTGACCTTCATGAGCACTTAGTTTAACATTTACTTCTAATGGATTTGAAATGGGCTTGCAATCACACAAGTCAAACTTCTTCAAAAGATCTAGACTGTATTTCCTTTGCATCAAGTATATAGCTTCCTCTTTATATAGTACTTCAATCCCAAGGATGTACCTTAAAATCCCTAAATCTAAGATTTTAAACTCACATCCAAGCTTCCTCTTTATGTCCTTGATGTCGGCTTCATCATCCCCTATAATGATCAAATCATGAACATATATACAAATGAAAACAATTTTGCTACCTTCCTTCCTCACAAAGAGTAATGGGTCTACATGACTCTCATTATATCCACATTTTTCCAAGTAGTCCACAAGTTTTTGGTTCCAAGATCTTGGGGCTTGCTTGAGTCCATAAAGAGCATTCTTTAGCCTACATACATGATGTGGAAACCTCTCATTTTAAAAGCCTTGGGGCTGCTCCATGAAGGCTACCTATTCAAGCTCTTCATTTAGGAAAGCATTCTTCACATCGAATTGGCACATCTTCCAACCTTTTAAGGCTGAAATTGCAATCAATCTTTTGACGATGGACATCTTTTCTACTAGAGTGAATTTTCCTCAAAGTCTATGCAATAGGTTTGAGAAAAAACTTTGGCAACCAGCCTTGCTTTATACCTAGAAATGCTCCCATCTACATGCCTCTTTACCTTGTACACCCACTTGTTGCCAATGACTTTCATGTCCTTTGTTCTTGGAACCAATTACCAAGTATCATTTTCTTAAAGTGGCTTGACTTCCTCCTCCATGGCTTCAATCCATTCCCTATGCTTATTTGCTTCTTCAGAAAAGTTATGTTCTTCACAAGTTATAACTTGACTCATGTAGGCATAATGTCTTGCAATGAATGAATCATAAGTTAACCTTTGAAGAGGGCATTTAACCCTATTCGATGACCTTAACTCACCATTAGGTGGTAGGAATCTCCTCCTCCTTGGTTTAGATGCTTTAAATCCTAGAGCTCTTCATTTCTCCATATGTTTTTCACTTCCAGATTCCATGTCTACCCATCGATGGTCTACATCATTTGCCTTTTTCCTTTCCTTTGCTACTTCCTTCACTTGAATGAGCTTCATTCATTGTCCTTCCATGCCAATATGATGTAAATCTCTCCTCTGATGGTGTGCTTGAAGTGGTTGAACCAATTATCTCCATTCTTTGTTGTTGCTCTTTGACCCTTCCTTCACCTCTGCTTCATATGCATCGTCAACCTATAGCACATCTTTGCTACCATATCAAGGCAGGAAATCATCAAGTACTACATCCCTAGATAGTGTAAGCTCTTTAGTGCATGGGATATAACATCTAAAACCCCTTTGCTCTGAAAAATATACAAGAAATATACACCTATCTACCTTCGGGTCTAACTTGTGTCTCAATTCTTGAGGTATGTGAACATAACACATACAATCAAATACTTTGAGATGTGAAAGGTTGGGTTTCTTACCACACCGAGCTTCATAAGGTTTAACTCCATGTACTCCTACGGTTGGACACCTATTCATAATGTATATGGTTGTATTTGTTGCATCAAGCCAATAAGATTTAGGAACATTCATTCTATTTAACAAAGCTCTAGCCACTTCTACTATGTATCTATTGTTCCTCTCTACCACTCCATTTTTTTGAGGTGTATACCCACAAGGGAATTTCCTTTTGATGCCATGGTCATGCAAGAAATCTAAACATTCATTTGAAAAATACTCTCCTCCTCCATCCGATCTGAGAGTCTTTATGTACTTCCCTGTTTCCTTCTCCACCAGTTTTTTGTATCAATATGTGTAGAATCAAAGCTATGGTCACTGGGATCACTTTTCGAAAGTAATGGAGTCAGTAGGACTATAGCTCTATTCAAATTTTCTTCTGCAGCGGCATACTTTACGGGAATCACATTGGTTGGGGTAGGAGGTTGCTGAGCTAACACAGGCTGAGGCCTTTGCTAGGTTTGGTATGGCTGGTGATAGGGTTGTTGAGGTCTTCCATATTGCTGTGGTGGATACTGGTTCTGGTATCTTCCCTATTGTGGGTATGGCTGAGGGTAGGTTTGCCTAACCGCTTGCTTGTTGTATGGGCAATCTTGTGCGGTGTGATTAGTGTATCTCCGTTCTATGGTGCAGTACTTCTCATGGACAAAGGAAACCATCATGAACCTTAGATTCCATGTGAACCCTGTATCTCATGATTGGATCAGAATAAGGAACAACCAATGTTTCCATTGCGTCTGAAACGTGCCAAAACCCTAAGATCGATTGTCTACTTGCCTGATTCGGATATCCAGAGCTCATGCTTCGAGTCGATGATATCATGATGACATCAGCAAGTCGCAACCGCCCTTGGGAACTGCCCTTGAAAACCTATATAAGGAGGGGTTGGCCACATTCATAATCAGTCTTGCCAATACCAGTCTTGGGAGCTCAAGGAGTCGTGACCGCCAAGTAAGTACTCTTCAAGTTCTAGTTCTAGTTCTTGTCTTGTTCCTTCTTCTAGTCTAATTCTTGGACATCATATCTTGTCCCCTTGTAATCTCATTGTACGAGATCGTGTTGAGTTCTTCGGTGTATCCAGTTCATCTCCCAGGAGGGAGTTCTTGTAATCTAGATATCTTGTCTCATACTTACGATCCCGGGTTGTGGGATCTCCTATATCATCTGTAGTCCAGTTTTCCATACCTATTGGTCCTGGGTTGTGGGACATCTTGTATCGGTCACATATTCTTGTATCATTTCCCCTACGTGGGTGTTCTTGTAATCATAAGTGTATTTTGGAAATCTTGTCTACTGTAGTCAGAGAGCACAATCGAGTGCTCCCTCGACATTTTGGCAAGACTAGCTTCCATCCAAGACCAGTCATCATGGAGAATGCTTATGAACAGATTGTAGCATCACTTCAGAGTCTCCAACAACAAGTCGAAGACCTAACTCATCCACAGACACAAATCGAGATGGGACACCCAGGGCATGTAGGTGCACTCCTCCAAGAATTACAAGAATGAATCGGGAGTCTTCAGACAAATCAAGGGAGTATGCAAGTAAATCAAGGACCCAGTACATCCTTCATGAGGGAACCTAAGATCTGCATGCCAGAAAAGTTTGATGGTGATCGCACAAAGTTCCGGAGATTCTTGCAACAAGTCAAATTGTACATCCGTATGCAACCTAATAGATACCCTGATGATGCTCCAAGGTCGGTTTTATTGGAACCTTGCTCTACGGTCAAGCATTATCATGGTTCGCCCCAATCTTGGAGAAGGATATGGTCGTACTCATGACTATGAGGGGTTTCTTAGAGAGCTCATCACCACATTTGGAGATGGAGACACGAGTCGAGTGGCAGAAACAAAACTTCGGAAGCTACGTCAAGGTAACCGCCCTGCCTCTACCTACACAACAGAATTTAGGCAGTTAATATGTGACCTCACTTGGCACGAAGATTATTTCATAAGCCAATTTAGATGGGGTTTAAAGGATGATGTGAAGGACCTTGTACTCACGATGCCAGAGGTGAAGACATTGAATGAATACATCAACCAAGCCATTCAATGTGATAACCGCCTTTTTGAAAGGAAACAAGAAAAACAAGTAGAAGGAAGACCTCGCCAATGGAAACCTTTCCAGCCTATTCCTAGAGATGAGTCCATGCCCGAACCTATGCAGATAGATGTAGCTAGGTTCCAGCCTCTAACACCACAAGAGAAACAAAGAAGGAGGGATAACAAGTTATGTCTATACTGTGGAAACCTTGGCCACATTGCAGTTAATTGTTCCAACAAGAGAACGAACTCCAAAGTCACAGCCACCCTTGTAGAGCAGGGAAACGAGGAAGTCCAGTTGTAAAAGAGACCATACAGTCGGACCATGATATAAGAAAGGGTCTCATAATTCCATCCACACCCATAGAAACATGTCTTGCCCCTGTCAAGTTAATCATGTCTAAGAAGACCCTTTCCCTTGTAGCTTTGGTAGATTCAGGAGCGTCCTCATGTTTCATTGATGAAGGACTCGTTAAGAAATATGGAATTCCAGTACTTTCGAAGAACAGACCAGTAGTAGCTGAAGTAGTAGATGGACGGCCTCTAGCATCGGGGAACATAACCATGGAAACCATACCACTAAGAGTACACCTTGGTGACCATGATTCACACATATGTTTCAATGTAATATCGAGTCTAGTAAATATGGTTATCAACGGAATGCCGTGGTTAAAGAAACATAATCCAGAAATTAATTGGGAGAATAATAAAATCACCCCTTGAGTTATCCAGAAAAACCCAACATATATCGGAGCCAAAACTTTCATACATGCAATAAGGAATGAACTGACATATATGATCTATGCCATACGAGCTCAAGACTCCAAGAAAGATGATCCAGTGCAGCTACCCAAATAGTAAAAAGGCTTTGAAGATGTTTTTGAAAAGAAGAATGCAGACATCCTTCTAGAGCATAGACCCTATGATTGTGCCATAGAACTTCAAGAGGGAGCACAACCGCCCTTTGGACCAATCTACAGACTATCCTTAGAGGAACTTACCGAACTACGCAAGAACATTGATGAGAATCTAGCGAAGGGGTTTATCAAACACTCAAAGTCTCCAGCAGGAGCTCCTATTTTATTTTTAAAGAAGAAGGATGGGACTCTCCGGATGTGTGTAGACTATCGCGGATTGAATAAAGTCACTATAAAGAACAAATACCCTCTACCACTCATATCCGAGCTCTTGGAACGCCTTGGAAAAGCAAAATTCTTCACGAAGATTGACCTTCGAGGAGCTTATAACCTTGTCAGGATCAGAGAAGGAGACGAATGGAAGACAACATTTCGGACAAGGTATGGCCATTTTGAATATGTAGTTATGCCATTTGGTCTCACAAATGCCCCAGCTGTCTTCCAACATATGATGAATGATATCTTTCGAGAATATCTAGATGATTTTGTTGTAATATACCTTGACGATATCTTGATATTTTCCAAAAATCTAGAGGATCATGAATGTCATGTAAAGATAATCCTAGAGAAACTAAGAGAAAAAGGATTATATGCGAAATTGGAGCAGTGCTCTTTCCATAAGACAGAAGTGGAATTTTTAGGGTACATTGTATCAGATAAAGGAATTTTTATGGACCCTAGGAAGATTGAGACAATCCTTGATTGGCAACCACCTTCATGTGTTCGAGATGTACAATGTTTTTTGGGGTTTGCCAATTTCTACAGGATATTCATCAGAGATTACTCCAAGATAGTGACACCTCTTACCAAGCTTATAGGGAACTCCAAATTCTCATGGACCGAAGAAGCAAAAAAAGCCTTTGAGACCTTGAAATCAGCATTTACTACTGCTCCAATTATGGTTCATCCTGATTCCAGTAAGCCCTTCTTCCTTGAGACAGATGCATCAAACTTTGCTCTAGGTGCTATTCTTTCCCAATATGGAGATGATGGACACCTATATCCAGTTGCATAATATTCAAGGAAGTTTTCCCCTCTAGAAATTAATTATGAATTTCATGATAAAGAACTTCTTGCCATAGTAGACGTGTTTGATACCTGGCATCACCATCTAGAAGGAGCAGCTCATAAAGTCATTGTGTATTCAGATCACAAGAACCTAGAGTATTTTATGACCACCCGGATTCTCAATAGAAGGCAATCTCGATGGAGTAACTTTTTATCTAGATTTGACTTTGTCATCACATACCGTCCAGGACATCATTAATGTCAATCAGATGCCCTATCCAGAAGATCTTACCTTGCACCAAAGAAGGGTGAAGAGGCCTTTGATCAACAAGAGAGTGTGTTACTCAATCCTGAGCATCTCCAGCTAGCAGCTATCTCTTCAAGCCATCATGTAGATTCATCCTTGAATCAGTTGATCCATGAGAATCTACCACAGGATTAATTGTTTTGTAATGTTAAGCAAAAAGCTCAAGAAGGAAAATTCCAAGAAGTAAATGAATTTCAAGAAAAATATGGGTCACTACTCTATAAGAACCTATTGTATGTCCCTCCAAGAAAACCCAGGATCCAAGTACTTCAACAACGCCATGACAACCTTGTAGTAGGACATTTTGAAAACAATAGAACTCATATCAAGGGACTTTTGGTGGCCTCAGATGTGGAAGGAAGTCAAAGAATACATTCGAACCTGTGATACTTGCAATAGATCTAAGGTACCCCGACATAAACCTCATGGCCTCTTGCAACCTCTACCTATTCCAGAAAGGCCATCCGCTTCATTGTCTATGGATTTCATCACAGATCTACCAAAGTCAGATAAGTATGATGCCATTCTTGTTATTGTGGATAGATTTACAAAGATGGCACACTTCATTCCAACTACCAAGGCAATCACAGGTGCAACCACTGCTAGACTTTTTCTCAAGTATATATTTAGGCTTCATGGATTGCCTGATGACATTGTCAGTGATCGAGGTCCACAGCTCATATCCAGCTTTTGGAACAATCTTTGCAAGCTCCTTGGTGTTCAAGTTAAACTTTCTACGGCAAATCATCCACAGACTGATGGACAAACAAAACCGGTGAATCAAGTCCTGGAGCCATATCTCCGTTGCACTAGCAACTATCATCAAAATGATTGGTTTGAGCTTTTGCCCTTTGCAGAGTTTGCTTATAACAATAGTGTTCATGCATCTACCAAGCAGACTCCCTTCTTTGCAAATTATGGACAACATCCAAGGATGGATATACAACTCTCAAATCATGTAAAGAACCTAGCTGCTAGAGACAAGGCCCAGTACCTGATGGACATTCACAAAGAACTCAAGGAAGAGATCCATAAAGCTCAAGAATAATATAAGTACTATGCAGATCAACATCGTGTCCACAATCCATCCTATCAAATTGGGGATAAAGTATGGTTACTCAGAAACAATTTGCGAACCTCAAGACCTTGTGCAAAGTTAGATCATCAACGATTTGGTCCATTTACCATCTTGGCCAAGGTTAATCCAGTCACCTTCAAGCTCCAGCTACCAAGTACTATGAGAATACATCCAGTTTTCCATGTATCGATGTTGGAACCATATCAGATCTCACCATTGAGGGGGGAGAGACCTAGTCCTTCACCACCCATCGAAATTGATGATCATGAAGAATTTGAAGTCGAGCATGTCCTAGATTCCATCCCGAGGAAGATTGGAATACCTTATTCATTAGAAAGGGTATGACATCAGTGATCATACTTAGGAACCTACAGAAAACCTTCAAAGAGAACCAATCAAGGTTCAAGAATTCCATAAGAGAAATCCAACGAAGCCGAGACCAGATAACATGATCGCTCCTCGTGGAACTCGTCGCTTGAGGGGGAGGTGATGTCATGGACAAAGGAAACCATCCTCAACCTTAGATTCCATGTGAACCCTGTATCTCATGATTGGTTCAGAATTAGGAGCAACCAATGCTTCCATTGCGTGCGGAACGTGCCAAAACCCTAAGATCGACTGTCTACTTGCCTGATTCGGATATCCAAAGCTCATGCTTCGAGTCGATGACATCATGATGATATCAGTAAGTCGCAACTCCCCTTGGGAACCGCCCTTGAAAACCTATATAAGGAGGGGTTGGCCACATTCATAATGAGTCTTGCCAATACCAGTCTTGGGAGCTCAAGGAGTCGTGACCACCAAGTAAGTACTCTTCAAGTTCCACTAGTTCTTGTCTTGTTCCTTATTCTAGTCTAGTTCTTGGACATCCTATCTTGTCACCTTGTAATCTCATAGTACGAGATCCTGTCGAGTTCTTTCGTGTATCCAGTTCATCTCCCAGAAGGGAGTTCTTGTAATCTAGATATCTTGTCTCATACTTACGATCGCGGGTTGTGGATCTCTAGTATCATCTGTAGTCCAGTTTTCCATACCTATTGGTCCCGGGTTGTGGGACATCTTGAATCAGTCACATATTCTTGTATCGTTTCCCCTACGTGGGTGTTCTTGTAATCATAAGTGTATTTCAAAAATCTTGTCTACTGTAGTCAGAGAGCACAATCTAGTGCGCCCATGACAGTACTGGCTACTAGGATTCACTTGGGGTTGAGCCATAATGGGACATACATTCGCCATATGGTCTCCTCCACAAGTATAGCACTGCTTAACTAGGGCAAATCTTGGAATTTTTTTGCTAGAGACACCTAGTTTTTGAGCTACCTTCTCTGCCAGTTCCTCAATAGATGTGGATTGCGTGGAAGAGAGGCTAGAGGAACTATCTGAATCTTTGTAGATTTTTGAAAGCTCTAATTCCTCCCCTAGGTTATCTCCAATGTCAATGCACATGCGTACACACTCTTCTATGGTCCTAGGGTCCTTCAAGTACACATATGATCTCAATTTGGTACTTAGCAGTCTGTCCAAGAAGAGATCCACTTGTTTGGCTGGTGTGGGTAACTCTGGAACTGGGCATCTCTCTAAGTATTGCCTAAACCTTCTTCCTACAAGTATCACGGTCTCTTGAGGTGTCTGCTTGAAGCTGTGAATCAGTGAGGATGTATTATGCCTTATGCCACTCTTAGAGAATTCAGTAATGAAAGCCTTTAGAAGTTGGTCTATGTTCTTGAACTGCCTCTCATTTAGCGGTTGAAACCATGTAAGGGCAGTCTTCCTAAGGGTTAGACCAAACGCATTGTATTGCATGAATAGGTCCTCTACTTGTTCAGCTCTCAAGCCTTGCCTAAACTCGCCCACATGATCGTAGGGGTCTCCAGTGCCATGGAAGTAATTCTTCATGGACTTAACCAACTGGGTTGGCCTCAAGGTCCTAGTGTGTTCTCTAGGTCTTGGCAATAGGAAATCAGCAGCATTTCTTTGGTTTCTTGGGGCTCTAGGTCTCTCAGTTTCTTCTCTAATCGTCTCTGTTCTCATCCTTTCTCTTCCCAAGGGGTTGGCAAAGCTTACTTATAGTCTATCTCTACTTTTGTCCCTTTGAGCTCCATGAGCTTGGGATGTTTCAGCTCCTTGGTGGCCATAAGAGACATTAGATCTTCGTTGGGAAAAAATAAATTCACCCTTCCAAGTGTAGGCATGCCTACCATGCTCTGTGACCACAAAGATCCTCTCTAAAGTATTGTCTAAATAGGTCACTTTTCCTGGGCTATCAGGATCTTTGAACTCATAGATTGTGATCGTCCCCACCTCATTTGGCTGATCAGGCTTATACCTCTAAAAGGCTTCATACGTCTCTTGGTTTAGAAGTAGATCTATGCTCTTGTTGTCTTGGGGAATCCACTCTGGCATGATAATTCTAGTAAGCTAGTTTCAGAGCTAGGGTAGTGCGAATAATGGCTCAACTGCTGGGCCCCAGACCTAGGAGTACGATTGACACTAGCCTCTGAAGACCTAAGACTCTGTCTATCTCTCCCCAGGTGTCCTCCTGATCTAAGGTTCTTATGACTAATTGAATAGCTCCGATTTTCCCAAGGCACAACCTCGTTGCTGAGTTCTTTTGTATTAGTTTCTTGGTTCTTTTTTAGTTGATTATCGTGTGTATGATCTTGTCTGATATCACGTCGTCAAGAATACTTAAGTGATTTTCAGCACTTTAAGTTGCTCGTATCACGTTAATTTCTTTTCTTTTAAGTTATCGATCACCAAGAGACTATCTTTATGCTTGAACTTGAGTATTTAATAGTCTTCAACTTGATAGATGCCTATCGTCACCTTGACTTACTTCTAGCACTACTTGCACTTAGCCTAAGCTAGGAATTGACAAAGGAAGTTGAGAATATTCCAACCTCACTTGCGGATCCCTTGCTGTTTTGGTGCTCAAGAACCTCGTGCTCAAGCTTGCAGAATGCTCTTGCTTTGGATGCCCTGTAGCGCTCTCAATGGACCTGTAAAAAGTCCCAAAGCTGCCTCAAGACTTAAATTCGAATGACAAAACAAATCACTTTTGTTTATGTAAATATCATTTTGCACTATGTCTTTGTGGAAAACAATTCTAGAGATCCCTTAGTTTTGTTCCCCCAGGGTATGGTCCACTTAAAAATACTATATCCAATAATCCTACGGGCTTTCCAATAATACCATATCCCACGAGCTTTCCAACAAGCCTAAGATCACCCCGAACGGATTTCGTATAAGGAAGTTATGACCGTTCACGGTTCTGGAGTTAAAACAGGGTTCAAACAGACTAACAATTCCCATGATTTTTCTCAAAAATACAAGTGTAGGAACCTCACAAAGTGCTAATTGTTTGACAAGTATGGCCAAAATTACCCCAAAACTTGGAACACCAATACCCTAAAATTTTAGCCAAAAAATCCTATCAATCGCGATCGACAGAGGTGTCTGTCGAGCTTGTCAATCGTGATCGACACATCAGTCGTGATCGACGGTGTCAATCCCGATCAACAGAGTCAGTCGTGGGTCGTGTCAATGGCGATAGAGAGAGTGAATTGTGATCGACACTTTTTCCGCAAATTTCAGTGTAATTTTAGTCAATCAGGGATGTGTCTATCATGATGGATAGGTGGCAATGTGTGTCTTTGAGTTAATCGTCATATTTCAGTCGGTCGTGATCGACGGTGTCAGTCGCAACTGACAGAGGTGTCGGTCGTGGCTGTCGATTGCGATTGAGAGAGTTAATCACGACTGATAGAGAACTAATGATTTTTTTCATTTTGATAAGTGATTTGGAATGTGCTCCTTGTGTGTGTCAATGTGGTGTACTTTGTTTTTTCAAAAGCTCAATTTTTCTACCGATCGCAATCGACAGAGGTCTGCAACATAGAGGCAGGGCCGAGCTTTTCCATACCAGCCCAGCCTACTAGAGATGAGGGGACAGCCAAATCATGCAAGGAAGCTCAAAAAACATTCAAAAGCAGCGCACACAAATCTCTCTCTCACTCTCTCTCACAAGTGAAATGATGGAAATGGAAGAAGGAAGGAGATATGATAAAAAAAATGAAATTTTGGCGATGATGGAGATGGAGGTGGGATATGGTGAGGATGATGATGGTGGTGATGATGGTGAAGTAAGAAAGAGAAAAGTAAGAAAAAATAAAGAAATTACCTACAACACCAACGTCACAACTCTACGTCTTACCATCACACGCTCGTCCGCAAAGCTCAATCCCTGGCAACGGCACCAAAATTTGGTGTAGCTTAGTGATGAGTAGCACCTCCTTTAATGTCAATCTTGGAATACATGAGGATGGTATGAAGACCTTGAACGAGTGATGGCACAAGTGTGTGAGTGAGAAGCACACCAACATGCACACACACACGGCAAGACAAAGAGAGAGATAATGGAATTCTTTTAGATTACTCAAAAGTGCTCTTACAAGTTCCATTCTACAACAAGCTAACCTCAAAAATGAGCTCTCCAGCTCTTTTTATAGTTTTTGACTAGCTTTGGCCCTCTTTAGACCTAGTGTCCAGCCTAGTTAAAAATTAGGTTCTAGGGCCTATTTGGGGGCTCAAACAGAGTCTACAAAATATGAAAATTGATTGGTAGGTACTTCTAAAGCTCCCAAGGTCAAGGACTCCTTGGCTTGCACAAAATGGAGCTACAAAAATATGAAATAGTATTTACAATGGACTTTAGTGATGAAAATCACTATTTTTGTAGGGATTTCTTCTAACAATTTGACATACACTTCCTCGAGCTCCCTACTTGCTCCTTCTTCTTGTGTGTCCACCTCTTTGATGTGCTCCTGTGATTTGTCCTTGACCTTCAGCTTCATGAAAAATGATGGCCTACTTGCCAGATCTCCGTTGATTACTTTGTCTACTTGGCCCTTCACGTTGGCTTCCTTGTCTTGTAATTCCTTGATCATCCTGACCACTGCCAACAACTACCATCTGCAAACCTCTTTGTCTTTTAGACCCATCTGCATCCAATGATCTTCTGACTATTTGGTTTAGGAACCAAATCCCATGTGTCGTTCTCCATCAATGCATCATACTCTTCCTGCATAGCTTTCTCCCAATTTTCCTTACCTTTTGCCTCTTCATATGTAGAAGGGTCTTCATCTTCTTTTATCATATAAGCATAATCTTTGGTCGCCAAAAAAGAAGTGTCATAGCTATACCTTGTAGGTTGCCATTTGTGTCTTGATGACTTTCTGAGTTCTCCACTCCTTGAGGTTTCTGGTTCATCATATTCAGGATCAAACCTTGGCACTTCTTTAACTTCAATCTATACTTCGTTATTCTCCTCGTCATCAAATATTTGAACCTTTGATTTACCTTTCTTTTCATTCACAACTTCTTCATCACCTGCATAAATATTGATTGTACCTGCATACCAACTACCTTGCTCATCAAATGTAACATCCTTTGACACAAGGAATTATTTTGTGGATGGACTCCACAACCTATATCCCATCTGCTTATCATCATACCCAATGAACACATACTTTTCAGCTTTAGGTTCCAATTTGTGCCTTAATTGAGATGGCACACATGAAAAGGCCAAACATCCAAATACTTTGCAAAGATCTAGAGTAGGTCTCTTACCCCGCCATGCTTCATATGGTGTCATACCCTGCAAAGCTTTACATGGTAATCTATTAACCAAATATGTGGCTGTATTTACAGCCTCAGCCCACAAATAATTTGGGCAATTTTTCTCCTTCATCATGGATCTTGGAAACTCAAAAAGAGTTCTATTCCTCCTTTCTGCTACACCATTTTGTTGAGGAGAGTACCTGCAAGCAATTTCCCTTTTATACCTGCATTCCAGAAGTTAGAGAAATACTCTCTCGCTCCATCTGACCTTAGTTTCTTCAACTTTTGACCTGTAATTCTCTCTGCATACACATGATAATGTTTGAATGTATTGAATACCTCTGACTTATCTTTAATCACTTAGATAGTGATCCATCTGGTAGCTTCATCAACATAAATTACATAATACCTTGAACCATTGATACTGAAATCCTTTGATGGTCCCCACACATCTGTGTGTACCAACTCAAGCTTCTCTGAATACATAAAACCATGCTTTGAATAAGATTGCTTATGAGCCTTACCTAATTGACGTGCCTCACATCTGTATGTCATATGTTGACCTGCAACATTAGGCAATCCAAGCACTGAACCATTGTTAACCATATCTTTGATACCTCTTTCATTAAAATGTCCAAGCCTTTTGTGCCAAAGATCTAACTCAGAGATCTTATGTCCTGCATAGGTGAACAAGGCATGACCAACATTACCTTGAATCTTCAATGTGAAGAGTCTTCCTTCTTTCTTCCCTGAAACAATTTGTTTATACCCATTGCTAGGGTCTTCCACAAAAACTCCTTCATTAGTGAATCGAACTTCATAACCTTTTCCAACAATTTGTCCTACACTTATCAAATTGTTTGGAATTGTAGGAACATACAAGACCTTACTCAGAAGAGTACTTCCATCCTTGGCCTTCACTGATCCAATTGACTTCACATTATGCTTTGTATTGTCACCTGTTTGAACTACATGATTAGTTACCTTATTCTCCAAATCAGTCATCAAAGCTATGTTGCCACTCAGGTGATTGCTACACCCTGAGTCAATGTAGAAGACTCTTTGGTCTTCACTTTTCCTTTCACAAGTTGCATTCAGTATCAATGTTGAATCCTCCTTCTGATCGGAAGCATATTTGTGGTAGGTATTGTTGTATTGTTGGCTTTGGAATCCTCAACCTGCATTTCTTCCAGAATAACCTCTACTACCTCTACCTCTGAAGTTACCTATTTGATTTCTGCCACCTCTTCCTCTTGAATTAAAGTTCTTATTATATCCACCATTATTCTGATTATTATACCAACAATCATGAGCTAAGTGATTTGTCTTACCACAAATCCGGCAAGCTTTGACTCCATCTTTATTACTTCTGCCTCTTCCTCTACCTTTGCCACCTCCTCTTCCTCTTAGGAAGTTAGCTTGGCTAGTTGTACCTTCAGCTTCATTTGCTAGTTGCTTCCCTTTGCTATTCTTCTTTTTATCCTTTGAATACATTGCTTGACCTACAGTTTTATCACCTTCACCTTTGACATCCTGCTCAAAGGTTAGCATGTGTCCTAGCAACTGATTCAAATCGGGAGTAAAATGATATAGTGATAATTCAGTAGATAAAATGAATGGCTTCCATTTGTCATCATCTCTCAAACCTGTGAGGATTTGCCTTACCAAAATGATCAATTACCACAATCTTGAACAAATTGTGAAGAAGATGACTACATAGAAAGTATGTTGCACATAACTCCCTCATTGACTTACAAATGTGTAAAGGTTTTGAAAAAACTTTGCACAAGAGTCACCTATAGTTTGCGCACCTTCTCCAAGTTAAATCATTCCAAAAGAATCACTAGATCTTGAGATATGATCTGAACATGTCACCTATGTTCAAAAGTGTTCTTTTGAGAAGTCGATTCAGACACCTGTAACTTCTAACACTTGGTTCTCTCAAACTAGAACCCGTTTATGCAAATGCTTTTAGCCATAGATGGCTTACCTACCAGCTTAGATTTTGACTCCTCATTTGTGCAAACCTTTACACTGTGCACTAAGAATTGATCACTTCTTTGATCGTCGAGATTGTGCCTGTTTTAGAAGACACTCAACAATTCTTCACATACAAATGTTCCTACACATAATTCTCTCAGCCTGTTTACAATTAGGCTTTCAAACTCTAACCATAGACTCAATAACTATGGAATTAAACATCTACAAAAGGATTCTTGAAATGAGCAAGCAAAGAAGAAGAACATAGCAAAATATCGGGCACAAATTTTTTTCCTTCTATTCACAAAAGTTTACATCTAGAAGATGAGAGAGTTATTCCTTACTTCTCATATGTCTAATCACTTCTAATCCTTCTAAAAATTTTTCTCATACTCTCTCTTATATTTCCTCTTACATTTTTACTTGTATATATAGGCAAATATGTACAAGCTCATTACCAAACAAAAGGTATAAGTGAGCTATCTCTAAATTAATGTACATATGGATACAAGTCTTCATCTTCTGAACATGTGCTTTCCTCGTGCTTCATAAATTGATCTTTTCTTGAAACCTTGACTTCAATACTTCATAAAAACTTCAATTGTTGATTGCCTTGCACCAACATCTCTCTCTTGGCTTCTCCTCTATCTCCCTCTTTGTGCTTGCATGCAGTAATCTCGATGCCTCGCCCATAGCAGGATTGTGTCTTCACGCCGTCTCTCTCTCTAAAAATGATCAGCAATTAGAGTAAACCTTCAGCTATGGTGACTTCCTCTTCAATTCTAGGCTCAATCGTATAGATGTAATCTACTTCACCACTTTAGATGAGATGTGAATATCAATAACCACTTTACACACACCGAGCATAGCCTATCCCAAGTGGCTTCTAACTCGATCCTGTGTTACACTACTCCCTATAGCACTTCCTCTCTCTCTCATACAAATTCCTCTTCTATCACGGACTCACCTTCATTTTTCACACAAGCTTATTGATGTTTGTTTGTAGATGCATAGATTCAGATTCCATGACAGAATCAAGTAGAGAGCAAAGCTAAACACATGCTATCTGGGAACATTTCAATCATGCATACCGCGATAATTTGGTCCAAATAAAGAACTACATATCGGAAGGAATCTTTTCTCAACATCCATAATGTCCTTCATTCTCTGATTGATAAATTCCCCCATAATTGGAGTGCCCATGTCATAACACTAAATAAGGAACCTCTCTCTCATTCTCTCTCTCTCTCAGTCTCTCTATCTATCTATCTCTCTCTCTCTCGACATCATGCAGACTAATGAACATGAACAAGAAGAGAATGAATAGGAAAAGGGTAAGAAACTGTACATGGAGAAAAGATCTAGAGGGAAGATCCATAGGGAGGAATAGATGAGATTTGGGCACCTATTTATAGGTCTTCCCACCCCCCTGGACTTCTCTAGAATCTTCTAACCTCCTGATCTAAATTTCTATTTCCAAGATTATCTTGCATGTTCATCTTCTATTTTTTGGAAAACTCCATATCTTATTTCTATTATTTTGTTTTTCTTCTTTTTATTTTTCCGTACTTTGGTATTTTTCTCATGTTTGAATTGTATGTCCATTTATCTTCTCTTCCGTATCACTCATCAAGGCAATATTGCCACTCAAATGATTTCTACATCTTGATTCAATGTAGAATAATATTTGGTCTTCATTTGTTTCTTCATGTGTAGCATTCATAATTAGATTGAATCCTTCTTTTGATCTAATGCATAATTGTAGTAGGTGTTGTTGTAAGATTGATTTTTGAAGTTTCTTCCACCTCCTGTACCATATATATTCCTACCACCTCTACTTCAGAAATTACCTCTTTGATTTCTTTCTCATCTACCTCTTTGATTGTAGTTTTGATTGTAATTGCCATTGTTTTGAATATTGTGCTAACATTCAATTGCCAAGTGATTTGTTTTACCACAAATATAACAAGCTCTTCCATTGTCTTTATTATTTCCACCTCTTCTTCTACCTCTTCTATTTCCTTTACCTTTAGTAAAGTTAGCTTGATTCGAGGTGCCTTTTTCTTCATTTGATTTTTGCTTACCTTTAACATTCTTCTTCTTTTCCTTTGAGTACATAACTTGACCAGCAATTTTCTCATTCTCTCCTTTAACATCATGTTCAAATGTTAGCATATGCCCTAATCTTGATTAAGATCTGGAGTTAAATGATCTAATGATAATCCAACTGATAATATGAAAGCCTTCCACCTTTCATCTCCTCTTAGTCCTGTAAGGATCTGTCTTACCAATTTATAGTCCTCTTCAATGGCTTCATCAATGCCCCTAAGCAATCTCCAATATTTTTCATCTTTGTCACTTAATCAAAAATTGATTGTGAAGCTTTCTTTTTGAAGGTTCTAAATTTTTCCTATAGGGAGGCCTTCCTTGACTTGGTTTTGTTTTGTAAATTTTCCTCAAAAGCATTCCATATATGAGTTGATCTATGTAGCCCTCTGATACGTGGTAAAAGATACTCATTGATAGCCATGTAGATAATGATGCTTGCTTGATCATATTTTCTCATCGTCTTCTTTTAATCTACAAGCTCATTCCTGGTTGGAAGACTAGGAACTTTAAACTTTGGCTTTTCTTCTTCTCATATGATGTATCTCATGAAATCTTTTCCCATAAGATGAGCTTCCATTCTCATAGACCATGATGGATAGTTTTCTCTATCAAGCTTTTCTATCTAGATGCTTTCTATCATCTTTCTGTTGTGCATGTTCAGAAATAAGACTTCAATAGTGAGAGACTATACCTTTCAAGTTAATTCTCTACTTCTCCTGATCCTTTTAAATGTCCTTTGTATCAATCTAAGTTATTTTGCAAAAATTTAGCCTTCCAATCATTTCCTTAGCTCTAATTTGAAAATCTCTAGTAGTTCGGACTTTTTTTTGAGTCTTTTGACTTGATATCTTTCTCTACTTCTGATACCATTGATAGAGACCTCTAAATCTCCAATGTCAAATCTACCTCGACTTAAGAAGACATTTATATAAAGTATAGCCAAGACTTTACATCAATTACTTCAAAACGCTTCAAGATAAAAATTGAAATGTATTTTCTTCTTCAACTCTGAGTTTGTATTCTTCTTCAAATAGCCTGCCTCAAGATTCAACTTCATTACCTGCAAATTTCATAGATTTTAATGCTTCAAATTGCATAGGAATCTTTTTATGATTCCTACCCAAACTTGACGTACAATAAAATTTTTATTAAAACTTTAATTAATCACTGAGAGAAAAAGTAATTCTGAAATTGTTGTTCAGAAATGGTGACTTTGACATAGGTAACTTCAACCTCTGATTTCTCTCAAACTATAACCCATCTTACAAAATTATTCTGGATCTATCTTCCTTATCATTCAACTTAGATTCTAGTGCTTAAACATAAAAAACTTTACATGCATCACTAAGATCTCAACAAAATACTAATCAATGAGATGCACCATTTTTTATTCTGCAATTTAGAGATTTGACATATGAGTGTTTTATGAACCATACACATTCTATGAAAGGAATTAGGACATGAAATTTTAACCATAGCTTGGTTTGCTATTGAATTAGATCTATGTATAAAGATTTCGGATCTAGGTGATCATCTTTAGAGAAATATGGGAGCACAAGCACACTTTGGACCAATTTAGAAGCTACCATTAGAGGAACTTAAAGAATTATTTAATAATGTTATTTAGAATCTAGCCTAGAGGGTTATTTCACACTCAAAGGGTCCTACAGGAGTCCTTATACTATTTGTAATGAAAAAGGATGGGACCCTTAGAATGTGTGTGGACTCTCAGTAAGGTCACTAAAAAAAGCACATGACATCTAGCTAGTATATCAAAGCTCTTGGAGACCATTGGATGCAAAAATTTCTTCAATTTCTTCATGAAGATTTGCCATTCGAGGAGCTTACAACCTTGCTAGCATTAAAGAAGGAGACAAATAAAACACACCATTTCAAATAAGGAATGGGCATTTTCAATATGTATTGATGCCATTTACTCTAACAACTAGTCCAACTATCTCTCAGCATATGATGAATGACATTATTTGAGGATATCATATCATTAAAGAATATTTAGATGATTTTCTGGTGCTACAAGTAGATTATATTTTGATATTCAAAACAGATGAGAAAAGTTTTATATGCCATTTTGGAGAAGCACTCTTTCCATCAGACATAAGTTCAATTTTTATGGTACCATTGTTAGACAGAAAGAATCTTCATGGTTCCAATGAAGTCCACAAAAATCCTTGATTGGCAACCACCTTGATGGTTTTTAAGATGTATAATGCCCTAGTATTTCTTTTGCCGACAAATGAAAGCGAAAACCTCCTCCTTCCCATCCTTGAGACTTAACTACTGGGTTGGATGTGTGAATTGACTAATACTCCATAAGTACGTAATGTTATCATTGTTTTGAGCCTTTTCAAGCCATTCTATAACAACATCCTTCCAACGTGAGAAAGTGCATGTTATTGTATCGTTTGCTACCCTTTAATTAGAAGTAGAGAAAAGCACAATCAGTGTAAATGCAGGAACCCAAAAGAACATATGTTGCTTAATGTTTTTTGGCCAAAATTTGTAGGCCAAATTTTTATATAGCAACTTGTGCTATAGGTAAAACCGTATCCATAGTCCGAAGGAAAAATAAAAATATATACTTGTAATGAGTCACACAGAATAATACTATAAATTTCTATAAAAGGAAGAACTAAAGTAAAATGTACTTCACTAAAGAGAACCAGTAAGTCTCCGGATTGATTTCGCTAAGTCGTAGGTAGTGGTATTCTCAATAGAGATCCTCAATCTCCCCTCAACATTACGAAAGGATGAAAAAGTTATTCATGCTATTTCTCTCTTACACTAACATATGGAAAGATGAAGGATGCCACAGACGAATGTGAAGGAAACAAGTATTGTAACCAACTAAAATCACTGCAAGATATACCAACTTCAAATCATAAGTTTATTAAAAACAAGTATTTCCCATGGAGCCTTTGACCTTAATAACCACAAAAAACAGAATTTTTACAAAGACTCCTCACCCAAAACATTTCACTCTAAAAAAGGACCTATGAGTATTTATGAAGTCCTATAGTGCCTCCGAAGGTTCTCTCAATGCTTCATCATTTCTCTTTCTTGGTGAGTTTATTACATAATACGCAATAAAACGTTGCAGAAGATGAATCCGCTCGTTATCCAATCCTTTCCAATGTGAAGCAACAAGGTAAATTCAAAGTATTCAAGCGTTAACGGCATATATACATTACTAAACTTAACACAGACGTACACCATGTTTGTAAGTGCATGTAAAAGTGTTTTTTAAGAGTAAAAGTGCATGTAAAAGTGTATGTAAAAGTGCATGTAAAAGTGTATGTAAAAGTGCATGTAAAAGTGTATGTCGATATGCATGTATGTGGATATGCATGTATATGTGTATGTATGTATGTTTATGAGATTATATGTGTATGTATGTTTGTATACATGTATGTATTCATTCATGTATGCGTGTATGTTTGTATGTATGATAGACGTATGTATCTTTTGTACAATATATGTACCTATGTACGTATGTGCCTACATGCATGCATACATACATACACACAATCATACACACACACAAATACTATGTGTGTGTGTGTTTTTGTGTGTGCATGTGTGTCTATCTCAGAAATTAAACATTGGTTCAGAAGGATCACTAAGACATCATTTCAAAAGACTTTTATATGCCCAAAGTCCTAAATTTAGACTTAATATTAAAGTTTTGGAGCTCCTTAAAACACGTAACATGGTGTGGCTTACTGTTAATGTTGTTGAACCTCTAGTAGGAGGTATTGGGTACAAGTGGTGGGAGGAAAAAGAACTGTCTACATGGGAAGAATGGCATAAACTAAATGAGTGTTTGATTGGTTCAAATAGACTTGCAAACGCACAAATTTTGGTTAGTCTTGATCAAGTAGGCGCAAAGTACTAAAGTTAAGCTTATGTGCAATTGATCTTGTTCTTTAAAGCAAGTGAAGTGCTCTTTTGTAGTGATTAATTTGATGTAACTTTCATTGGAGGTGTTGGGTTCAAGCTCTACAACGATTAGGGAGATTCAAGTATATTCTAAAAGCTCTATCTCGAGATAAGTGAAACACTCGAAACACTCGTAGTTACATGGATGACATTTGAATGGTTATTATCTGCCTATAAGAGTGGGAAAAAACTTGGAGAGAGTTATATATAAAAGCACAAGATTGGAAGCAGCATCATCTTTCTTTACATGGTGTTCCGAATCCCTTGGCTTTTATATATATATATATATATATATATATATATATATATATATATATATATATATATATATATATATATATATATATATATATATATATATATATATATTATTCTGTGTGTGTTTGTGTAACTTTAGCGATTCATAACAAATTCGTACGTTTCCTCTTTATTATTATTTTCTTTCTTCTACGCATCCTTTTTTCTTTCACTGTCTCTCTCTGTCCCTCTATAACTTTAATCTGTCTCAACTATCTTTCTCTTATAATTATAGTCTTTCGTTTCATGAGCATACTGTCTAATTTTCTCAAATATCAGTTAATCTTACAGACGAAATAAGAGAGAAGAAACAGAGACGGAGGATGGAGGAAAAGGAAAAGGAAATTACAAAGAAATGAAGTTAGACGAGAAAAAGTTTTGAGAAGAGGAAATGAAACAATGGAACGAAATTCAGAGAAACAAAATTCAGAGAAGATGCTTCCCTTATACTTTATAGTTTATTATTTGTACTTAGTGCCTTAAGTTTAGTTTGTGAATGTGTATGTCAATACGACGGTCAAAAACAACCATGTCCTCAGATTCAATATGACAAAACGGCTGAACAAACAGCTTCCGAATACTCGCAGTGCGCGAATGCATTGCAAACATTCGTGAGATTCACGATGCACACACGCCTAAGAGCACACAGACAACTTCCATGAAACAAACCCAATGACAAATACGCCTTCAATGACGGACGCTATCCCTCCTCACATCTTCCACCTTCCTTCTGACGACTAAAACAAACCCAATGACAAATACGCCTTCAATGACGGACGCTATCCCTCCTCACATCTTCCACCTTCCTTCTGACGACCGCTAGAGCGAGCTCATCAACGAAATTATGACGATCATCATCTATCCCTGAAACTTGAAACTGGTTCCATCCAGGGAACTCATCGACAGAAAGCAGTTGACGAACTCTCTCCATGGCCTTGACGTCTTCCAGCTCAACCTTCTGGCTGTCCCTCCTCTCAGGAGCCATAATGCTATTTACCATGTCTTCAAACACGCGTCTCCTATCATCCTCGATCGGACTTCGGCCATGGAGAAGCAAACGTACTAGCGCTTCACTAGCATAAATCTTTGTTATAAAACATATATTTCTGTTCGTAGGGCCAATTATCTCACAGAGCTTCATGCAAAGATGTCCCAGCCTGCTTCTCAGGATCAGCTCCTTAGAATCATCCTCCTGACTGTTGTCGTTTCGTCCTTCTGGCTCTGCAGTATCGTTTGCGCTGGAACTCCGGTCGCCCCCAAGCATGTGGACCGTAGCAGAGATGGCCAGCTCATGCAGCATCTTTCCCACTTCCTCCTTCGGAATGGGACGTTCTGAATGTCCTCTCTCATGCACAAGCTCCAAATCAAGCTTTTGGTAGAAGTATTCTAGCACAAGATGGTGTCGACAACATGCGGCCAACGCCTTGACCTGGAAAGACAACGTTGGCCGAATCCTCTGAGAGACAACGTTCACCAATGTGTCTACTATGTTCGTTCCAGCAACGGGATCATCCACAAGGAAAGGATACTCCTGCTTAAGATCCACCCTATTGTCGATCCAATGTGCAGCTAAAAACTGCACGCTTCTGATTGCACACTCTGCATCTTTGTCGCCACCATGCATCACCTTACGTAGCCTCCAGAAAAGATCTTTCTGGAAAGTTATCCTCCTTTGTGTGGCCCAGAAGCCTGGAAGACTACCTGCCGCGGCTCTCAACCAAAGTTTTTCCGATTTCAGGTATTCGCACACCCTGCGTACAGATCCAGGCTGACTGTATATGTAACCATTAAGGCGCTCGCTATACTGTCTCACCGCAAGAGGGTTGCTGCCTCTCATCATGGAGGCTGCGATTGTTCTGAATCCAAGTTCAGTGAGATCCATCTCCTTTGCTTTCGTTCGTCCACGCGCGACCGCTTCTTTGAAGATTTCCATGAAGTATAAAGAGACGATGGAGTCTTCATCTATAACATTTTTCATCATGTGAGAGAGACCCACAAAATCCGTAACAGTTAAATATACAAAATGGATGCAGCAGAGAGTGATTTCCAGGATATACAATATGAAAAGGGAACCCATTAGATCTCGTGGATCAGGACCTGAAAAGGGATGTGCTCGTCTGTAATCAATGTGATATAGTCTGAGAACCAGGGAAATAAAGGTAGTGATGTTTGCAAAGACGGAGAGACGGCGATTGCAGAAGTGAGGCAGAGCTCTGAAACAGGCGTTTTCGTCATCCCCATCATCTGAGAAGACCTTCTTCCAAGCTTCTACGGAGCGAAGCCGCACTCCATGAGCGATTAGCACTCCGGTGACAAGATAGAAATCCCATTCACTGTGAGTGGATTCAAAACTTGCGGCCCCCGTTTGTGTGGGAACTGTGAATTCAATACCTCGGGTCAGCAATAGTGTTGCCTTTGCGCTCCATAGAAAGTCGAGGATGTTTAGAACAGGGTACAGCAAAGCGGTTGTTAGAGCCATGGTTTTGGCGCGGTGTAATCGTTTCTGAAACAAACTCCTTCTGCGGAATTCCTGGTCCTCATAGTGTGCGTCAGGTCTAGTTTCGTCCATCAGAGCTGGGATTCAGAAAAAGGATGCAAGGAACAGCTTATGGAAGGCAGAGGCAATGACGCATAAACACGAGCACCAAAGATGCATTGGAAAAAATGAACGCATGGTATGTGTATTTCTATGAGATAGAATCGAAAAATCGAAGGTGGCTGTAACCTACTTCCCAGAATCGGACTACGCACCATCCGTAGGATATTGGGCGAGATCCGCATTCGGTTTCAAAGCCCGCCTAAACGTACTGCAAGTTGTTCTCACTGTTGTTTTCTTGTTTTTTTGTAATGGAGGTTCCGCAGAGGCTGACTCTTCCAAGCTTTAACTTTGAAATTACAACTTTACAAAGAAGGACATAGTACTCATGGAACCTCTCTTATCCCACAAGAAGAGTAGTTTAGATAGCTGGATTAAACTGCGATCACAACTACCACAGGATAGAAGAAACAATGGCACATCAACCACAAAATACAACTTTTCATGTTAAACATGTCCCTTAAATGGTGCAGGTGGGGGTTGAACTATAAGGAATTGAACTCACAACCTCTTGGTTAGGAATGTGATGGGCTAACCACTTGCCCCAAAAGCCATGGTTGAGGATTACTTCTTAATCCTCTCTCTTAGGGTGTGGTTCAACCATCTCCTACCAGGATTATGTTACATGAACACTCACCCCCACCTCAAGAGACGACAGGCCCAACCACCCAGACAACCGACTTGGACATCCTCCTCACTATTGTTGATGATATTGTCCATAAGTGGGATAAATTATAATTGTCTTTCCTCGCAGAAGCGCTTCAAAATTAAGAACAAGTTGAACTGGATTGCATATTCGATAGTTGAACTGAATTTCAATCTCCAGAGTCCCAGTGAGTACGTACAATCCTAATTGTACTTACAGTGAGCACCCCTCCAAAGTTCACACAATCATTGCATGCAACAGAAATCGAGTTGATTTTATTTACGTAGAAAATGGATAAAAACTACGATTATCTGAATCAAATACGAGTTTAACATGTTTTATTCAATGTAGTTACTCATCTAATCAAGAGTACCTAAAACAAGTTTATGTAGCGTAAAAATAAAACGCGAAAACGCTTCTATCTCGGTTGTCACTATTTAAAAGATAGAGTTGGCAACGTACATATTATATGCTTTGAGTCCATAGTCTAGGTAAACAAGATTGTGTTATTTCACATACCATCATACACCCACACGCATAAATGAGTTCTCTCTCTCTCTCTCTCCATTTCTCTCTGCTGAAACTATAAAAAATCTTGCTCTCGCACAGAGACAAAAGAGCATGCACTGAAGCATTCGACACATCTCTTCTCTAGCACCAAAAACAATGCTTAAAGTAATAAGAAGAATATCCTCATGACTCATGAGCAAGATTTTTATATATCCCTCTATCAAATTTCCTGTCCTAAAAATATACAAACTCTTGCATACATAGATGAGCATGCACTCAGAACCAACACAATCTAGTATGCCTCTCGCTTACGTCCCCAATACTTTACAGAACCTCGCAGACATAGAAAAACATGTGCTAAAACAAAACAAATTTCTCTTTAGGTCTTGCACATACAAAATGCCTCTCATCCACACAAAAACTATTGGAGTATTTTCACGCTTGAATATAACTTGAAATTGATACACTCTTTGAGGATTACTTTTTCTTTCAAAAGTACTGAGAGAAAGTCGTGAAGCTAACAATGACTTTACAAAAAACGAGACTTGAACTTCACATTATACTTAAAAACTCTAATATTGTTGCAAATTCAGTTCACTTTACATTAAATAGTTCTTGAAAACGTGTACTACATAACAAACGATTCTTTCTTACAGGTGATTATTATTGATTTTCTTTTTGTTAGTTTTATTGCTTCTAGGTTCTATAGATTTTTAAAGTACTTAGGATGTCTGGAACTTGGAAAAGTATTGAACAAATCGAAGAAGTCAAAAGAATAGGCTTTGGAGGGGAAAATGCACTGAAATGGATGAATTACCTCAGGTTTATTGGATTTCTCCAAAGAAACGGATGGATAAATCAATACAATTCCATTTCCAAATAAATAAAAGATTCCTCATAGATATATTCCATGTATTCAAGTGGTAACACTAGAAAGGTAGTTAGAAATGTTACACCTAATAGAATATTTGTATGTTAGTTTAGACAAAACATTTTTCATGAATAACCACCTGTCTAGTCTAAGTAGATTCAAGCGGCCTTCATAATGTGGCTTTCTACACAAGGCCGAAACTCAAATCTTTGTAGTTCTCTACTATGGAATCAGACTTATGAATTTAGGAAATCACTCCTTAGATGGTTGAAGGTGTCTACATATCATCCGTGAAGCTATCTTGGAAGGTGTAGACCAAGTTTTTGCAGCACGAGGCACATCCTTGGACTCTATCCACCACTATTCTCACAATGGTATCAGAGCAAAGTCAAATCAATATGAGAGATGGTTTTCCTTCCACCATTCAAAAATTGGATGGAAACAAATACTCATCTTGATATGAGAATGGAGGCCTACCTTCAAGGGAGAAACCAGTTTGGATACATATCTAAGGATGAAGTCATTCCAACAATAAGAAGCAAAGGACAACCATCACATGAAGATCAAGAAAGGCTTACAACTTGGTGTTCCAAGGATGCACTAGGAGGTCCTTCATCATAGACTCAATTTTTTATTTTCTTTTACCTATTTCTGTATGTATGAACTCAATGCCTAAGAAATAGCGCAGTACACCAAGATCTTTCATGTCAAATTCCTGCATAAGAAGTTGCTTTACCTCTTTGATGCTTCCTTCATTATCACCACCTACAATCAGGTCATAAACATAAATAGCCACAATAGTGATGCCATCATCAGCCTTCCTTGCATATAGTGAGTGATCTGCATCACACATAGAAAACCCAATGCTGGTTAAGTAATCAGCAATCCTTGCATGCCATGTATGAGGGGCTTGCTTAAGCCCATACAAAGCCTTTTGCAACCTGCAAACATATTTTAGATGCTTTGAATCTTCATATCCTTGTGGTTGGTCCATATATACTTCCTCCTGTAACTCACCATGTAGGAACGCATTCTTCACATCCATCTGATGCAAAGTCCATCTTTTTGCTGTAGCTAATGCAACAAGTGTTCTAACAGTAGACATTTTAGCTACAGGACTAATTGTTTCCTCATAATCAATGCCATATGTTTGTGCATATCCTTTAGCTATCAATCGCGCTTTATACATGCTTATGCTACCATCAGCATCATGTTTTTCCTTGTAAACCCATTTGCAACCTATGTGTTCCTTGTGGCAATGGAACCAGCTTCCATGTATCATTTCCATAAAGTGGAGCCATCTCCTCATCCATAGCTTTTTTCCAATCTACATTACCAATTGCATCTTCAAAACAAGAAGGTTCAACATCTTGTATTACCTTTGTCATGTAGGCACAATGATGAGCCATGTAACTATCATATGTCAATTGTTGCACTCAATTACACATCCTCCCAGATCTTCTTGGTCCTGGGTCACTTCTCCTTGTATCATCTGCATATGCATCAAGACTCTTTTCTGAACCGCTTGAATCTCCATCAATATCTTCAAAACCTGCACATGTTTTATGACCAGTAGAAAGCTTTTCTTTACCTTTCTTCGATGTATTTGATGAATTTGCTGGACTAAAATTTCCACGTAATCTTCCACTCCATGGATTTGAGCTATTGCTTGGTGATGCATGCGGTCCACTCAAAACCTGAGATTGTGCACTTGATTTTTCAGCATTTTCTTTGTCATTTGGTTCAAGACTCAATCCTTCTTTGGCATCTGCATAGAAGCTTGACATTTCATCAAATATTACATCTCTGCTCACCTTTACCTGTCGTGTGAGTGGAATATAACATTTATATCCCTTTTGCTCAAGGGAGTATCCAATGAAGACACACTTTTCTTCTTTTCGATCAAGCTTTGTCCTCAATTCATCTGGACATGTACATATGCAATACTACCAAAGACTTTCAGATGTGATAAGTTTGGCTTTTTTACCTGTAAACTTCTCTTCAGGTGAAACTTGATGTACAACAGCAGTCGGAGTTCTGTTCATGATATATATACCAGTATGCACAACTTATGCCCAATAACAATGAGGCATATTATTCTCAGCCATCAAGGCTCTTGCTATTTCTGCAATATGTCTATTTTTGTGTTCAACAACACCGTTCTGTTGTGATGTGTACCTGAATGAAAACTCATGCTGAAGTCCATGATTTTTCAGAAAACTACTGAACTCATTTCACATGTATTCACCTCCTCCATTAGATCTTAATGTCTAGTGTACTTCTCTGTCTGCTTTTCCACCATGGCTTTAAAATTCTAGAAGTGAGTGAACACCTTGCTCTTCTCTTTCATGAAATATACCCATACTTTGCGTGTATGGTCATCAATGAAAGTAACATAAAACCTACAACCATGCATAGATGTGGTCTTTGTTGGACCCCAAAAATCTGTATGTACTACTTCTAGTACATTCTCACTAACATGCTTGTGATGTAGAAATGATGCTCTTGATTGTTTACGAAATTGACATGTTGCACATACCTTTTGCATTTCTACAACTTTGAAATTTGGTAGTCCATGGACAATCTCCTTTGACTACATCAATTTCAGCCTTTGCATGTTTGCATGTCCAATCCGTTTGTGCCACAACCCTATATCTGCAATAACTCCTGCACCTTTTGCAAACATGGCTGCATTCATTTCAAGAATCTTCACATTTAAGGTGAACATCCTACCCACTTTGTTTCCTTTGGCAACCAATCGTCCATCCTGCTTCTACTCTTCTACGCATAATCCATCAGCATTGAATCTGACTTGTAATCCAAAGTCAACCATTTGTCCAACGGAAACCAGATTCTTTGTTATATTTGGAACATGCAACACATTAGCAAGATGTTTTACCTTCCCGTCCTCCATAGACAATGCTATGATTCCTGTATGCCCAATAGGATGCGATGTACCATCACCTGTTTCAACATATCCAGGAACTTGCATTTTTTGCAAACTACTAAACCATTATGCATGACTGGTCATGTGATTTGAAGCACCTGAATCAACATACCAGACATTATCATTCCATTTTGAAATACCAGCAGACATTGTATTCATCGTGCGATGTTGAACCATGAACAACTTCTCAGAATCATCTGCACTTGTGGATGCATAGTTGTTTTGCTACCTTCTGTTATTTTGTTTCTTTAGCTGTTCAAAGTGTCCAGTTTTACCATAATTCCAACATCCTTTACTATCATTGCATGAAACATTTCTTTGGAAATTTGTGTGACCTCTTTGGCTCTCCCTACCTCGAAACTGTCCTCTTCCTCCTACATGATTCTCTTCTTGACCTTGATCTTGGTTATTGTTTCCTCTTCCACTTCCGAAACCTCTACCTCTACCCCAGAGTAGAATACCTACTCCGAACTAGATTTTCCTTGGGAGTTTGAATCCTCACGAAGATTCTTTTCTTTGATGATCAGCATAGATACGAGATCAACCAAATTCGGAATATCTTCCCTGGTTTGTATAGAAGTTCTCAACTGCTTATATGCAGCTCCTAAACCATGAAGACACACTTCCACCTTATCATCATCATCTACATTCACGCCAATAGATGCAAGTCACTCACATATGCTGTTGATTTTCAAGATGTAGTCACTTACCGACATGTTCTTCTTCTCCAATGTATGTAGCTCGTTCTTGAGTTGCAATTTTCGTGCCTTTGTATTGTTCTCAAACAATGCGACCAAACTGTTCCAAGCCTCTTTTGGAGTCTTGGCATCCTCTATGTGTCCAATCATGCTATCCTCTATGCTAACAGATAGCCAATACATTACCTTTCGTGCTCCTTGATTCCATTCCTCATATGATCTTACTTGATTTGCAGTTCGATTCCTTTTTGGTAACTGCGTAGCATTTTCATTCTCTCCTTCGATGTACTTCCAGTATCCTTTTCCCATCAGGAAATTCATCATTCTGAATCTCCAAGCATTGTTCTTGTCCACCTTATCAATCATAAGCTGACTCATTCCATCTGTGTTTGCCATTTTTGTGGCAATTCACAACACTGCAAAACACTACAGGCATCACTTCTACTTGAACACTGTCGCACTATGACGTGATAGTTTGATCTAAAAAAACATAGTTTTTGTGTATCAACAGTACATGGAATCACTTGAAATTCTGGATCTGGAATATATGAGTGTTACCAAACACAACACAAGTTACAGTTTTTGAGAGTGACCTGGTTTTTCTGCGGACCCCACCTTGTGGCCTCGAAACGACGGTCGAGATGGCTTCGAAACTTCGATCTGACAAAAACGGATGTCCCTAAAGGGGTAAGTCACGAAAAAATTCTAAGGTCTTCTACCTTCACGCCGATTTTTGTAGCAAATGAAGGTTGTTTGTGAATCACATTTTCTCCACGCCTTGCTGCGTACTCTTCACCGTCGCCTTCTCCACGAGCTCTGTCCCAGCCACATTGGCTCTGATTCCATGTCACGAGGAAGGAGATAAGGAAGAGAGCTCACACAATCACACTCACTCTCGAGGAGAAGCACACACACAGATTGAGGCAAGGAAGAAAAATAATCTTCTTCCTCTTCTTCTATTACATAAAAAAAGACTGTACCAGAATGACCTAAAAACAAGAATACAACAAGTGCAATATATAAAGATCAGTACATAAGGAAAAACTAATGTCCATGAATGAGTGAGTTGACAAGAAAAAAATGTGCCATCACTCTTTATAAAGCTCAATGAAGTATCCCTGCATATAGTGGCATGACCACTATACATGTCAGAGAAATGAAAAACTAGTACGTGTCATCCAGGATCACCACATGTTGAGCTTGATATCTCAACACAGGTAAGCACTTGCATTAAGGCATTTACAAAATGTGTACCTTGATCGAAAACAATCTCCAAGGGAAGACCGGAGTGAGGAAAAACATCACTCATCAAACATTGGACTACCACCGACATAGTTGCCGGCCGTAAGGCCCAGGCTTTAGCCCATCAAGTAGCATATTCAGTAGAGGTGAGTATAAGCGGAACCACCATACAAGCGACCGGATTCCAATTATCTTCAAACGCTTGTAAATCCATTATACCAAGGGCTAGAAAATCTTGGCTAGCATTGAGGAAAGCTTCTTCTTCATCATCTAAAAGACCATCTAGCATGTGCACGGGTTCAACCACTTAAAGTCAAGCATGAAGGTCGCAAGGGTTCATATCGTCCAAGGGTACCACATATTTCCGATGAGTGCTTTTGAAAATAAGTTCATGAGTAGACCAATCCTGTAACACTTTTGCTTGATTCAGTCAGGGCCTCCCAAATAGTAAGTTCTAATCCAAACTTGATTCAGGTAATTCAAGAACAACAAAATTCATTTTGAACACTGCTCCCTAAAGAGTAATGGGTATATCACGCACCAAACCCACTCGATGTACCCTATATTGATCAACCATTCTCACAAACAACTGAACATGTTCAATTTGAGTCCACCCTAAGCTTTTACAAAGTGCGACTATAACAATATTTACATCGAAGCCTCCCTCAATTAATACTTGAGTAATTTTGTGGTTTTTATACCATATCATAATTAAGGGAATAGCATGGTCCACCATAGAATCAATTTCTAGACTAATAGTTGTCATAGCAGGTGTACACAAAGATCCTGGATTGATTGTTGTCCTACGCCTGAGACCAAGGCTAATAGTTGCCCCAATGGCATTGTAATAGATGCTTTTGATAAACTATTCCACACAGAGTCAAGATTCAACGTACCAGGCATCGAGCTCCGTGGACATTTCGGTGACACTTTGACCGGATTCATATCTTCCGGTGGTATATTTGGTACTGTTTGTTGGACCACGGGTATTGGATTGGGGAAAATAGTTGGTTTTTGACTAGCACACGTACTAGCTTTGGTAAAAATTCTCTGTTGTTCTTGATTGCCTCGCCTAAAAATCTCAGCAGCTAGTTGTAACTTCTTGTTGGACCATGTTTGAATTGCTACTGCTTGGGTGTCGACTGCTGAAATATATACCATATTTGCCATTGGATGCTATTGTTCTTTTCTTCATTTATCATAATCGAACACCTCTTTGCAATATCTCTGGATATGTCCAATCACCACAAAAATGGCATCTTGGTGGTGGAAGAGATATACTTTCATTCGATTGGCCCGAGTTCCATCGGGTCTATCCGAAATTGTTTGCTCACGGTCCCTTGTACATTTTGTAGCTTTGGTAAGAAGTATTTCTGAAATGTTGTGGTACATATGTTGGAGCAAGTCTATGACAAGCCTAAGTATTGGCTTGAGTCCCACAAAATCATAGAAGAATCCTTAAAATGAAGACTATCTAAAGTTCACTTGTGAACTACCTCTTGTAACTTTTGAAGAGTTTACTTAATGTAAAAGTGAAAGAGTCTTAAGTGGTTGAGTTCACTTGATCAAAAAGGGAAAGAGGAGCAACGAATTCGTGATTTGTGGTAGATAGAGAATCAAATCAATCACTAATTGATTGGAGAGTGATTGACGGAAGTTAGCCTCCCAAACTCAAGTATAAATAGATGGCAGTTTTAGTCGTGGTTAGAGAGACCTATGTGAAGACCTCCAAGAGCTGAGCTTTATGCCATATCAAGGTGTGATTCCAAGGCCCACATATGTATGAGTAAGTCCATTGTATTATACAAGCAATATACGTTCATTTTCATGATCATTTGAGTTCATATTTCCATGTTCTTGTGAAGTGTACTACTCACTGCCATTACTCTCAGTTATCTCAACCAAATTGCAGAGATGGTTTCTCTGAGCTTGGTGCATCATTGTCAGTGATTTAACTTGGTAAAGTTAGCTCTATAAGTCTACTATATGCACACCAAATTGAATTTTGTTTAGATGTTGCAATCTGTAGTTATGTTCAGTTGAAGTCAATAGTATCTTCTCATTTTCACTTCTCTGTGAGGTACCCAATTTTTTTACTCATCTTGTTAGAGCTTTTTCTGAGTGGTTACACATCCAAATTCACTGATGTAAAGCTGGCTGCATTCAACTTACTCTCTAGTATAAGCATACAAATTCTCATAATCATTGAATTCCTAAAGCTTGAGTTATGTTCATTTTTTTGCTCACTGGTCTCATTACTATAGAAGCCCGTGAAAATCGGGATGATGTCAACAGTTGTTAAACATCATTCTCAGTGTTTTGTTCATTATTTTTTATGAGATTACTCTTGAAATTTAGCTCTTTAAGTTAACTAGACTTCCCCAAAAGGAATTAAGCTAATTGCTGATGTGCTCAGAGAATTATGCAAAATGTTGGACAGGTGTATGAACAAAAATAACAAGTTCTTCACCTCTAAGCTAAGTCCAACTTATCTATTTTGATCTATCTTTTTTAGTGTGATCTTTCAAGGTACATAGGGTGTCTAATACATCCATTGGAAAGCTAAAAGAGCCCACAATATACTCCTGGATACCAAAGCTAGGAAGCATCAACTATGGCTGGATTTCACAACTCTCAAGAAGGCTCCCAAACAAAATGTGACTGATTTTGTCACAAAGCTCAAGGACATGGCAGATCAGTTGGGAAGCATTGGAGAGGTAATAGATGAAGAGAAAATTGTAAAGCAGGTCATCAATGGCTTGAAGGCAGATGACAAGTGGAAAGCATTCACCATAGCTATGGATTTGTACATGGACATGCATGTACCTGCTTTCAATACACTCATTAGACAACTACTTACTCAAGAGGCAAAGCTTATCAAAAATGGAGAAAGCTCTAAAGGTAATCAATCTTCAGCTTTATACACTGATAAAAGCAAGTCCAAAGATAACAAGGGAAAGGCAAACAAAGTGGATGATGAAGCAGGTACATATCAAGCTAACTATGCAGGTAGAGGAAGACATGGCAGAGGTAGAGGAAGAGGAGGTAGCCAAGGCAGGGGGAGATCCCAAGACTCCAACTCATGTTCTATTTGTGGATTAACTAATCATACAACTGAAAGAAGTTATGGCTACTCAAGAGGAAGGTTCAACAATTATCATGGTAGCTACAACAACTACAATTATTCAAACTATCAAGGAGGCTACAAAGGAAGGAGAGACTTCAATAACTACACAGAAGACTCAAACAAAGAGGATTCATTATTAATCATGAACATGGCTATGCCATAAGGTAAATCTGATGAGCATATTTTCTACATAGATTCAGGCTGTTCAAATCATGTGGCAAGAAATGTGGCACTCCTATCAGATTTAGAAGCTCCAAGGAGTAAGCATGAGGTACAAAGAGGAGATGATACAAGACATCCTGTGGAGAAAATAGGCAATGTCAAAGCACCTGATGGAAACATCAACCTACTCAGTAAGGTACTCTATGTCCCTACCATTACAAAGAATTTGATAAGTGTTGGGCAGATAGTAGAGAAAGGGTTGCAAGTCAGGTTCACAAAAGCAGGAGCATTTTTTGAAGATCCAAGTCAAGGATTCAGAAGAATTGCAAAACGTGAAAAGACAGGTAGATTGTTTACATTTGAATTACAAGACACTAGAAACATTGCTCTCGTTAATTATGGTAGTCAGACACTCACAGAATTGGAAGTATGGCACAAAAGGTTAGCACATATTGGTGAAAGGTCATTAAAGCAAATTTGCAGGGACCAAAGTGTACTTGGACTCCCTAATTTGCCAAAACAACATATGATTTATAATTGTAGTGCATGTCAATTTGGAAAGTCTCATAGGTTACCATTCATGAAGAAAGGTTATATGCATGGAGATCTCTTAGAGTTGGTTCATACAGATGTATGGGGACCTAGCACGGAAGCTTCAATATCTGGATCAAGGTATTAAGTATCCTTTATTGATGATTGAAGCAGATGGACTATCCTATTCTTTATGAAACACAAAGATGAAGTTTTTTCATGTTTCAAAAGATATTTGGCTCTTGTGGAGAATCAAACAGATAAATCACTAAAAAGGCTAAGGTCAGATGGAGGGGGAGAATACTTCTCTCATGAGTTTGATTCTTTTCTTCAAGAAAGAGGAATCAAAAGAGAGGTAACTACAAGGTACGCTCGTGAGCAAAATGGAGTGGCAGAAAGGAGGAATAGGACAATTGTTGAAGTTGCAAGGTCTATGTTAAATGAAAAGCATTTACCTAATTACTTATGGGTTGAGGTTGTATCTACAACCACTTACTTGATTAATAGGTTGCCTTCAAAATCCCTTGATGGGATGACTCCATATGAGGCTTGGAATGGAAGAAGACCAAGCTTAGATCATTGTAAAATTTTTGGATGTACTGCTTTTGTTCATGTTCCTTCACAGGTTAGAGGCAAGATGGATCCAAAGGCAGAAAGGTGTGTATTTATTGGATATGACAACAATCAAAAGGGCTACAGGTTATACAACCCCACCAACAAAGGATTCTTGATAAGCAGAGATGTAGTTTTTGATGAGAACAAATCATGGTATGAAGATTCATGCAGGAAGGTCAATTTACCATATGATCTTGAAGAAGATTTTCCAAAGCTTGGTAGAGAACAACCAAAGATTGAAGAACCAGACACCTCAGATGATGATGAAGAATCTCATATGGAAAAGATCAAAGCATGGAAGTCTAAAGGTAAAGCAAAATTGCAGGAACTTGGACATGAGGCAGAGTCATCACATCATAGCCTAAGAAGATCTATGAGGGAAAAGAAAAAACCAGAAAGGTATGGGTTTGACACCTCATTAGTAACTAAACATTCTATCTACATAGCACAGGACATAAACCGAGAGGAGCCATCATCATTTGAAGAGGCCAAAGCAAAAACAAAATGGAAGCATGCAATGAAGGAAGAGATTGAAGCACTTGAGGAAAACAACACTTGGGATTCGGTGCCCAAAACTTCATCCATGAAGGTAATAGGCTCAAGATGGGTCTATAAACTCAAGAAGAATTCTAATGGTTCCATTAATAGGTATAAGGCAAGGCTTGTAGCAAAAGGCTTTGCACAAACTCAGGGAATTGATTATGAGGAGAACTTCTCTCCTGTCGCAAAGATGCCTACTATTAGGGCTTTGCTTAGTATTGCCTCTTCCAAGAATTGGAAGATACTTCAAATAGAATTAAAGAATGCATTCTTGAATGGTATGATAACAGAAGAGGTATATATGGCACAACCATCTGGTTTTGAGAATCAGGCTTATCTTGATTATGTGTGTAAACTTAACAAAGCATTGTATGGTCTCAAGCAAGCTCCAAGGGCTTGGAATTTCAAGCTTGTTTCATTCTTGCAGGACAAAGGCTTTCAACCAAGCAAGGCAGATCCTTCACTCTTTATCAAAAAGAGTAACTCTAAGGTCATCTACTTATGTGTATATGTAGATGATATTATATTGACAGGAAATGATGCAGATGGTATGAAGAAGATCAAAGATCAGATGAGAGAAGAGTTCAAGATAAGTGATTTGGGTTCACTTACCTACTTCCTAGGTTTGGAAGTTCTCTACAAAGATCATGGTTTGTTTCTCACTCAAAGAAAGTACATTAAGGACATGTTGGCAAAACTCAAGATGCAAGATTGTAAGATTGCAGGTACTCCAATGGAGGTCAATCACAAATTGAGCTCACATGAAGGTGAACTCATAGAGGACATCACATCATATCAAAGTCTAGTGGGTAGTCTCAACTATGCCACATTCACAAGAGTAGATATATGTTATAATGTGAGTGTGCTAAGCCAATTTATGCACACACCAAGGAAACCACATATGGATGCTGCAAAAGGATTCTCAAGTATCTCAAAGGAACCAAAAATGAAGGACTTTATTATCCTTATGTATCTGATTTAGGGTTGAAGCTATTTTTTGATGCAGATTGGGCTGGCTTCAAAGAAGATAGAAGGAGCACTTCAGGTTATCTTACCTTTGTAGAATCAAAGCTTATTTCATGGTCATCCAAGAAGCAACCCACAGTTGCTCTCTCTTCTACTGAAGCTGAATACAAAGGTCTTGCCATAGCTACTCAGGAAGCTATGTGGATGAAGACATTATTCAAAGATCTTGGATTGGAGTTTGGAACTCCAACTATTTTTTGTGACAATATGAGTTCTATTCATTTGGCTGTTAATCCTTTTTTTCATGCAAGGACTAAACATATTAAAATTCATTATCACTATGTACGAGAGAAGGTTCTAAGCAAAGAGATACAAATATCATATGTGTCCACTCATCAACAATGTGCAGATATTCTAACCAAAGCATTAGATGGTACAAAGCTCTGCAAATTCAAGGCTATGATTGGTTTGCAGGTAATCTTAGAAGATTGAAGACCTGAAGCATACTTGGCTTGAGAGGAAGCTGTTGGAGCAAGTCTATAACAAGCCTAAGTATTGGCTTGAGTCCCACAAATCATAGAAGAAGCCTTAAAATGAAGACTATGTAAAGTTCACTTGTGAACTGCCTCTTGTAACTTTTGAAGAGTTTACTTAATGTAAAAGTGAAAGAATCTTAAGTGGTTGAGTCCACTTTATCAAAAAGGGAAAGAGGAGCCACAAACCCGTGATTTGTGGTAGATAGAGAATCAAATCATTCACTAATTGATTGGAGAGTGATTGAGGGAAGTTAGCCTCCCAAACTCAACTATAAATAGATGGCAGTTTTAATCGTGGCTAGAGAGACCTATGTGAAGACCTCCAAGAGCTGAGCTTTATGCCATATCAAGATGTGATTCCAAGGCACACATATGTATCAGTAAGTCCATTGTATTATACAAGCAATATACTTTCATTTTCATGATCATTTGAGTTCATATTTCCATGTTCTTATGAAGTGTACTACTCAGTGCCATTACTCTTAGTTTTCTCAGTCAGATTGCAGAGATGGTTTCTCTGAGCTTGGTGCATGCTTTTTAGTGATTTAACTTGGTAAAGTTAGCTCTATAAGTCTACTAATGTTCACCAATTTTCATTTTATTTGGATGTTGAAATATTCAGTTATGTTTAGTTGAAGTCAATAGTATCTGCTCATTTTCACTTCTCTATCAGGTACCCGATTTTTTTACTCATCTTGTCACAGCCATCTCTCACTGGTTATGCATCCAACTTCAATGATGTAAAGCTTGTTGGATTCAGCTTACTGTCTAGTATAAGCATACACATTTTCGTAATCATTGGATGCTTAAATCTTGAGGTATGTGCATTTTTCTACTCACTTGTCTCATTACTGTAGCAACCCGTGAAAATCGGGATGATGTCATCAGTTGTTAAACATTATTCTCAGTGTGTGGTTCATTATTTTTTATGAGATTACTCTTGAAACCTATCTCTTTATGTTAACTAGACTTCCCCAAAAGGAATTAAGCTAATTCCTGCTGTGCTCAGAGAATTATGCAAAACACTAGACAGGTGTATGAACCAAAATAGCAAGTTCTTCACCTCTGAGCTAACTCCAACTTATCTGTTTTGATCTGTCTTTTTGAGAGTGATCTTTCAAGGTACATAGGGTGTCTAATATATCCATTGGCAAGCTAAAAAGGCCCACCATATACTCCTGGATTTCATTTGGCTCGTGTAGATCAAGGTTTTTGCAACACCTCTTCATCTTCAAGCACAAATCCATCTCTTCACAACATAGTGGGTAGCTTGTTGTCTCTGCTCCTGTATTATGGCATTTACGGTCGATTTGGTCTCCCATTTGGCATTATATGGACATGTTTCGCTGGAATGACTCGTCGTATTACAAATAGCAGAGTACATTTGATTTAATGCACATGCGGAAGTAGTGTGTCCCGAGTTCTTACATTTGGTGCAATACACCTATTTCAATGGATCCTCACTCATGCTCTTGGACGCCTTTAACCAATCTAGATCTTTAGTAAAACCGCCAACGTTCTGCTCCAACTACAATGCGATGGCTATTACCGCATTCAAGGTCATAGTACCCACACATCGTATAATCATAACTTGCTTGAGCTGAGGGGTTAATCCATTAATGAACCACTGAATAATCACATGATCCCGTAGGTTAGCATGCACCGGTGGCAGTTTCCATAAATGAGTTCGGAATAAAGTTGCATACTCTTGCACATTCCGATGTGGTTTTTGTCTATTGTTTTGTAAATAATCAAAGATCTCAGCCGCATTTTTCTTCAACCAAAAACGTTGTAAGAAAGTGCCCTTAACATCGTCATATTGATCAAAATGATTGGTATCATATTCGGTTAACCACGGGGTAGCCTCATTAACTAGAGTAGATTCGAACACTATAGCCTTATATATCGGATCTTTTGGATACTTGAGTACCACATAATTAACTTCAAAAGTATGCACATTAGCATCAGGATCATCTCTGGGAAATCCTCCCAAATTTTGTATATGCAACTTAAGTAGGTACCGATCATGGGGGTATGATCTGTTGCTACTATTGTTGTTGTTGTTGTTGTTGCTAGTGATGTTGTTGTTGCTGTTGTGAACCACTCATGTTTTTTAAATCATTAGGAAGTATCATTGCAGAATGATTTGAACAAGTTTCTCCAAACTATCACCAGAACCAGTGATTACTTTCCCAACCGTACTTTCCCCGGATGGAGTTGGTTGCACTTCTGGTATACCCTGTAGTCCTTTAAAGAAAATATTGAGGTGGCATTCCACTAGCCCATATTTCATGCTTTCCTTCTAATGATTGTCCATCATCACTACCACCAGGAGGTGTTTCCAATGCGCTAGCAACTTTCCAGGGATCTGATCCCTTCTATACTTCAGGTAAGATTCTCTCGAGCGCGTTGTCAGGAAGAAGGAGGTCAGGTGAATGGGAAGAGCCGGCATGGGGTTGGATCAGGCCCCTCGTGTGCATCGTTCCCACTATCCGGCGAGCGACATCTGCACGCTGGGCGCCTCGCCCTCTCACTTTCTGGTGTGGTGATCCTCGTAGGGCCCCTACCCTCTCTGAAGAGATGAGATGAACGTGCGTACACGCAAGACCGTAGGCGTCGAAAGCGAGAAAATCCAGATACGGTGAGTAGAGAAACTCAATGATACAATGCTGAAGTCATCCAATAAGATCTCAATGATACAAAGATGCCCGTTACAATGCGGGTTGGTGATACAAAATTCCGCTACAGTGTGGATGGACGAATACAAATATGCCGCGCTACAGTGCGGATCGACCAAATATAACGTAAGCCTCTTGCTACAGTGCGAGAAGTCGCCCTCGAGTCTCGGCTTGGGTCTTCAGCCAGCCTTCTTTTTCTTCGGTCTTCAGTCCAAGCTTTACTTCAAACGATGCCGGCAATAGCATTTCTTTTCTTTACTTCAATAGTCCACAGAAACCTCCAATCATGCAGTAATCTAGAAGAGAGATCCACAAAGAAGTTCGACACGGTAGTAAAATCCTATTAGTATAATTAGAAATATTCATTTCTCTTTTCTAGTAATTCCATATGAAAAAAAATATTGTAAAACAAATCCAATCCAAAACAAAACCTTATTCTTTCTTTTTCTCGGGACCGATCGACATAAAATCCCTAGGATCCACTTGCATGATTACATAGTTCTCTTATCGGAATGTTCAATAGTTTATTAGACTTAATTTATAGTCTTCATACAATTCACACAAGCCAAAAAAAAAACAATGTCTCTTGGAAGATTATGGATGTGCATGTCAAAGAAATCGGTCCTGATATGACGGAATGCTTATGTTCTTGAGCAATTATTTATACACACTTCTTCTCTCTTGTTTTTGAGCATCTCTCTCAAGGCCATCACAAAAAGCTTCTCAAACTAATTGTAGCGTGATTGTTAATGAAGAAAGTTGCATATAGATGTTCGTCCAGTCCCCTTAGAATTTAGAAGAACATTATTTCTACAACTCAACAATGAGTTGGCAAAGCTATCACATGACCAAGGTTTAATGTTGCCTATTTGTGATGTTGTCAAGATGGTGCGATTCTTCATCTGATCTCATCTTTCTCATCTTTTTTATGAAGCTGTGACCATATATCATAGAATATATCATAGAGCATTGCACAAGCTAAATCGCAATTGTGTTGTCTCTCTCTCTCATTGCGGAATTCTACCACTTCACTTAGCTCCGCAGCATCGTTTTCTCGTGATTGTCTCTCTCCCTGAGATTTTTCACGCCGCCAACAAGTCTAGCGCAGCTGCGCCACCCTCTTTGTCTCTAGCATCATATAACAGGACACTTCATTTCTCTCTCTCCACCTCTCTGTCTCTCCTTGCGCATCGACGACAGCTATCTTTCTCGGTGGCTCTCTCTCTCTCTCTCTCTCTCTCTCTCTCTCTCTCTCAGCGAGTGCAGCTTGCCTCCCTCTCCTCTGTACTCCACAGCGCCGCCTCCACCGACAATCTCTATGCATGTTTCTCTCCTCTGATAGAGCAGCGCCTTCCATATCTCTCACAACCGGCTACATCTGCCGCCACATCTCCTCCATGCGTTCTCTCTACAGTTCACTGACAGTCATGTGCTCATGTCCCTCTCTCCTCACCGTTCCTTCACGCGCGCAAACAGCCGGCAAAGCTGCCGATAGTACTCTCCCTTCCGGTAATCTTCAACGTGCAAACCGCGTGGGAAATGGCCATATCCATCTGTCTCCAGCCGAACATGTCTACACGCCCACCTGTGCATCTGCCACCTGAACCTCTACGTCTCTCTGCTGCGACGTGGCTCCCTGACATCTTCTGCGTCATAAATCTCTCTCTCTTCGCATATAACATGCCTGCTAAGCACGTGAACTAAGGTTGAGCACGTGAAAAATCCGTGAAGCTTGCAAAAATCCAGTGCATAGCTAACACCGCCTCTACTACACATCTCTCCCTAGATGGGAAATCGAATCATCTTACAGATGAACACAACATATAATACAAGAACCATATGATGAACATAATAAAGAAAATATTATTCCGCTCTTTCAACGTTCTGTTTTTCCACCCCAATTACTTGGTGCGCAAGAAATCCGTTTTACCTTTCGGACAAAGCATGATCATAAAGTAGAACATGAATGTGCGAAGAATGAATAAGAGAGTGGCAAGAAGTTTACCTAGAGAGGCGATTTACAAATGAGATCCATGAGGAAAAACAAATGAGGCTTGGATCTCTATTTATAGGTTCCCCACCGCCTCCCAGGGCTTCTAGAATCTTCTAACCTCCTCAGATAACTTTCTATTTCGAGAATCATCTTGCATGTTCATCTGCTATTTTGGGAAATCCCATCTCTTATTTCTATTTCTAATTTTTCTCTCTTTACTTTTTCAATTTTCTTCTTTCTAATTTTGAATCTTTTTCTTTTTCTCTTTTTATTTTTCTTAAATTAAGGTTTGCTTTCACACTTTATATACAAATTAAATAAATTCCAAGGGCTAGACTTATGTTAAATGACAAAACTAAGGTTCTAACCTAGGGTTTCCATAGGGCTAGACTTAATTTCATGGACTATTTACAAAATCACATGGTTTCACATCTCACAGTCAATTAAATCAACCAGAACATCCACAAATTACCCTTCTCTCCATCGAAACATCACACCAAAATCATAAAATCAATGAACTTTGAAAAAAAGTAGGCACACTTCCCTGTGGGATTTCATCCGACAACGTTACAAGCATATATCTTAAGATTCTTTCTCAAACCCTAATCTGCTCGCAGACTGGCTACTCCATGCCCCATGGCTGGCGCAAGTGTTAATTTGTAATCTTGTCGGGATCCATATAACTTAATTTTTGACTGTGGGTGGGTTCTTAGGATGGTTAGGGGTTTGTAATACAAAGGCCCTATCTATATTTTACCATTTACTTCATTACTATAGTAGCCTCCTCGTTACTTATCGAACAATTCTGATGAACTTAACTACTAATCTCCACTACACAATAGAACATGACAATCACCACACCTGAATACACAAATTATGAATACTTGCTAGCATATCATCACCATTATACTTGTGATTCACCAATGAGTCACTCAACATCAACACAGTACCGTGTTTATTCAATGCTGAACATCAATAAAATAGAACGATACAACAATGTATATAATTGCGCTGGAATCAACCTCCAGACACATCACCCAGATGCACAGTGCGGTGATGCCCCCCTTCGGTCTCTTCCAATCGCCTCTTCTATTATCATAAAAGGGTTCTAATGATTGCACAACATCCTTTCAATGCATGCCTATTCAAAATTACATTTTCTACTAAATACAATGATATTCCTCTCTGGCGGCCTAACATATGTGACAGAAATGAAAATGATACATGTCATCTTGGATGATCACATGTTGAGCTTGGAATCGCAACACTCCCCCTCAAACTCAATGTCATATCCTCTAATCGAAGCATCTCTTGAAACTTCTTCAACTTCTCAGATCAAAGTGCTTTAGTGAAAATATCAACAACCTGCTCATCTGTCCTCACATAAATAAGATCAATATTATTTTCTAATATCTTCTCTTTGATGAAGTGATACTGTACCTCGATATGCTTTGTTCTAGCATGAAAAATAGGATTTTGCGCTAACTATATGTTGCTAAGATTATCAAAATAGATGGTGATAGTATTTTGCACTTCCAAACCTAAATCTGCAAATAGCATCTCAAGCCGTGATGATTCACATGCTGCCATTGCAACACCTCTATACTCAGCCTTTGTACTCGACAAGGCAACACTAGATTGCTTCTTTCCACCCCACGTAATAGCTGGACTCCCAAGTGAGAATAGAAAGCCACTAGTAGCTCTTGTATCTGGAATGCTACCAACCCAATTTGCATCGATGTATCCATGAACCTGCAATTCTACACCAACTTCATAAAACAATGCATAATCGAAACTAACACTCATATAATGTAGAGTGCACCTGAGAACATCTAAATGTGGCTTCTTGGGAACCTGCATAAGTTTACTTTCAAGTCCAACAGGGCATATTAGATCATGCCTTGTAATTGTGAGATATATAAAACTTCCCACAATTTTCATGTACATAGTAGCATTTTCCAATGCTTCATCTGATGTATTATCCAACTTCAAACTATGATCTAATGGCATAGAAATTGGCTTACAATCAGACACACCATACTTTTGTAGTGTATTCAAGGCATATTGCATTTGCAACATGGATATACCTATTTCTGTATATATAAACTCAATGCCCAAGAAATAACGCAGCACATGAAGATCTTTTATGTCAAATTCCATCATAAGAAGTTGCCTTACTTCTTTAATGCTTTCTTCATTATCACCACCTACTATCAAGTCATGAATATAAATAGCCACAATTGTAATTCCATCGTCGCCCTTCCTTGCATATAGTGAATGATTTGCATCACACATAGAAAACCCAATGGTGGTTAAGTAATTTGCAATCCTTGCATGCCATGCATGAGGAGCTTGTTTAATCCCATACAAAGCCTTTTGCAACCTACAAACATGTTCTGGGTGCTTTGAATCTTCATATCCTGGTGGTTGGTCCATGTTTACTTCTTCCTATAACTGATCACGAGGAAATGCATTCTTCAGATCCATCTGATGCAAAGTCCATCCTTTTGATATAGCTAATGCAACAAGTTTTTGGACAATAGACCTACAAGGCTGAATGTTTCCTCATAATCAATGCCATATGTTTGCACATATCCTTTCGCTACCAATTGTTATTTATACTTGCTTATATTGCTACCATCAACATTGTGCTTTACCTTGTAAACCCACTTGATGCATATGGGTTTCTTTCCTTGCAGCAATGGAACCACCTTCCATTTATCATTCGCATAAAGTGCAGCGATCTCCTCATCCATAACTTTTTCCGAATCATGATTTCCAATTGCATCTTCAAAACAAGAAGGTTCAACATCTTGTATTACCTTTCTCATGTAGGCACAATCATGAGCCATGTAACTATCATATGTCAATCGCTACACTGAGTTCTACATCCTCCGAGATCTCCTTGGTCCTAGGTCACTTCTCCTTGTATCATCTACATGTGCCTTTCTTACTCCTTGAGTCTTCACAGAGGGCAATCCAAGTTCCGCATCAAGAATCTTTCCCGAACTGCTCCAATCTCCATCAATATCATCAAAACCTATACATGTTTTACTATGAGCAAAAAGCTTTTCCTTACCTTTCTTCGGTGTATTTGATAAATTTGCTGGACTAAAATTTCCACGCAATCTTCTGCTCCATGGATTTGAGTTGGAACTATTGCTTAGTGATGCATCTGGTCCACTCAAAACTTGAGATTTTGCACTTGATTTTTCAGTATTTTCTTTGTCATTTGATTCAATATTAGTTCTATCTTTGGCATGTGCATAAAAGCTTGATATTTCATTAAACACCACATATGTGCTTACCTTCACATGTGGTGTGAGTGGGTTATAACATTTATACCCCTTTTGCTTAAGGGATTATCCAATGAAGATACATTTTTGTTTAGTTTTAGATCAAGCTTCGTCCTCAACTCATCTCGAACATGTACATATGCAATACAACAAAATACATTCATATGTGATAATTTTGGTTTTTTACCTATAAAGTTCTCTTTAGGTGTAACTTGATGTACAATAGCAATCCGAGTTCTATTCATGATGTATGCAACAGTATGCACAACTTATGCCCAATAACAATGAGGCGTATTCTTCTCACCCATCAAGGCTCTTGTTATTTTTGCAATATGACTATTTTTTGCAATATATCTATTTTTGCGTTCAGCAATGCCATTTTGTAGTGGTGTGTATGTACATAAAACTGATGTCGAATTCCATGAATTTTAAGAAAGTTATTGAACTCATTTGACATGTATTCACCTCCTCGATCACATCTTAATATATGAATATAATTTTCTATCTGCTTTTCCACCATAGCATTAGTATTTTGGAAGTGAGTGAACACCTCACTCTTCTCTTTCATGAAATATACCCAAACTTTCTTTTATGGCCATCAATGAAAGTAACATAAAACCTTCAACCACCCATAGATGTGGTCTTTGCAAGACCCCAAAGATCTGTATCTACTATTTCTAGTACATTCTCACTAACATGCTTTTGATGTGAAAATGATGCTCTTCATTGTTTACCAAATTGGCATGCTGCACATACCCTCAGCATTTCTAAAACTTTGAAATTAGGTAGGCCATTGACAATCTCCTTGGACTACATCAATTTCAGCCTGTGCAAATTTGCATGTCCAATTTGTTTGTGCCAAATCTCTATATCAACAATAACTCCTGGACCTTTTGCAAACATGTCTCCATTCATTTAAGGAATTTTCACATTTAAGGTAAACATCCTACCCACTTTGTTTCCTTTGGCCATCAATCTTCCATCCTGTTTGTACTCTTCTACATACAACCCATTAGCATTGAACCTAACTTGTAATCTCTAGTCAAACATTTGTCCAATGGAAACTAGATTCTTTGTTATATTTGGAACATGCACCACATCATGAAGATGTTTTACCTTTCCATCCTCCATAGACAGTGCTATGTTTCCTGTATGCTTGATAAGATGTGATATGTCATCTCCTGTTTCAACATATCCAGGAACTGACAATTTTTGGAAAGTACTAAAACATTCCGCATGACTAGCCATCTGGTTTAAAGCATGTTAGTCGGCCGCCGGAGTGGGACAGTTGTAATGAATGGCAGATGTAACAGATGCCAGATGTAACGGAGTTTTTTGAAACACGCGCGAAAAGTTGGTACGCGCATCTTGTAAAATCTCTATAAAGCAATGTAAAGAGAGTGGTCGAAGAGGGATGTTTTTCTGGAATTGCCAGATTGGTCGTCTCAATGTTTGTGAGAACATTGTTTAACACTGTTGTGAAGTCTTGAGTACTGTTGGTGTTGAGCACCTTTCGCATCGTCTACTCATGCTGTAGTTCATTGTAATGAGTGTGAAAGCAATGGATTGTGTGTTTGATTACTGTCGTCGTGTTGCATTGTTGTGTGTTCTTCAGCTGTTAAATACTCTAAGTTGTTTTGAGAAGCTATATTACTATGTGAGTTTGAAATAGGCAACTTGACGTGTTGTTGTAGTGTGTTCTGTTTGTTTTACTAGACTCATCGCATTCGGTGTTATTATCTGTTGACCCCGAATACGAGGAAGAACTAGTACCTTCAGTAAATGTGAACCTTTATCTAAAGATTGCTGTAAAGTGTTGTGACGAATGAATCTGTCGGCTATAGTGTTCGCTCTGGTTGATTTACTACATACTATGGAATCTGTAGATCGGACTACTGCTCTGTTCCAATAGCAGGTCAGTCTGAAGAAGTTCGGTACCTAGGAATATAGAAATCGAGTATTGTCGAGTTGATGCTAGTAACTGAGCTAAGACGTGTATTAATGTTTTTGTTGTTGTGACGAAGATTTTGGGAAATAAGTACAGGGCCTCTCTCTAACAGACCCCTACCACTCCCAAGAACCCACCTTGGTCTGGTAACGACTTTCGGATAGTCAGAGTCGTTACAATCTAAGCGATTCGTTTAACACCCGTAACGTTTAACACATTTAACGTTTAACACTTGGCGCCCTTTGCGGGAAGGTGGCATCAAGATTGCCAATTGTCTGTGAGAATCGAACATCCAGATTATCGTTCGATTGATTGGAAGTAGCAACAGAACCAGATTGTTGCAAACTGTTTCGATAGTAATACTACGCGATTACTACAAAAGATGATACATGCCGGTTACTCGATCCAGTGAAACGTATCCCAAGAATCATCAGTCTAGAGTACTTAATGTACTAAAGACAACTCTGGGAGGTAGAAGTACAACTAGGTCTGACCCAGTTGTCAAGAAAGTTAAGAACGTTAGAACTGATTCCGGTCATATTCCGGTGAAACTTGTTACGCCTCTGGTACATTCCGGTACTATTTTGGCATAGTCTGTGAGAAATATAGTAACTCCTGAATCTACCAGAACGCAGTCTAAAGTTAGTTTAACAATCTTGGATAAAGATTCGAATTTGTTTACAATTAGAAACGCATTAGCCAAAGAAATCGGCGAAAGCGAAAAAACACCGTATTCTGGCGAGATTTTGGTACATTCCGGTGATATTTCGGTAACAGAATCACAGGTTTTCGGCGACGGTTTACCATTTTTTGGTGAATCTTCAGCCCAGCCACCACTTTTTGAAGTAAGTTCCCCTACAGTGGACATCCAAAAGGAAGGAAAATTGTTCGAAACAGAGATTCGAAACATATTCAGCAAGATCATCACACCGGAAAGTGCACCATCCGACGACACGAATTCGGATAGTTCAAACATTCAACCCCGAGATACAGAAGGAAGGTATAATACACTCACGATGAACGGGCAACAACAACAGCAGCAACAACAGTTATGTCCACCCAGACCGCCTCCAACAGGAGTGACGTACATGAAATTCGGTGGATTCCCAGGAGATGATCCGGATGCTCACGTACGCACTTTCGAGATAAGCTACACAGTTCTCAACCATCCACCGGATCAAGCCTATAAGGCTATTGTCTTTCAAGCTACACTGGTCAATGAAGCAGCTAGATGGGTTATAGAATATGATATTAATCACTTCGGCACCTACGAAGCAGTATGAGATGCTTTTCTACAGCGATTCAGGCTAAAAAAGAATCTAGCCGAAATTTTTGACTATCTACAGAACAACAGACAGAAGGCAAATCAAACCGTACAGGAGTATGCTACTCTCTTCAGAACGCACTTAAGACAGCTACCACCGGCCCATGCTAACTTACCAGATGACGTTATCACTCAGTGGTTCATCAATGGCTTGACTCCACAACTTAAGCAGATCATGATCATAAGATGTGTCGGAGCTATGACACTCGATGCAGTCATCGCAATGACTCTGCAACTGGAAAACAAAGTCGGCAGATTTACAGAAGATCTGGAGTGGTTAAAAACAAATAAAAATGTTGTTGAAGAAATGACCAGATAAGTATATTGCATCATATGCAAAAATTTAGGACATACTAGTGCCAATTGTGCACTTAATTAGACATTCTGTGCTATTTGCAACACTTCCAGACACACCACCGAAAACTACGCATACAACGCTAGAGTACAGGGAACAGCGACTATCAATGCAATTATCCAGGAACAAGGGCAGCCAGCCAATCACTATGTGCCTCTGCAAATGAGAAACAACCAGCAAGGATATCGAAATTAGAGAGGAGAGAGTAATAACAACTATAATACAAACCGCTGGCAGAACGGACCACCACCAGAAAATCCTAATTTACCACCACCACGCTGCCATTTTTGTGGTGAATTTGGACATATTAGGACATTTTGCAAGGATGCAGCTGAGTATGATCAAAGGAAGAAGGAACGTCAAAATCCAATGGCCAACATGGTACAAATCACACCGGTGGAAACACAGGCTGCTGTAGTCTAGACCCGATCCGGTAAACAACTGCAGCCGGCAGCGGAAATATTTGAACCAGGGATACGTGAACAACACAGAATGTACAACAAGGCTAGTCAATGGACCACAGCAGAACCACCAGTCTTCCTAGAGCCTATTCCGGTAACCCAGCCCTCGTTAACAAAGGAAGAAACACAACAACGGGAGTCAGCAACGGGAACATCATCAGTAGTAGACACATTGCCAACAGTAGATACCTCCGCATCAGTAGAGGCATCAACTTCAACCTCGGTGGAGCCTGTCAACCAATCTCAACAGGCCTGGGAAATCTTATCTAAGGCATTCATCACCTTGCCTCTGGGCTAACTACTGGCATTAGTACCTGGAATTCAACAACAGTTCCATTGACAGTTCAGTCCGGTGCCTTCTTGTATTCCAGCGACAGCAGCAGTTCAACCGGAACCTAAGTCTACGGTTGATCATTCAGTTCCCTTGATTACAGTATGGTATAAGAATCATAAGATTACGCAAGTACTAATTGATGGAGGCTCTAGTGTTAACATTGCGACTGTGGCATTATGCAAAAGGTTAGGATGGACCGAAATCGAACCAGTTCAATTTTTTGTCAGAATGGAAGATCAATCAAAAGTCCATCCCTTAGGACTTGTGCGGAATGTACCCATCACTTTACAAGGTACGACCTTTAAAATGAACTTTGTTAAACTAGATCTGCCGGAATCCACTTTGGATTACAACCTTCTTTTCGACCGACCTTGGCTAAAGCATGCGAAGGTAATACAAGACTGGTCTACACAAGAGCTTACGTTTAAAGATGCCAATCATAGATATGTGGTAAAATTAGATGCTATACAACCTTGCGAGCTACACGCTAGACCGTATTTTGCTGAACCAGTCCATATGCTAGATGTATTGTCAGATGATGAAGAAGAAGAGTTTCTGAAGAGTAACACTGACTCAATTTCCTTAGGGACTGTTGATCTACAGTCCGTTGTAGATAATTGGAACGCTTCAATCTGTACAGTAATACCCATCACAGAAGAGGCGAAGAAGGAAGACACTATTTCAACACATGATGATGAACTGCAGCAACTTCTTAAACCAACAGACGACACAGAGAAACCTCAATAGTTCTATGTCCCCGAAGATCAGCTGATCACTTACAATTTAGGAGATGAAGATCACCCGCGTCCTATAAAGATAAAGCAAAATTTACCGGAATTATTTGAAGCTGATTTAATCCAACTGCTCCGCAAATTTTCCGATGTGTTTGCATGGGACTACAAGGACATGAAAGGATTGGACCCCCGCATCTACCAGCACAGGGTCATGCTGAAGCCAGAAGCAAGACCGATAAAGTAACCCAGCTACCAGATGAATCCCCATTATGCATCTCACGTAAAGTCAGAACTTGATAGGTTATTAAAGGTCGGATTCATCGTGCCAGTAGAGCATGCTGAATGGATCTATCCGATTGTGATTGTGCCAAAGAAAAACAAGCAATTGAGAATCTGTGTAGATTACCGGAAATTAAACACAGCAACCGTACCGGATCCCTTTCCAATCCCCTTTTTGGATACCATGCTTGATAGAGTAGCAGGCCACGAGATGTATTCATTCCTAGACGATACAGTGGCTACAACCAAGTTAGAATGGCCAAAGAAGATATACCAAAAACTGCATTTATTACCAACTGGGGTGTCTTTGCTTGTACTGTAATGTGGTTTGGATTGAGAAACGCACCAAGCACATTTCAAAGATGTATGCAGAAAATATTTTCTCCTTATCTCACCTCTTTTATGCAAGTTTACCTTGATGATTTTTCAATTTTCGGTAAGATGATAGCACACCTGTTCCATTTACGGTGCTGCTTCCAGAAATGCAAAGAGTATAGACTCTGTTTGAACCCAAACAAATCTGTGTTTGCGGTTTCATGTGGCAAGCTACTTGGTCACATTGTATCTCCACAAGGCATACAGATGGATCCAGATAAAATTTCAGCCGTACTAGAAGCTCCGGTGCCCACTACACCGATGGAAGTTATGCGCTTCATGGGCCAAGTAAGATGGCATGGACGACACTTATGGTGGCTTGCTCATTTGGCAATACCACTGAACAAGCTAATCACCAAGGCTCCTCGACAATTTCATGTATTTGTTGATGCTTCAGATATAGCAATAGGAAGTGTGTTGATGCAACAAATTGATAAGTGGTTCAGACCAGTATATTATGCAAGTTGAAGATTAGCCCCTGCTGAGAAGAATTACTCTGTAACAGAAAGAGAATGTCTAGGGCTAGTATATTATGTCAAGAAATTCAGACATTACTTGCTTGGCCGTAAATTCACATTTCATGTAGATCATGCTGCACTTGTCTATCTAGTTCGGCAACAACATCTAGGTGGTCGATTAGCGCAATGGGTACTACTCTTGCAGGAATTCGACTACGAAGTCATTCACCGGCCAGGCACTTCACATGCCTTAGCAGATTTCTTATCCTGCTTAGATTCCGGTGAAGCTCCGGTAGGTATAGATGACACAACTCCAGCAATCTATAGCTCTGAACCAATGAATGATGAGATTACAGACCCACATACACCATCTACATATTATGATCAGATCCTGACTTTTCTCACTGAAGGTTGTCTTCCATCTCAGACTTCTACGGCAGTACGCAGGAAAATTGCAGTCTTTAGCCGCCGATTCTGATTAATTGCCGGAGAACTATATTATGTAGATCATACCGGAATCCTACTTCAATGTATTCCACCGCATGAAGTTAACTCACTTATTACTTTGGCTCACTCGATTCCTTCCGGTGGCCATTTTGCAGCCGACTTAACTCACTGGAAAATTTTGCAGAGTGGTCTCTCGTGGCCAACTATGTACAGAGATATATCACAATTTGTCAAACAATGTGATACTTGTCAAAGATCTGGACAGCCTTTGCAACGTCATCTTTTTCCTCTGCAACCCATCTTACCATTAGAACCTTTCCAAAAGTGGGGTCTAGATTTTATCGGTCCGATTACACCTCCAACAGTATTCAGTAACAACCGTTATATACTGACTTGCACAGACTATGCAACCAGATGGGCAGAAGCCTGGGCTTTACAGTCTACTACAGCAGTTGCGGTAGCAAAATGTCTACTAACCGATGTCTTTCCACGTTTTGGTTTACCACTAGAACTTGTCTCAAATCAAGGCACTCATTTTGTAAACAATTTAATGAAGGCACTTACACAGTCGTTCGAGGTCACACATAAATTTATTTCTCCTTATTATCCTCGTGCTAATGGTTTGGCTGAAAGTACAAACAAATCTCTGCTGAATATGCTTTGAAAATTGATCATGGAAGCATCGGAAAGATGGGATCAACTGCTACCTGCAGTGTTATGGGCATACCGGACTACATACAAGGTAACAACAGGATTGACACCTTTCAAACTAGCTTATGGATTAGAAGCAATAGCACCAATGGAGATAGTTATACCAAGTTTACGAGTAGCAATCGCTCGGAAACTACTACCGGAAGACTCACTGTCATTTCCGTTGGACACACTCAGAGAGTTAGACGAGCACCGATGTCTCAGCTTTTTAACCATGCACGAAGTCCAACTAAGACAGGCTAGGATGCACGATCGACACTTGAAGACTCCAGTTTTTTCGGTGGGACAGCTTGTATTTTTCTATAATGCAAAGTCAAATAGATCCATAGGAAAATTCAAATTACGGTGGTTCGGCCCTTACAAGATCTCAGAGCAAATCGATTCAGCAACTTTTCAGTTGACTATGTTGACCGGAAACCCACTTCCAAAAGCAATCAACGGTTTGAAGCTGCGGCCGTACCAACACGCTGCTAGCCCGCATTAAAACATTCGGTGGTGGATCACGTTTTTTGGTTTTTACTTTACTTTTCCTTCTGTTCTTTCTTTTTCTTTTTGTAAATAGCCGCGTTTTTTAGGAACAAAAAAATCTTTATGTCATAAGTTGCCCTCCTTACCAGTTATTCGAGCATGCACGCCAAATTGAAAGCAGTATCATTCCAACACCGCACAATGATAACCATCACGTCCTACCCCCCCACCGTAATGTCTCTACTTAATCTCTTCTGTTGCGCCAAAAATCGCTATTGTGTTTTTGTTTTTGTAATCTGTGCGCCCACTGTGTTCTGTGTATCCGTGTTCTGTGCTCTGTTTTCGTGTGCGCCATGGAAACATTGGCAAATTATGCAGCCACATCATCTGAGCACCAGGAACAAGAACGACAAACAGAAACAGAACCCATCTCGACCGAAGAAGTCTCTCAACAACATACCGAGCAAGAACAGCAAATTGAGGAACACGAAGCTTTCGACAGACTGCTCAAAGCCGTAGAATCCGCCATAGACAATGCCAAAGCAACACAACAAAAGGTATTACAATCTGTCGCTACTACTATCACTCCACTGCCGGAACCTCCCATAGCACCTGTTGAGCCCACTACATCTTCCACCTCATCACCCAATTATTCTCCACCAACCTCCCAACATATTGACACCACATCCTCTTCACAACCAGGGCACCCTCTTCTCCTCCCATCAATACCGGTATTCTCTGAGCTTGCATCAATGGGGCAATTTCTCATTAACCTCTCCCAGCAGCTTCCTGTCCAGATTCGCGAAGTCATAGACACTTTTCGACATGCCCTGCAGCATAAACTAGATTTACTGGAAGCAGATATCACACCACTCCACGAGGAGGTTGACGCCGTCAGGGCCGAAAACCACCAGCTCCAGGCGCAGGTCTTCCAGCTCCAGGCTCAGTTGGTAGAACAGCAACTCTTAATCCAACAAAAAGACATAGCGCTGGAACAACTGGCTGCAAAGGACAGATTACTAGCCGAAGCACAGACCGCAATTCAGCAAATGAAGACAGAAATACAAGACAAGGAGGATGCAAGGATTGCACTCGACAATCTGTTAGAAGAGACAAGACAGCAGCTGGATGAAGTGGTCAAACAAGGACAAGAGCAACACGATTTAGCAATGAAGAGTATTGAAGAATTACAGAGATTCAAGATAGATTTTTATCAAGTCAATGAAATATTACAAAGAAAGCTAGCAAATGAGGCTCAAATACAGAAATTAATCAAAGATATCAAAAGAGAACGCGATGCCTACTCAAGGACAATCATGCATCAGAATCAGGAAATCGAATGAAGAGAGAACCAGTCCGCAAATCAAAAAGACCGATTGATCAACATGCAAAAACAGTTAGAGATCTAAAGATTTCACGGGATGCTGCCCTGTCCAATGATTTTTATTTACAGGAGGCCTTTTTGCAAACACAGGCCGAGATTTTATTAACTGAAGCAATAGCGTAAAGCTCGGCTAGAACCGATGCCCAATTAGTAGAGCCTAGTATCTTAGTACAGATGTTAGAAACGCTTAAGAAGAAAATTACCCGAACCTTTAGGCTAGCCCGTAACATGTACTTAGAAGGATTAGTAGCCGAACAGTAGAAGACTTGCAGGTTCGTGTCCACCGTGCGTGCTAGTGTTAGTCGGCCGTCGGAGTGGGATAGCTGTAACAAATGGTAGATGTAACGGATGCCAGATGTAAAGGAGTTTTTTGAAACACGTGCGAAAAGTTGGTACACGCATCTTGTAAAATCTTTATAAAGCAATGTAAAGATAGTGGTCAAAGAGGGACGTTTTTCTGGAATTGCCAGATTGGTCGTCTGAATGTTTGTGAGAACATTGTTTAACACTGTTGTGAAGTCTTGAGTACTGTTAGTGTTAAGCATGTTTCACATCGTCTACTCATGCTGTAGTTCACCATAATGAGTGTGAAAGCAACGGATTGTGTGTCTTATTACTGTCGTCGTGTTGCGTTGTTGTGTGTTCTTTAGCTGTTAAATACTCTAAGTTGTTTTGAGAAGCTATATTACTGTGTGAGTTTGAAATAGGCAACTTGACGCATTGGTGTAGTGTGTTCTGTTTGTTTTACCAGACTCATCGCATTCAGTGTTATATCTGTTGACCCCGAATACGAGGAAGAACTAGTACCTTCAGTAAATGTGAAACTTTATCTGAAGATCGCTGTAAAGTGTTGTGACGAATGAATCTGTCGGCTATAGTGTTCGCTTTGGTTGATTTACTACATACTGTTGAATCTGTAGATCGGACTACTGCTCTGTTCCAATAGCAGGTCAGTCTGAAGAAGTTCGGTACCCAGGAACATAGAAATCGAGTATTGTCTAGTTGATGCTAGTAACTAAGCTAAGACGTGTATTAATGTTTTTGTTGTTGTGACGAAGATTTTGGGAAATAAGTACAGGGCCTCTGTCTAACAGACCCCTACCACTCCTAAGAACCCACGTTGGTCTGGTAACGACTTTCGGATAGTCAGAGATGTTACAATCTAAGCGATTTGTTTAACACCCGTAACGTTTAACACATTTAACATTTAACAAGCACCTGAATCAACATACTAGAAATTATCATTTGATTTTGAAACATCACGAGACATTGTATTCATCATGTGATGTTGAACCTTGAATACCTTCTTAGAATCATCTGCCGTTTTGCATTCATAACTGTTTTGCTACCTTCTGTTATTTTGATTCTTCAACCTAGAATCACGTTCAAAGTGTACACGTTTACCACAATTCCAACATCCTTTACTATCATTACCCGAATTATTTCTTTGGAAATTTCTACAGCTTCTTTTGGCTTCCCCTGCCTCAAAACTATCCATTACCTCTTGCATGATTCTTTTATTTGACAAAGACCTCTTTATCTCCAAATGCTTGATCTATATTGATTTAATAACACTTCTATATCAATAATAGATCAAACTTTACACAAATGCTACCATAATTTGCAAAATCATTCACAAATACTTCTCTGTATGAAGTCTCTCTTTCTTCAAGAAGTCTGCTTTAGAGATTAACTTCATTACCTGCACATATCTTCAAATTTCTTCAAATTAATGATATACATACTTCCATGCTACCATATGCAATCATGGCATCCATTAGATCTTCAAAAGAATCATTAAAAGTCTGATTTGATCATTAAGATAAAAGGTATGTTTGAAACTATCTTTCTCAACAAGTGACTTTGACATAGTCAACTTTTTCTCATAGCACAAGTCCCATTTCGCTAAATGGTTTTAGCCATAGCTTCCTTACTTATAGCTTAGATTTTGAATGCTCATTCATAAAAAACTTTACACTGTACATTGAGATCCAAGCAAAACATTGACATGAAAAAGTGCGCAACTCTGAGAGTTCTATTCGCAAACTTTACATATACATGTTTCTATTGATTATTCACACAACTTGAAAAGAGTTAGACTATGAAACTCTCAATATAGCTTGACTAGCTTCTAGATTAGATGTGTACAAAAGATTATCCACTTGATCAGGATGAGAAAAATCAGAGAAAGATTCGACGCTAACTCAGGAGATGACTCTCTACACATCTATCACATGAGCACTTTTCTTCTAATGACTCTCTCTCCTATTTATTTACATTATTGACCTATATACATATGATTCTAGGCTCCAACCGCATCTATTACATTACTCCTTATCATTCTAATAATAATCTATACTCATTCTACAAGAATTTCCATCAGTAATGTACAGATGTATTCAAGCTACATTTCTAAGATCTCTTTACTATTTCCAATAACTTCTTTGGCTTCACTTTGATTTTTTATTTTCTTTAAGTTCTTCATAATCATCAATTGGGGATTGCTTTGTTCCAAAAGCTCCCCCTCAATCACTAATTGTGATTATGCCATTGTTCTTTATTCTTGCCATCTCTTTGAACTTCTATAACTTAGTTCCATCTAAGCTCTTTGTCATCATATCTACAACCAGCTCTTTTTTTGGTGTATACAAGACTTCAATATCTTTTTCAAGTACCTTTTCTCTTAAGAAATGATACTGAATCTCTATGTGTTTAGTCATGGCATGAAAAATAGGATTAGCTGCCAAATATAATGAACTCATGTTGTCTCCAAAAATAATTTGAGTACTCTGATCAATTCCAAAACTTTTCAATAAGGTCTTCAACCATCTCACTTAATTTGCAGCCTCTACCATTCCTTTATACTCAGCTTTTGTGGATGAAAAAAGCAAGTGTATGTTGCTTCTTTGAGCAACAAGAAACTAACTTATCCCCAATGTAACAAAGATAACCATGAGTAGATCTTCTATCATCTGAATTAGCTACCCAATCTACATCACTAAACAATTTGATTCTTGTGTTAGAAGTAAAACAATAATACAAACCTTCACTAATGGCTCCCTTAATATATCTAAGTACCCTTTGAGCTGCAATCCAATGAGTTTTCTTTGGACAATGCGTAAATTGTGATAAGACACCAACTCCATATGATAAATCTGGTCTTGTCAAGGTAGCATAGATCAAAATACCTACCAAACTCTGATATTTCTTCATGTCATTAAATTCTTCTCCTCCATATCTGCTTAATTTATGATTTAGCTCCAATGGTGTGGTTGAAGGCTTGCAATATTCCATGTTGAAGTTGACTAGAAGATTCTTCAAGTATCTCTCTTGTATACATATACTCCATGTTGAGTATGTACAATCAACATTCCTTAGAAATAAGACAAGTTTCCAAAATCACTTATCTTAAACTCCTTTTCTATTTGCTTCTTAAGCTCCTTGATTCGTTGAGCATTTGTACCTATGAAAATAATATCATCAACATAAATACACATATATGAACCCATCTTCACTTGCCTTCACTAGCAAACTACTATTTGCTTTTGAATCTTGATATCCACATTCGTTAAAGAACTTAACAAGCTTGTAAATCCATGCTCTTGGGGCCTGCTTCATACCATAAAAAGCTCTCTTGAGCTTACATACATAATCTGATCCAACTAAATCCATGAAACCCTCTAGCTGCTCCATGTACACCTCATCTGCAATATATCCATTCAGAAATGCATTCTTCACATCTAGGTGTGACAACTTCCATCCTTTAATAGTAGCAATAGCAATAAGGGTTCTAATTGTTGACATCTTAGCAACTAGACTAAAGGTTTCATCATAATCTACTCCATAAGTTTGGGCATAACCTTTAACAACAAGTTTAACTTTCTATCTAGACACCTCACCATTCGCAAATCTCTTTGTCTTATACACCCACTTACATCCAATTACCTTCTGGTTCTTTGGTCTTGGCACCAATTCCCATGTCTCATTCTCAAGTAGAGCATCATACTCTTGTTTCATTGCCTTCTCCCAATTATGTTTACCTTTAGCTTCTTCATATGTGGTTGGATCTTCTTCTGTCTTCACAATATAAGCATAATCTTTTGTTGATAAGAAAGATGTATCATAGCTATACCTGATAGGTTCCTTTCTTTCTCTCAAAGATCTTCTCACCTTTGCACTTCTTGAAGTGCCAACTACATTTGATTTTGGATCAAATTTTGGCCTATCTTCATCATTGCCCTACAATTTACTTTTACAATCATCATCATCAATATCTTCTTCATACACTTTTACTTTTGTTTTCCCTTTCCTTTGTATTTCTTCAATATCTACATAATCATTTGGTGAACCTGTATACCATGTGCTTTGCTCATCAAATGTAACATCTTTTGTAACAAGAAATTGCTTTCTAGATGGACTCCACAATCTCTAACCGATTTGTCTATCTTCATACCCAATAAACACATACTTCTCTGCTTTGGGCTCTAGCTTATGTATTAATTGAGAAGGAACATAAGCATATGCCAAACATCCAAATACCAGGTTTATTACCCCACCATGCTCCATAAGGTGTTCCACCATAGGCTTTACAGGGTAACCTATTCATAAGGTATTTTGCAGTGTTGATAGCTTCTGCCCACAAGTAGTTGGGACAACTCTTCTCTTTCATCATTGATCTTGCAAACTCTACAAGAGTTCTATTTCTTATTCTTGCAACTCCATTTTGTTGAGGAGAATACATGCAAGTTACTTCTCCTTTTATACGTGCATTCCAAAAATAATCATCAAACTCTTTAGAAAAATATTCTCCCCCTCCATCTGATCTGAACCTCGAGCTTTTGTCCTGTAATCCTTTCTGCATAAGCATGATAGTTCTTGAATGTATTGAATACTTTAGATTTGTCCTTGATTACATAAAGTGTAATCCATGTTGTTGCATCATCAACAAACAACACATAATACCTATATCCATTTATGCTATAGTCCCTTGAAGGACCCCACACATTTGTATGGACCAACTCAAGCATATTTAAATTCTTGTATCCTGATTTATTGTATGATTTTCTATGAGCTTTAACTAATTGACAAGATTCACACTTGTATGCCATGTGCTGACCTTCAACATTTGGCAATCCAAGCACTACATCATTCTTTGACATTTCTTTTATAGCTCTCTCATTAAAATGACCTAGCCTCTTATGCTATATGTCTAACTCATACATCTTTGGACGTCCATAAGTAAACAATGCATGTCCCACATTGCGTTGGACCTTGAGAGTAAAAACTCTTCCTTCTTTTTGACGTGTAATGATGCTTCTATATCCCTGATTTGGATCTCGCACATAAACACCATCATTTGTGAATCTGGCTTCATATCCCTTCTCCGCAATTTGTTCTACACTTATCAAGTTTTTAGGAATAGTAGGAACATAAAGTACCTTGCTTAAGAGTATGCTTACACTCTTTGTCTTCATTGATCCAATACTTTCCACTTTATGCTTGGTATTATCACCTATTTGAACTGTATGTCCACTCATCTTTGGTTCCATATAAGTCATCAATGATATATTGCCAGTCCAATGATTGTTACATCCTGAGTCAATATAGAATACCCTTTTATCTTCTCCTATTGCTTCATGTGTTGCATTCAAGATGAGAGTCATCTCATCCTTCTAATGTGATGCATAATTATAATAGTTGTTATTATAGGATTGAGGTTGAAGGCTTCTTCCACCTCCTCTAGCATATGAGGTCCTACCACCTCTTCCTTTGAGGTTACCTCTTTGATTTCTGCCTCCTCTACCTCTTTGATTGAAAATCTAATTATAACTTCCACCATTTTGGTTATTATACCAACAATCATTTGCCACATGATTTGTTCTGTCACAAATCCAACAAGCCTTAGCATTATCTTTGTTCTTACCTCCTCTTCCTTTGCCTCTTGAATTCATCTTTCCTTTTGCGAAGTAAACTTAACTTGAAGATCATCATCATCAGTTGGCTTCTTTCCTTTCAAATTCTTTCTCTTGTCCTTGGAGTACATAGCTTGGCTTGCACTCCTATCATTATCTCCCTTAATGTCCTGCTCAAAAGTTAGCATGTATCCTAGCAATTGATTAAGATCAGGAGTAAAGTGATCTAATGACAAATCTATGCACAATATGAAAGGCTTTTATTTCTCATCTCCTCTCAGACTTGTAAGTATTTGTCTTACCAACTTATCCTCTTCAATATCTTCATCTACTACTCCCAAACTATCTGCAATATCCTTCATTCTTGGCACATAATGAGAAATTGATTGTGAACACTTCTTCTTGAAGGTTGTGAGCTCAGCCCATAGTGCGAACTTCCTTGACTTATTTGTATTATGAAAATGCTCTTCCAAGCATTCCACACGTCTATTGCACTTTCTAATCCTCTAATATGAGGTAGAAGATAATCATTTATAGCCATGTAAATGCTGCTCCTAACCTGAGCATCCTTCTTCATCCAATTCTTCAAATTTGTTGCTCTTCTCTAGTTGGAACACTAGGATCTTCAAACTCAGGCTTTTCTTTTTCTCTTGAAATGAATGCCATCAAATCTTTGCTCATGAGGTGTGCCCCCATCCTCATGGACCAAGCTGGATAGTTTTCTCTATCTAGCGTTTCAATCTACAAGCTTTCTCCCATCTTTGATCTTTATCTTCTGCAAATTTTAAGATAAATGAACATGCTTTGTAACTTCAATGTAAAGCTTCAACTTTTCAGATCCTTTCGGCTTAATCTTCACACTTATTTTGGTTTTCTTCAAGAATTTGATCTTGTCCACCTTCAATTAGAAGAAACTTCAATATCTGCAATAGTCGGGACTTCAAATGCTCTTTACTTAACTTAATATTGCACCTAAAACTTTCATACCACTGATGGAGACCTCTTTATCTCCAAATGCTTGATCTATACTAATTTAAGAACACTTCTATATCAATCATAGATCAAAATTTACACAAATGTTACCATGATTTGCAAAATCATTCACAAACACTTCTCTGTATGAAGTCTGTCTTTCTTGAAGAAAATGCTTTAGAGATTAATTTCATTACCTGCACATATCTTCAAATTTCTTCAATTTAATGATATACATACTTCCACACCAGCCTTGTACAATCATATCATCCATGAGATATTCAAAAGAATCATTAAAACTCTGATTTGATCATTAAGATCAAAATTATGTTAGAAACTGTCTTTCTAAACAAGCGACTTTGACATAGTCAGCTTCTAAGGTTGATTTCTCGAATCACAAGTCTTGTTTTGCTAAAAGCTTTTAGCCATAGCTTCCTTACCTTCCAACATAGATTTTGAATGTTGACTTATCAAAAACTTTACACTATGCATTGAGATCGAAGCAAAACATTGACACGAAAAGTGTGCAACTCTAAGAGTTCTATCAATAGAATTTACATATACATGTTCCTATTGATCATACACAGAAGCTCAAAAGAGTTAGACCTTGAATCTTTGAACATAGCTTGAATAGCTTGTACATTAGATGTGTACAAAAGATTTCCTGATCCACTTGATCAAGCTGAGAGAAATCAGAGAAAGACTCGATGCTAACTCACGAAGATGACTCTCTACACATCTATCTCATGAACACTTTTGTTCTAATGACTCTCTCTCCTATTTCTTTACATTATTGACTTATATACATATGATTATAGACTCAACCCGCTTCTATTACATTACTCCTTATCATTCTAATAATCATCTATACCCATTGTACAAGAATTTCCATCTGTAATGTACATATGTATACAAGCTACATTTCTGAGATCTCTTTACTATTTCCAATACCTTCTTTGGATTCACTTTGATTTTTGTTTTACTTTACATTATTCATAATCATCAACTGGGGAGTGATTTTTTCCAACATTGTTGACCTTGATCTTGGTTGTTGTGTCATCTTCCACTTCCAAAGCCTCTACCTCTGCTGTTCGAAGAGGTGGATGGATACCTCAAGGAAGTGAGGTGGTGCAAATGACACCAAGAAAGTACCTATGTACTTTCGAGTAGATGCTTGAAACAATTGAATCAAAATAGACTACTTCACAAATAGCTAGTGTCATAAAACTTGCTATTTTGGTCCTTACACCTGCTGGTTCTTTTGCTTAGTGCTCATAGTACAGTAACAAATAATCAAATTCCTTTTGAGGGAATTCAATTAGCTTATATATCTAATGATTAAAGTGGAATCATATAAAATGATGAACTATACTTTGAGAAACCAATTTAACAATCCAAAGCTTACCCCTGACTCTTTAGGGAATGAACAATAGATGACCAATGAGCAGTTCGATGGTGATTTCTCCCAAATGGCTAAACCAAAAACTTTGAAACTTTGGAAGCATAAATTAGACTTCAAGTGAGTTCAAACAAGCTATAGAACACGAAAATGATTGAGACATCACTAATATATGATCAAACAAAGTTCATTGTTCTAAAAACATCATAGCAAAGAAGTAGATAGAGATGATCAATAGAGTATAACTATTATAACACATGATTGTACAAGATAATTGGCATTATGATGA
>CM035421.1:44098717-44126217 GCA_020310875.1 Ceratopteris richardii | reverse complement strand
TTTATACACAACCACCTTGTGAAGGTGATATCTCTCTATCTACTTATCCAATGAATGCATATGATATCTTATTGGAAAGCTTATCCCTCATACTCTCTGTATCTCAAAGATCTCCATCAGATTATTCTTGAGTAGGTACGGGGAACATTTCTTGTGAACCTCTGTTTTCTATTAAACCTGAGATGATAGGTAGTCTATCTTTATGCAGTCAGTTGCATGGTCATATGAACTCAAAATGGAGTGTTCCTTAGCTTTTTATAAAGCTATAAGTGTCTACTATGTCTAGTCTAGTTTTTAGAGTCATTGCATCTCTACGTTGTGACTCAATCAGGTTTTAGTAAGCAGATTCTAGAAAAGGTTCTCTAACTTCGGCTGCGTGTATTGTGTATATTGGAGTGAAATTTCTTCACATTTTTAGTATCAAAGCTTTGGTTGCAGAGCATTGGGAGTGGAGCCCATCAATGTGCAAAGAGATCTTGACGAAGATGCAGAGATGTCAAAGGAAAGCATGGAGCTATCATGCTCATTGGAAAACTTTGGAGATGAAGCTTTTGGTATGTAAGAGAATTTTGTTGCTTTGTGTTATTTGAAGTGATACAATCTCTTGTCCTACTCTCTAATACATATTCTTGATTATTGAGGCATGCTATAAGTGATACTAATCACTTTGTTGAGGATGTATGAGCAACCTATAGAAGGAGATGAAGATTCAAGAAAAGAATCTTGGATGGGCAACTACATATAGTTGCATATGAACATGGTATGAATGTTTGAGGTATTGCACTCAATTGAATGAGGTGCAAGTTTGTATGATGTAAGTAGCTGAATATTGAAGCTTTCATGTAAGCTTGTGGATAACATAATACGATTCTTACTTTGTGTAAGAGATGTATGGAATGAAGATGCTTATGTATGCATGCTTATGAAGTCTATGCTCAAGTTGAATGACAATTGTGGACAGCCATGCTTAGGCTGAATGTAAGTTGATTTTGGATCTAAAGATTGATGTCTAATATGGAAAAATGTATGCATGTGTGGTAACAAAGAACATGTATGTATGATCCATGATGTGTGGATGAGTAATAGGCTATTTTATAAAGCCTATAAATGCTAAAATTTGCAGGTCTGTGTAGCCATATGAAGTGGCACAAAGAGAGCTAAATATATGCTCCAATGATTGGTGATTCGCATGCATGATTATATTTGTTTTTTAGGGTGATATTGAAACACTAAAGATTGGTCATGCTCAGCCATAGAGGAACTGAAAATACATTTGTTTGGATGCCACTAAGATTGGTAAGATGGAAGGTTTCCATGTATGAAATTTGTGGATGTATCTTGTTGTGGATAAAACTCATTGAGGTAAAATTGCCAAAGCAAATATGTATGATTATGTTATGATAACTAAAAGCATTTGAGCTTTGAGTTTAGATACATCAAATTAATGCAATGGTCGTATCTGAGAAGCCAAAGCCAAGATGGGAAAAGCTTGGAGCCGAAATGAAGGAAGGAGCCCAAGCTACACGTTTATCAAACACATGACGGTTTGAAGACTTGAAGATTGGAGCATAGCTGAAGGTGGTCAAGGCAAGGATGGCCTTGTGAAGACTCTTGAAGAGTGCAAGGAGGACTTAAAGACTCAAAGGAAGGGCTGCCATTAAATGTTGAAGACTCAATGAGGACTTGAGGATACTTCCCATGGTTTAAGCACAAGCAAGTGCCATGATAGAAGGTAGAAGGGTCACTCATGAGAAGTGTGACAAGTTGGCTGAAGCAAAGGAAGGTAAAGAAGTGCATTTACAAAGCTAAGGGCTCAGGTAAAGGTTTTGAAAAATCCACATTATGTGGTGGTAAGTTCCAAGCATAAATCATGTGAATGTATTTTCAAAGGATGAGGCTAGTAAGACCACCAAAAGAGAGTGGCCAGCCAAATGTAAAGGCAAGTAAGACCACCAAAGAGAGTGGCAAGCCTATGGCAAGTAAGACCATTCAAAGAGGAATGGCAAGCCATATGTAAGTGCAAGTAAGACCACCCAAGAGGAGTGGCAAGCCTATGTCAAGTAAGACCATTCAAAGAGGAATGGCAAGCCTATGTAAGGGAAAGTAAGACCATCCCAAGAGGAATGGCAAGCCTTGTAAGGTGCAAGAGGCACCATTGATCACATTCACAACTTGTTGTGTTTTCTTGTGGGTCATGAAGAAAGCTTGGAAGACGTGGAAGCTACAAATGCTTCACATGAAAGGAACTCATAAAAGAGTTCATGTATGATCCACCCATTGTTGAATTTTTTTTGTAGGTCTAATCAGCCATGAAAAATGAATCAAAGATTATGAAGCAAGGGGGAGTTAGCTTGCAAAGATTGGAAGATCCAAGAAGAGTCCTGTCACTCTAGCATAATGGCAAGTACCAACGTGAGGAGCTTCACCTCATAAATGTGAATCCGTGGAGACGTGAGGACCGGTATGAAGATCAAGAGCAAGTGAAGTGCACAAGTGTGTGAGTGAAATCATACAAACATGCACACACATACACACACACACACACAAGGTAAGAGCAAAGAGTGGAACAATGGAAGGACTTGAATTACAAAAGAACTCTCTTACAAAGCTGAAATCTACAACAATCTACCCTCTCAAATGAGCTTTCCAGCCCTTTTTATAGTTTTTGAGTGGTTTTGGCCCTGTCTAGACCTAGTGTCCGACTTAGTGAAAAATTAGGTTCCAAGGCTTATTTGGGAACTCGAACGGAATCTAAAAATTATGAAAATTGGTAGGATGATACTTCTAATACTCCTCAAGCTCAAGGACTCCTTGGCTTGTAGAAAATGGAGTTATAAAAATGGGAAATGGTATTTACAATGGTTTTTAGTGATAAAGATCACTATATTTATAGGGATTTCTTCTGAAAATTTGACATGTGCTTCTTGGAGCTCCCTACTTGATCCTTCTTTTTTAGTGTGTCCACTTCATTGATGCGCTTTGTTGCTTGTGTGTGACCTTGACTATCAACACTCACCCCCTTCTAGAGTCTGTCGTCCCAGACAGACCCTTGTTGTAATGGTTGTTCTATGTAGTGTGTGGGGAGAGAGGGTCCATCATGTATCCACAAGAGTGATCCATCTTCCAAGTGTAGCTTGGGCAGTTGTTGGGTTGATCACTCTTTCATTGCTACTTTTGTCTAGACTTCTTCCTTGTACTCCAGCTTGACGGTGTCCTTGTGAGCTTTCAGAAATTGTGAGCTACTCAAAAGTGGTTGTCGATGTTGATTGTGAGCAACTCTCATGGTGGCTGGCTTCCTGGCTCTTTTTGCTGGCGTGGTGATGTCCCCTGGTTCGTTTCCATACCAAGTACGCGTGACCCATAACGATTGATGGTTAAGTGCATTAGTGCATGGGTTGGAAGAAGAATGTGCCTTGTGCACGGCCTTGTAATGGGGCCCTATGTATGCGTACTTGGGAAATGCATTGGAAGCCATATGGTGCAAGAAATGGGGTCTTGAGCTAAGTGCTCAAGGGTACTCTGACGAAGAGGTTTCCTAATCTATTATGGTTGTGGTGTTGCCGAAGTAGGCAATTCTTACCATGGTGAAAGTTTTGTCGATCATCAACTCTTCGTGTCGTACTTCCATCAGGATGATTGACCATCAGCTTGTCTTCCGTTGTTGATGGGTGTCCTTGTTGATGGTTCACATTGGGGATTCTTCACATGCACAATCCCATTCTTTCGCTCGTCTTCTCCCCCTTTTTTTTTTGGAACAATGTCACAAAACAAGAAGAAAGATGTTAGTAGCAAAAAATATTTTACATGTGTCGAATGTGTCACATGTGCCTAGGATTCTCAATTGTGTCTATGCACCGCCATGTAATGTGGCCCTATATTGATGCATACTCGGGAAATGCATGACCTGAATGGTGCAAAAGAAAAAGTTATACCAAAGGCACATGGTTGTTGCACGTAGAGGTTTTCAATGTGGTTGGTGGATGTTGAGGTAGTCTTTGTTCGAGGTCGCTAGTGGATCTTGAAATGATGTAATCCGTCTTATAGGGATCCATTTCAGGATGGTATTTGGCCCTATAGACATAAGCTTTGTCCTCTGTATCTTTGGGTGGTTTTTGAATCTCCGTATCCATCGTTGTTGGATCTTTGGCTCTCTGGAAGCTATTGGTACTTTGGGCTTCCACACCCATACCCTTTTTGGTTGCCTTTTTATGTTTGTCGAAGAGGTGGGTGGATCTGCTTGGGTTCTTTGTGCTTGGTGTTGACCCTTGCTTCTCCTTGGCGTCTTTGTGGAAACTGTGCTTGTGAGGGAGAGTTGTGGTGTTTGCGCATATAAGAGTGTCTTGGGTACCCACATTTGTAATCGCCCTTGTTGAGCTGCAACTAACTTCTTTGGCACCCAAATTCGTACGTTATTATGGTTGCCTCCCTCGATTGCTTTGGTACCCAAATTTGTCGAAGACTGTAGGATTGAGCTGGTCCTCGTTTCTTGGTGCTTCTTTTAGCATGGTTGACTTGCCTGATTGGGAAGGCTTGTGGCAAGGCTGGTGGTTGTGCTCCTTTTCGTACCCAAATCTGCTTCATGCTCTGAGCTTCTTTCTTCTTGAATTATGTCTGTCTAGTTGATATAGTAGATGTCTTTTTTGCTTGCCTCTTTGGTTGAGTTACACTTGCATTAGTCGGTGAAGAAGAAGAGGGGTTTGCTAGCCTTTGATCTTTTGCTTCCATGATTGAGTCCTTGTGCTTCGTAGGGTTCTTGAGACACACGACATTTTCTTTACGAAGATGCGTTCCGGAAGAACTAAGAGAATGTGTGCAACTTGGCTTTGGGTGCATGCAATTCTCTAATTCTAATGTGATACATTGTTCAGGTGCCCCAACTTTAAGGAGTTGATGTCGTAGGTTCAAGTTGAGTGCATGGTCGTAAATCCAATCTTGACCCAAGACAAGTGTCTCTATAATGTCCTCATCATGACATACTAACATTTTGAATTTCATTGGAACATCTTGAAGGTAGATGGGAAGTTCCACCTCTCCCAAACATGGGGTTTCCACACCTCCCAAACCTATGAGATAGGCTTCTATAGGCTTTATGTTCAATTGCAAGTCTTGGCAGTATGAAAGTCTAACTACACTAATTGATGCACCTGAGTCAATCAATGCTCTCACAGTCCTTTCATTCTTCCCTTGTCCTACTACAATGTTCACAAAGGGACGTCGATCAATTATTCGGGAAGCAATTCCACTTGATGTTTGACACATGGCCATGTGGTATCTTGGGGCCACAAGATTGACATCTAAGCCTAGGCGTCTTAACTTATTTCTTCAAATGCGTTCTCTAGCCTCAGCCTGTACTTCTTCTCTAATCCTTAACTCTTCTTCTTTTCGCTTCTCAGTAGTGTTGAGTCTCTGTAGCATATCCTCTGTAAGAGGTTCTTGATATAGCTTGACTCGACAACCACTGATATAGTTGGGCAAGATATCACCTTCTAGTGTGGCCAATTGAACTGCACCGCTAGTGGAAATGCTATTGATGATCATGGGTCCATATCCTCTTTTTCCCAATTTACGGGCATGTTGCTTTAGTGTATAAACCAACACGATGTCTCCCTCTTTCAATCCTTTATCTTTGATATGGGCATCAAAGTATGGCTTTTGCCTTTTCTTTGCAGCATAGATTCCTGCCGCTGCACGTAGCCTTGTCTCACCTAAGCATTCTAGAGCAAAGATCCGAGACGACAGCTCATGGCCATTCCACTCATGCTCTTGTGCGACTCTTAAAGTTGGGATTAGGAAGTCCAAAGGTAGCACAACATTTTGTCCAAAGACCATCTGAAATGGGGTGGCATTGAGTACCGTTTTGTAGGCAACTCGGTAAGCCCAAACAGCATGATGAAGTTGTTTGTCCCAATCAGAGCGTTTATTATTTACGAGTTTGGTCAGTACATTACATAGGATCTTATTTGTGCTCTCAGCTTGTTCCATTAGCTTGTGGATGATAAGGGGCGGACTTCTTATGTATCACCAAGAATTCTTGGAGGAGATTTTCAATGACTTCATTCAAGAAGTGTGTGCCTCTATCACTTACTAACTCTATTGGTAACCCATATCTGGTGAACACGTTTTCAAATAAGAACTTAGCCGTTGTTTGAGCATCATTCTTTGTTGTGGCTTTGACTTCTACCCACTTTGTAAGGTAATCTATGGCTACAATAATGTATTCAGCATGGGAGTTTCTAGCTGGGGGGTTAATAGGTCCTACGAAGTCGATACCCCACTTTGAGAATGCACGACCTCCCATCATTGGCCTCAAAGGCATCTCATCTTTTCTAATTGGATATTGTGCACGTTGGCATGTGTCACATTTCTTCACATAGGTATGTGCATCCATATGAAGAGTGGGCCACCAAAGGCCTGAGAATAGAATGGTCTTGATTACTCTGTTAGGCTGAAAGTGTCCACCTGCAACACTACTGTGTGGAGTTTCCAAGACTTTCAAGTAGTCTGATTCATGAACACATAGTCTTAGGTAACCATCTTGCCCTCTCCGATATAGGTTTTCGCCTACTAAGGCATAGTCTTTAGCCTCTTGCTCCATGCTTCGTCTTCTTGCTAGACTAACCTCGCTAGTAATGTTCCTGATCTCATAAATTTTACCAATGGAGCACTCCAATCTAGAATTAATGATATGTGATAAAGAGTCGCATGCTCCACCGGGGGTCTCTTTTGGCACACTAGACAATTCTGGATCCACTCATGAATTTCTTTGTCTATACTAGGCAATACACTCCTAAACGTTTTAGATTTTGCAATGTTCGTTGTTTAGGATAGTGATTCCCTAGAAATCCTTCATGGGCTTGTTGCAACCAACTACTATGTTCATCGTCCTCGACACAACAAGCTAGAACACCTTCCGTATCTTGTTTATACATGCTTCCTGGCAATATTTGATAGCTTTGGGACTGCACAATTTCATCCTTGTTCGTCTTCACCTTCTTATTTGCGGCTCCAAAGGTTAGGAGTGGAACCAACTTATTTGCCCATTTAGGAACAACTTCTAGATTAAAGAGATAAGCATCGGGCAATTCATCAGACACTTCTTGCGGTGGCTCTCCTGAAGTGATGCGAGAAAGGTGATCCGCTCTGAGGTGGGTCTCACCTTGCCTAACAACCACTTCAAAGTCATATTCCATTAGTAAGAGGAACCATCTTACTAAGCGTCCTGTATTGCAAGGTTTATTGACCAAGTATAGTAGAGCTTGATGGTCAGTGAAAAATTTGAACTTGTTGGCCAATAGATAGTGTCTAAACTTCTTTACAGCATATACCATGCCTAAACCTTCTCTTTCAGTTGTGGTGTAGTTTCGTTCAGCAGCGTTCAATTGCCTACTAGCATATGCTATAGGCAAATCTAGGTTTCCTTCACCAGTGGGTTGTGACAACACACATCCTATTGCATAATTGGATGCATCCACATGTACATGGAATGGCTTATTCCAATCAGGAGTGGTCAGTATTGGTGCTATGCACAAGCGTTTCTTCAGCTCATTGAAGGACTTCTCACATTCCTCGTTCCACTCAAACTTTGTCAACAAGGCATAAAGAGGCTTAGCTATAATTGCATACATGTGAATAAACCTACGGTAATATCGACAATGGCCCATAAGGCTTGTACCTCTTTAACATTCCTTGGCCATGGCAGCTCCGCTATGGCTTTTACTTTGTCCTCATCTGTGGATATGCCGTTCTTAGAGACAATATGACCTAAGATTTTACCTTCACGTACCATGAACACACACTTTTCTGGGTTCAAACACACTCGGTATTGTCTACACTTGTTGAAGATTTGTCTGAGATCAAGAATGTGACATCTCCTTTCTTGGGAATGAGCACATAAATCATCCACATATACTTCTAAGTTTTTTCGCAAGAACTCTTTGAAGACATGACACATGAGCCTTTGGAAGGTTGCAGGTGCATTGGTGAGCCCAAATGGCATCAAACAAAATGCAAAAACTCCCCACTCTGTGGCAAAGGCCGTTTTGTGTTGATCTTCTGTGGCAATGGCTACTTGGTTGTAACCTGAAAATCCGTCAAGGAAGCTATAAACTTCCTTGCCTGAAACACGCTCCAATAAATGATCAGTGATTGGAAGTGGATAGCTATCTCTAATCGTAGCGGCATTCACTTTTTTAAGGTTAATACACACACGTAACTTTCCATTCTTCTTGGGCACCACTACAACAGGGGACACCCATTCAGTATGCTCAATTTCATAGATGAATCCGGCTTCAATCAATCTATCGATTTCTTCTTTTATTTTGGCTGCATAGGTGTCATTATATGTGTAGGGCTTCTGTTTGGTGGGCTTGGCGTCTGCTATCATGGGGATCGTATGAGAACAAACCTTTGGATCTACTCCCTTCAAGTCTCTATAGTGCCACGCAAACATGTCCCTATATTCCCTTAACAAAGCTACCAACTCTGCTTCCTCTTCCTTACTTAGGTCATCTCCTATGTATGTACACCTCTCTTCATTTTCTTCAATGGTGACTACGACTTTTTGGTCTTTTCTTTGTCATCATACGCTTCTCCTGTGGTGGCCTCTCTCTTAGGCATTCGTACCAAAATTTTTTGGTCCTCAGCTTCGTATTTCTTGAAATTCTCTAGAACTTCGAACAATGATTCCTTCTCTTCTTGTTTCACTCCTTCTCTTTTCTTTTTCTTTTGACCTCCTTGACCTCCATCCTTTGAATTGACAATTTTAATGCTTGTGAGAGGTTCTTCTTCCTTTTGAGTAAAAACTCCTATGTCTTCTAGATAGTGCTCCTCTGAAAGGAAGCAACTATCCATCACAAGGGACTCTAGATCGTCATCATTCTCTTCTTTTTCTATGAAGTCACTAGGGTCACCTTCTTCTAGCACGGGTTGACACATGAACACTGAAATATCATAACCCTCCTCATCACAATGAGGTGTCCATTGTTCTTCATTGACAGCAATGTCCATGGTGGCTAAGATTTCTGCCCAGCCATGAGGCTCAAATTCCTCATCTAGAAAGATCATCGGTGTATAGGTTGGGTCTCTAATTGGTCTATCTCCTTGAGAAGTTCCTTTTTCTCTCACTTTTAGGCGTTTCTCCTCTTCCTTTGCGACCTTGCACATCCACAAATGAGTATCTTCATGCATCCAAGATGTCTCAGATGAACTTTTAGAATGCACAGAGATTGAATCTTCTTGCTCCTTGTGGATAGAATTCCACTATAGGGGTGGTACATCTCTGAAGGTGTAATCCTTCAAATTTACCTTGGTTGTGACCCCTAAGCACTACAAGTACAAGGAGTTGGTTCCCCAATCCTGTACAACTTGCAGTTGTCGTAGGAAGGGCCTTCCTAGGATGACTTCGTGGGTAGTAGTTTTACCAAAGTTACATATAGCAAACATGTGCTCAAAATCTACACCACATGTGGTTAGATTTATCCCTTCTAGCAATCCTAGAGGTCTTTCAACATGGCCGTCAGCCATCTGAAGCTTCATTCTAAATGGTCTTAATGTAGGTTTACCCCATTGCTTCCACAAGGAGGTGGTCGCAATGGCAACACCAGCACTAGAATCTATGATCGCTTTGGTTGTGTAACCTTGGTAGGTGATCGGAAGATAAGTATTACCTTCCTCACCTTTGCTCATGTCCCCTATTTTGTCTAGAGGTATCTCTCCAACTTTCTGGTTAGAGTCTGCTTTTGGCATATTGGAGGCAAGTTCTAGAACCTGATCCTTCACATGATTCCATAGCTCAGGTTTTGCTTTGAGAAGCTCTTCCAGAGTGAGATGACACTGAACCTTAGTGTTCTTCACGACATCAGTATTTCTTGAAACCACCGAGTCCTCATTTCTTATCAATATTGTGGGAGCTCTGATCTGGAGAGATTCAGATTCCCATGGGCCTGTGAACTCTGGCAACTCTCGTAAAGAATTGGATTCAAATCTTGAACTTTCTTCTTCTTGTTGCTCTACTGGGTCTCCATAAATAGATGGAATGTCTTGTGGGAATCGATCATGATGATAATCAATTTTGAGAATAGGAGGGGAAACATCCTTCTCCTTGGCCCATTTCTCTTCTTGTATTTCCCGCAAAAACTTTTAAGTGTACCATTGAATTGAAAGAGGTTCTCCCTCATCTATGGAGTCAGGAACATAGACTTTCTGTGGTGATGAGCTTTCTCTTTCAACAGTAGGTTGAGCCTGTGGAGGTAAAGAAACTTGAGGTTTATTTACCAACTGCTCTAACCTATCTAGTAAGCCCTGGAAGTGCAAACCCGGCGTAATAGCATTCGTCTGATTGAATGATTGATTGGCCTCAAACATAGCTTGAGCTAGTTCCACCATTTTTATGCACATTTTTGTCCGTTTCAATCTCTAAATCTGCTCTAAGGTAGCTCTTGTCTAGATTTGCAGTTGTTGGCCCTTCTTGGAGTCGAGCCTGGTATGCCTTGAACATCATGTCCAAGTGTTCTGGGGTTGGATCTGCAAGAACACATCCTGGTTGTGGTCTGTTTACAATGGTTGGTGGGTGGGGATGAGGTGGTGTGGATGGAGTTTTGACATGTGAGGAGCTTTGAGAGGCAATATCTTCTATTTTTGTTTTTGCGTCTTTCAGGCTTTCTTCTAATTCAGATAACATTTTGGTCCACTTACGATTGGCTTTCTCCCTAGTATCCTTCCATGTTCTTGTTTTTCTCTTAGTAGGCTCCCCTGATTCACTTGGTTCTGATTGCTCAGCTAGTTAAGCTTTTTGTAAGGCTTGTGCCCTCGTAATTGCATGTATAGGAGCCACATTATCGCTACTGGAACTTGAATCCCCTACTAGGCCTACCACATTAACGGGTGTAACCTTTCGTGCACTAGAGGGATGTCCAGGACAATCTCTCAGGAGTTGTTCTTTGCCACACTCAAGACAAACGACTTGTATGGTGACATTTTGTCCTTGTGCCAGAGCTGGTGGATGGGATGGTTGTTGTCCTGGTATAGGTTGAGGTTGGCCATATCCTTCATGTTCATACGTTCTAGTTGCTCCTCGTGGTCCGGGACAAGGATTATAACTAGGAACTTCTCTGCCCTGTTCTCTAGGAGGGTATTCGTATGGTCTACATTGGGGTGGTACAAACAGTCTTGGCTGTCTATTCATTGGATAGTTTTCAGTGTTGTAGTTGGTATACTTTTGCTCACTATAAGAGTACATGTTAGGCTCTAGAGTCGGTTGTCTACTGTAAGGGTAAGGTTGTGATAACCCTAATCCTTCTCTGGTGCAGACATGAGATGGATGATCTCCACCGCAAAGTGTGCAACTTCCTAACATTGGCAATCTCAAGGAAGAAATCTAGTAGTTCCATTGTCCTTGTACCCCTAATTCTTGGCCACTAACTCTGCCACTTCCTCCACATAGTTCAAACTAGAATTTTCATTGCTCCTTGTATCCTCTGATTTGATAAGATCTTGTGTGATTTTGAGATCCTCAGCTAAGTTGTCTTCCAAATCTATACATTCTTGAAGACACTCGCTTATAGTTTGCACCTGTTTTACGTATACTAACATTCTCAATGTTCCATTGGTTAGACCTTCTAAAAATAGGGATATCATTTTCTGTTGAGAAGGTCTCTTTGTCACAGGGCATCGGTCCACATATTGACCAAATCTTCGTGCTGCATTTTTTATTGTCTCTTTGGGAGCTTGTTTGAAACTATGTAGTAAGGATGACGAATTATGTTTGATCCCTCGCTTAGTGAATTCCCAAACAAATTCTTGGAAGAATTGTTCGATATTGCCAAAGGAATTTGGATTCAAGGATTGAAACCAAGCTAAGGCTACTCCCATGAGAGTTAGCCCAAAGGATTCATATTGCATGAAAAATTCATCCACTTGCTCCGCTCGTAACACTTGCTTGAATTCTGCTATGTGGTCATAGGGCTCTCCTGTGCCGTCGTAACGATTTCGCATACATTTAGCCAATTTGATTGGTCTCACTCTGTTGTCTGGCTCTAGGGATTGCATTATGATGGGGACGCCTTGGGGCGGCTCTGTTCTAAAGGTAGGTCTATTCATATTTCAGAGTCTCTGACTAGTGTGGTCGTGGGGGTTGATTCCTGGCATGGTGAATTGTTCATGTGGTCTATCGGGCATACTACCTTGGCTCATTTGTCCTAACATTACATTTTCTGTTCTTTGCTGGGTCTCGAATGGGTTTTGTGAGGTAGCTGCATGATCTCGAGCTAAATCTCCTCTTTCATTAATCTGATCAGGGTTTTCAGTTACGACATAGATCTGACCCATCTTGTCCATGTAGACTCCATCTTCGTACTTGACAGCTGGTCTTGGAATTATTTCAGATTCTATGGTGTTCATCATTCTTGCTACTGACCTGTATAGACCATCGAGATAGATGGGTATCCCTTGCAAGTTAGTGGATACGTATTGAAGAGACATCCTATATTCCCCTTCCACTATGGACATAAGACCTTCCCTAGATACTGAACTATGCATGTCTTCAGAAGCCAAGAGTCTCTCCCAGTTAAATGACATGCTTGACTCACTCATCTGTGAACTCAGCATGTAGTGTTAACCACTGAGTTGTAAGTCCCTGACTTGGTTGTGTGGTTGACCTTAGTTTCAAGTGATTTGGTACTTTGTCTATCTCTTCCTAAGTATCAACTTGATCTTAGGTTCATAAGTCTTGTCTCCAAGTCCACACTTGTCCTTTGAACTGCTCAAAATCTTGTGGAACCCTTTGCTTCCTAGTCCAACCTGAGGGTCAACTTAAAAATACCCTATCTAATAATCCTGGTATTAATTCTACCGTAACAAACCCAAAATCACGAGCTCCAAGTCTAATAATCCTGGTATTAATTCTACCGTACTCCCCACGAGCTTTCCAACAAACCCAAAATCACAGCAAACGGATTTCGTATGAGAAAGTTATGCCAGTTCAGGATTCAGGGGGTTAAAACAAGGAAACACGATCTCTTAGGGAGTACCTCATGACAGGCGATACGATACCAGATTTCCACGCGATACCACTATGGATGATACTACATTCGGCGATACGATACCACCCCCTACATGATACCACCAAGTCCATGATACGATACCAAAATAGTTTGACGATACGATACTTGGTCTGTTGACGATACGATACCAGAAATCACACAATACGATACCTCAGCAATTGACGATACGATACCAAGTTAGTGGACGATACGATACCAAGTTAGTGGACGATATGATACCTGACCATTACACGATATGATACTGAATATCATGCGATACGATATGAGATTGCTCACGATATGATACCAGAATATTCAACGATACGATACTAGGTGCATGATACGATACCAACAATTCACGATACGATACTGGAAATCTCACGATACGATCTTGATTCTATGGACGATAAGATACCACATTTTTGCACAATAGGATACCAAGATCTCAGGAGATACAATACCACTTGGTCAACGATACAATATTGTGACCGTTGTGGAGGTGATCGCAATCCGGGTGGATCGGGTCCGGTCATGGCACACACAGGGTGTATGAAGCTAATGAATGTTGGAAGGTTTAAAGATGTGAAGGTGAAATTAATGTTGAGTATGGAGAAGAGAGAGATGTTGAAATAATTATAGGAATGGGAATGTAGGTGTGCAAGTTAGATTGATGACATGAATGATAAGAATGAAAGAGAACCATACACACGAATCAAATTTGGAAGGAAGAATGGTCCATTGGAGGAGCTTCTTAAACACTTCCTAATTCTAATCCATATGTATAGCCTTCTTTGGATGATATGTATGCATGACGAGAATAGATGGAATCCTTACACATAAATCAGTTTCAAAAGGAAGAATGGTCCAATATTGGAGCTTCTTATACACTTTCAGAAACTAATAAATATGTATGGATTTGTATGGATTATATACATGCAAGTGAATTATGATGATGGATTTCACTCACAAGCTCAAAGAAACATCCTCACTGGTTCAACGCAATACTACGGAGCCTTCTCACACATAGAAGAAATAGAAGACATGTAAAAATACTTAAGAGACTGAGAGAGGAGACAAGAGACAAGTGACAAGTGACATGAATTAAAAGAATTTGAATTAAGTTACATGTAAAATATCGTCGTGGTACGTCACGCTAAGCAGTCTACTGATCAAAGGTGGTTCCGACCCTCAAACCATGACAGTTCAACCGAATGTCACACGTAAGAAGGTGAGTTCCACTCCAGTGACCCTATGTCTGTCTAGGCTCGTAACGTCTAACTAAAGAAGTCTAAGACTCATTAAAATCAGCTCTAACTCACTCACACGCTCCACCGAGGGTGAGTCAAGATAGAGATGCTCGTTTCAAGAGCCTATCCTAGATTGGAGTTCTAACTTAAATTTGAAACTAGGTTCTATACTCATACTAGCTCACCTTGGATCCTCACTCGCTCAACCGAGGGTGATCGTCTCAAGGAAACCGTAAGCTAGCATGAGCCCTATGGATGCCTAACAATGATGCTCTAGGAGTTTGGAGAGGGGTTTATATAGTTTTTTGAATGAATTTGGGCCCTTGGATCTAGAGAAATCAACTCTCAACTCTAGGATCACTACTTTTGATTACAACCATTTGATTAATCAAATCAATGGCTTGGAATTGTTCTTTCTATCAAATCTAGTGTAAAGGAGTGAAATTTAGGCGCCCTCATTCTCCACCATTGGATCTGGGGATGATCTGGACCGTCGGATTAGTGCTGACATCAATTCGGATAAGATAAGCCACTATTTTTGGAGAAATGCTGCATTATTGATCTTTGATTGTAAAAAAGGTCTTCTTTTATGGAAAAAATTCGTGGATCCTCCTTCCTTTATGCTTTAGTGCCTCTCCACCTTTGAATATGAGCTCATCTTGATCGTACAACATGGTTCAATCATATTTTGACATGTGGCAGACATTCAAGCCTTCAATTTTCTTATTCTAGAAAACTACGGTGACCTTGAAAACTGGACTTTGTGCTCTTTGACCCTCCAAAAAGTCTTTGATGAAGATGAAACATTGTAGGACTATGTTTCCAAAGATCTCCTTCAGGAATATGCAAAAAAAACTCCCATCTGAATCTAACTTGTACAAGTTTGACTACATTTGGAAGCTTGCAAGGTGGCATTAAGGTGTCTAGGAAGCTCGGATAGCCTTGAAACTTTATACAAATATGTAGCCACATATGGTCTTTATACATGCCAAACCATATGGCTAACATAAATTTCTATACAAGAATTTGTAGGGTCAAACTAGAAAAATTACATTTTTACAAAATGAACATAGCATATCAATGTGCTACAAAATCCATTTTCTGCTGAAATTTGGGCTATAGACTGCCTTTGACAATCTTTACAAGTATATGGATTTTCATCTAATTTGGTGTCAATGAAATTTTTTCCCTAATTTCCCAACTTTGACCAGCTTTGACCAGCTTTGACGGCTACCATGGACTTTCTTGATTTCTTTGAAACTTTGTATGTGAGCTTCCTTTGACATCCTTGATGCATCTTGGACTTCTCGGGGAATTCCGGCTACCTTCATCAAATATGTTTTTTGTAGGCCTCCACAAGTGAGAGAGGAGAGAAAATCCCGACGACATTCGCCCCCACTAAACCTGCGATTCCTCCGGAAGCGCCACTCTAGCATCTGTGAAAAACAAAATGTTCCAGGTATCAAATTTTTTTATAGGCAACATAAGAAACATGGAAGGAAAATTGATTATATGCATGAATAAGTAGGTAACGCGACATGAAGAAAAATTTGCATGAAAGAAAGAATTGAAACAGGCAACATGAATATGCATGAACAAATAGGCAACATATATGCAAATGAACAAGCAACATTGGCAACAAGAAAGAAAAAAAACAAGCATCAATATGAAGTGGAAGTGGATGTATTGAGTCGTTTTAAGCATCAGTTCCTCTCATCTTGAAGAAAATTTTGTACCTTTTTCATAAAGCAATCTACCTTAAATATGATTATAAACAAAGATTTAGGATTTTCAAGAGACATCTTTCATCTTTAGCTTATTTTAGATCAACTCCTTTCCTACATAAATATGAATATGCTCTTTCTCTAATAACGTGCAAGGAAATCTAACTAAACTCCACTAATGCATAAATCTGCCTATATAGCCCATGATTTATTCTACTCTCCCTCTTTATCCTCCTTTGGCTTGCTCTTTTTTTTTTTTTTTTTTGATGATGATGATTCGGCAACTTTATGGTTACGATCACTTTTTTGGGGTGGAAGAAAGTGTAAACTTCTTGGTAACATGTAGCAACTTTTTTTTTTTTTTTTTGATGACGGGGAAAAATTAAACCCCGATACAAGGTACAACCATTTTTGATGACGGAGAACAGTCGTTTTAAACTCCGATACAAGTGCTGTGAGATGGACTAAGGATGTAGAAACATGCAATAGCAAGAGATAGGATTTCAACAATTATGCTTTCGATATAGGATACATATGCATGTTTATATATGAAAGTCATGTCACCAAAATAAACCTCCAAATCTACATGCCCTATCTTTCCACAATCCTAGATTATAATCAATTCCTTAGTAGATAAGTTACTACTTAAGATACAATTTTACACAAGTAGAGAAATCATCATTTGCCTTTTTTTGACTCAAGTGATGTGGATATGCAATGTGATGCAAAGATTGAAAAAAAACATGCAGGAAACAAGCATGGAAAAAAAAATAGAATGAACTTGAAAAAAACAAAGCAACATGAACTTGAAAAATTAATGATATTTTTATACTTTTTTTTTTAATTCCTTTTTTTTATTTTTTATTTTTTATTTTTTATTTTTAACATGGATACTCCTGTTTATGAATCGGCCTCATTGTTTTCATCTTCTTCAATGTCCTCATCCAAAATGTACTCGTCATTATCACGTTTCTTGAATAGCTTTATCCTTTTACCTGCAATCAAAGTTTTTAGTGCAACACCATTTAATTCACAAAGAGCATACGTACCATTGTTGTTGACTTTTGATACTATGTATGGCCCAAACCACCGTTGAGTGAGCTTTTTTTGTGCATCATATTGAGAGTCGAATGTACTATCATAAATGAGCACCCAATCTCCTACTTCAATTGGCTTAGGACGCAATCGATGAGTTTTATCAAAATAATGCTTGTTCTTCATTCTAGATTCTCTTAATTTTTCAACAGCATCATCAAGTCTTAATTTACCTTGTTCTAACTGTTTAATATGCAAACTCAAAAAATCATCAGTAGACATGTTTTCAGACCAAGGCAAATTTGACCATGCAGAAATGTGAGACTGAATTGGAAACAATGGTTTTTGACAGTACATGAGTTCAGCAGGCATATATCCAGTAGTATGTGTGCATGTCATTCTATCTGCCCAAAGTGCAAAAGGTAAGAATTTAGGCCATTGTTTGATGTCACCGTTACATGCTTTAGATATGGCTTTCACAATAGGTGGATGCCCTCTCTCTATTTTACCATTGGCCTCTGGATTATATGCAGTAGTGAGAGACAAACGAATACTGTGACGCTCAAAGAACTCTTTAGCTTCTCTCGCATTTAACTCTCCACGATCGGCAACTACTTTCTCTATGTACCCAAAGCGACTTATGACATCTTCAAGCAAGAATTTTCAAACATTGGAAGTGGTCTTAGATCGTAGTGCACGTCCCTCTACATGATTAGTTAAGTCTTCTCTTGCAAGTACAATGTAACGCATTTTGTCAATACCTTTAGGCATAGTTACAAGATCTACTACCCACTTGTAGTGAATACAAGGTGGATAAGTAGGATGCAATGGATCTCTATGTTTGACTGATGAATGAAGTTGACAAGTAGAACATGTAGAAACATAGCTACTAATGTCAACATACATCCTAGGCCAATAATAGGTACTTCTAATTTTTTCATATGTTCCAAAAACTCCTTTATGACCGGCCCATAATGTCTCATGCATTTCCTTCATTACTTGCAATTGAAGACCTCGTTTTCCTAGGACTCGTTGTGGATTCTTAACCTTACCCTTAGCATGTCTCCAAAGATAACCATTACATAGGAAAAAGTTATAAGCTCGTTTCCTAATGTTACGGAATCTATTCGTAGTCCAGCTAGGTAATGGTTGTAGTGTACTGAGATACTTTCCTATGTCTCTCCAATCATCTTCGTACTCAAACTCATGAAATTTCTCATACTCATATATATGTGGAACATAGTCAACTAAATTCACATTCTTTATTAGATCACTTTCAAGATCATCATCAAATCTAGCTCTCGATAACATATCAGCAACTGAGTTTGACTTACCTGAAATATGAACTAACTCAGGATTTATGAACTTAATATATGAGATCCATCTAAGCATGGCTATATCAGGAGATGAACAATTGGCTATCATTCCAATGAGAGGCAAACAATCAGTCTCAACTTTGACATTTGCACCAATGAAATATTCTTTGTCTGTTTTCAAAGTTGTTACCATACCCCATAGTTCTCGTTTGATCTGTGGATATTTTTGTTGTGTTTCATGTAGAATTTTGGCACCAAACCTAATTGCATATCTATTCCCTTCACTATCTTCTTGAGTTATGACCCAGCCTATACCAATAGGACTGGTATCAACTGTCAATATAATAGGTTTGTTAGCAGAATAGTCTACACGCTTAAGGATGGGAGCTTCAAGCAATAATTTCTTCAATTTACGCATAGCTTGAGTGTGTTTGTCAGTCCAAATAAATTTTCGTTTCTTCCTCAACAAGTCATAAAGACAATCAGCAACATGAGCAAAGTGTGGGATCCAAATAACATAAAAGATGCAAGCACCAAGAAATCTACGTACCTCACTCACGTTGTTACATGTTTCAGAAATCTTGCTAATGGCATCAACTTTTTGTGGGTATGGATTTCGACCATAATGGCCACATAAATGTCCAACAATAAGCACCTCGTTGACACCAAAAACAGATTTCTCTATGGAAAATGTGAGACCTACCTCTTCAAATCGTTGAAATATTCTTTCACAATCAGAGATATGGTAAAGAACAAATTTACGACATCCCGATGAATCTAAAGTAATGTCCTTTACACGTTCCTCACTCCCTTTAATTGGAATATCATCAATGAATGGCATAGTTATATGAGGGATAAAGTCATGTAAGACCATATTCATAGCACTCATCATATGAGCCACAGAATTAGTCGCTCCTTGAGGTAAAGTACACATTTGCACTAAGCCTAAAGGAGTTTTTATTGTGGTTATGTCACGACTATCAATTGCTAATTGGAATTGGTCATATCCAGAATATAGATCACCCATTGAATAGATAGAATGTCCTGAAAATGATTCAGCAAACTCATCTACAATGGGTCCTGTTCCTACATTCCTTATGGTGACTTTATTGACGGGTTGGAGATCTTGAATAAAACGTAGTTTCCCATTCTTTTTAGGCACAGTGAACCATCTGTTTGAGTAAGGTGCAAAAGATGGCTCTAAAATTCTCATGTTTATCTTCTCCTTAAGTAGTTTCATTAGCTCAGGTAAGTGAGCCTTTGGAACAGGTATAGGACGAAGATTCCATGGAATATGTGGAATAGTAAAGATTATCATGGGTGCAACTAGCTTAGGATCTACACAACCAATCTCATGAGGATACATAGTAAAGGCTTTTCCATGGCTCCGTATAACTCTCTCAAATTTATGTCTCTCTACTGGCAAAAGAAAGTCATCATCTCTACCAATTTTCACCTGTTTGATTGTCTCATCCGTGAATGTATGTCCTATGTTTTTCTTATCCCAAAGAATTGGATCATTTTTCACATCAATAATTTTTTCATTACTTCCTTGAGGTAATGGTTGAGCTATGGGTTTGATTTTTTTGTCTACAGTTTTGTACTTTGTTTCAACTAAGGCATCATGTGTTTGGTTAAATTTTGAGCACTTGTCAACATTGAGAGCATACTCTTGGATTAGAGCATACTCATCAAGGGAAGAAAGAAGAATAATATGGGAATTAGAATTTTGTTGAAGACATAACTCTAACTCCTCAAGAGTAGAGAAACAATGAGATGTCTCAATCACATGCTCAATGTTCTCATCATGTTCCATGATTTTGTTGTTTTTATAATTTTTTTGGGTTTTTTGGATAAAAGACTTGGACAATTGACTTATGAAGAAAATCTAATCTAGAATGTGGAAAACAAAGTGACAAACTATTGTACAGGTTGGTTGGCTGCGAGATGTCAAACCAATATCCACTGTTGTCCCGCTCAACAATGGATTCTATCCGAAATTTTGATCATATGTAGCCCCAAACATGAATCGAGGTGCACAATCACTACAAGCATGCTCATGACCCTGAGTAACAATAGGTTTCTTTCTAATTGACAATCGATTCCTAGGATGATTCACTCTTACTGTCATGACTTGAAGTGATTGCATTCCATCCTTAGACTTAAATCTAGCATAGGTAGACCCATCATCCATGGCTTTAGTTTCCATACGACTCTCACAAATAAAGGGTTGACCTAAGAGAACTTCATAGGAGCAATTATCTTGAATAAAAAAGTGAAATTCTTCCGTGATTCCTCCTATGGATATGGGCACACTAGCACAAGCTCCATACAGGGTATCTACACCATTATCTGCAATTCTCATACGCCATCCACAATCTTTATCTATGGGCCATCGAAACTTATCATAGACTTCTCTTGAAATCACATTGATTTCAGAGCCGGAATCTACTAATGCATTTACAGTGATAGTGTTCTTATCATTTCCTATATTAACATGCATCTCTGATGTACCTCTAGACCAAAATGTTCTTTTAAAGTGACTTTCAGGATTGTTTTCATGATTTTCATGGTCAGGTTGAATAGGTCCTAAGAAATTTTTTTTAACATTTACTTCATCATCATCAAAGTCCTCTTCATCAGATTCATCAAAGTTTAATGCTTCATTCATAGCTTGATCTTGATCTAGAGAATCTTGCATCTCAGTATCTAGATTAAGTGGAAACCTCTTCCTTTTAATTAGGCCGATAAAGTTATCTTTAAAAACAGGCTTTGCAATAGAGAAAACTTGTTCTAAAGACATAGTCACTTGACTCTTAAGCAAAATGTCATCTAAAATCTCCATAGGATCTATTTTTCTCTCAATTTCTGAAATCAAGATGGCTTTAGGTTTTCTCTTTGGTTTCTTTTGTTTTTGCTCAGGGTCTTGTTTTTGTTCATGTTCTCGTGTTTGGTCTTCAGTTTGTTTTGATTGTTCTTGTTTATCTAAAGGCTTTGGTTCTGTTTTTCTTTGTTTTGTCTTCTTCCCTTTTTGTTTCTCCTCTTGTTTTTGTTCATTGGGTTCTGATTCTTGTTTTTTATCTTTGGATTGTGATGTTTCTCCTTGCTCTATGATTGTTTCTATTCCCTCTGAGGTTTGTTTTCGAGTCACTCTTCTTTCACTAGGCTCAGCTTCATCTCTTTTTCGTTTTTCTTCTACATTGGATATGTGAGAAATAAGAGATTGATCTTCTATCGGTGACTCCCAAGCCGTTATTCTCCTAATCTCATCCCGTGCTCTTACTAAAGCCTCTATGGAAAAATCACCTTCCTTTGTGGGTTTACTTGATTCTACTTGTTGTTCATCAAGAGCTTCTAGTTTCACTCCTCTAGTTCCTACGTCCATTATGGTTATATTTTCATAATGTTTTTGCATTCCTCCCTTACCATAATTTCCTTGCAAAGGTAGCCTAGATCGATAGTCACAGATTTTCTTGTCTATGTCTATTACTAGTCGTTGCTACTTAGCAGCCTTCAATAATTCACAATCTCTCAAAAAGTGCTCTAACGAATCACACCAAGGACACCTACGAGGGCCACACACAAAACCATTTTGATTTTGAGGATTTTGATTAACTTGTGGTGGGAAATTTTGAAATTGAGGATTTTGTTGATAAGGTATTGCTTGAACAGGATAATTAGGATTTTGAAAATGCAATTGATGTATTTGAGGAGCTTGGGGAGCAACATGTGGTACTTGAGGTGCAAGAGGAGCTTCCATATTATACGGTTGATGATTTTGAAAATTTTGATTTTGAGGATTTTGAAAAGCTATTTGAGAAGCTTGAGGATACATGTTTTGATACATTTGAGGATTTTGCACATGAGGATGAGGATTTTGCATTGAAGGATTATGCATTGGAGGAACTTGATATGCTTGAGTAGGAGCTACTTGTGGATTTTGATTGGTAGCTATAACATGTTGATTAGGCTCTTGAAAAGTCATTGGGTTCATTTGATTTTGGAAAGTTTTGGTGTAATTAGATTGTAAAGCATCTATAGTCTTGGCCAAATTGGATTGTGTAGCAATAAGACTTTCCATTTGCTTAGTGAGAATTTCCACTTGAGATTGTTCAACTATACTTTTATTTGGCTCTACTTTAAAACCTTGAGTAGGCTCCATCATTTGTGGAATAGGAGTAGAGTCAAAAAGCATAGCATGGGATTGTTCTCTAACTTGCTCCTTAGTTTGTGGAAGGCTAGCTTGAGGAAGACTAGTTTGCTCATAAAGCATGGATTGCCTTTGATGTCTATGGGCTACAACCTCTACTACTTTACGCACTTTTTGCCAATTGTCAGTAAGACCATAGCGCTTATCTGGTTCTTCTAATCGCCGTTCAACTTCCCTACGAGTTTCAGGATGAAGAAGCTTAAGAAAATTGATCACAAGATCAGGTTCCAAAGTTATCTTATCCTCATCAGGAAGTTGTTCATAGCGTCTAATATACTCATTTTGTAAGTGAGTAATAGAGCTACTAGGCTTTGGAGAATTGACCCATCGTAAGAATCCATCTCGATTATGTTGGCTATAATCTTCAAGATAGAATTCTTTGAGCATCTCCTTTCTAAAATCACTCCAAGGAAGACTATCATATTGAGTGACACGGTTTATGATAGAGCTATCAACAATTCGTTCAAAGAATGATATCAAAAGATCTTCAGGAAGACCAAAAATCATAGCTTGCTCTTCAAACAAATCTAAGTAGCTTGTGATGTTGATGCCATTGAATTTTCCCTTCTCTCTCAACATAGAAGAGACTATTCTTTGGCCTTGTTTCTCAACAATAAGGGATTTGAATCCTTCCTCCATCTTATGTGAATAAGCAAGTGATGCACGATGCTCTAGATCTCTCACAAATGTGTTTACTTCACGACGAAGATGTGCACGATACTGTGAGAAATCCAGTGCAACACTCAAGACTGATGATGATGATATGATGAGGATGAAAAATATGAAACAAAGGATATGGATCACAACCTCCCAACAATATCAGAAGCAAATGCCACGAAGCGTTTCACGTCGGGTTCAAATGTGGAGGTGATCGCAATCCGGGTGGATCGGGTCCGGTCGTGGCACACACAGGGTGTATTAAGCTAATGAATGTTGGAAGGTTTAAAGATGTGAAGGTGAAATTAATGTTGAGTATGGAGAAGAGAGAGATGTTGAAATAATTATGGGAATGGGAATGTAGGTGTGCAAGTTAGATTGATGACATGAATGATAAGAATGAAAGAGAACCATACACACGAATCAAATTTGGAAGGAAGAATGGTCCATTGGAGGAGCTTCTTAAACACTTCCTAATTCTAATCCATATGTATAGCCTTCTTTGGATGATATGTATGCATGACGAGAATAGATGGAATCCTTACACATAAATCAGTTTCGAAAGGAAGAATGGTTCCAATATTGGAGCTTCTTATACACTTTCAGAAACTAATAAATATGTATGGATTTGTATGGATTATATACATGCAAGTGAATTATGATGATGGATTTCACTCAGAAGCTCAAAGAAACATCCTCACTGGTTCAACGCAATACTACGGAGCCTTCTCACACATAGAAGAAATAGAAGACATGTAAAAATACTTAAGAAACTGAGAGAGGAGACAAGAGACAAGTGACAAGTGACATGAATTAAAAGAATTTGAATTAAGTTACATGTAAAATATCGTCGTGGTACGTCATGCTAAGCAGTCTACTGATCAAAGGTGGTTCTGACCCTCAAACCATGACAGTTCAACCGAATGTCACACGTAAGAAGGTGAGTTCCACTCCAGTGACCCTATGTCTGTCTAGGCTCGTAACGTCTAACTAAAGAAGTCTAAGACTCATTAAAATCAGCTCTAACTCACTCACACGCTCCACCGAGGGTGAGTCAAGATAGAGATGCTGGTTTCAAGAGCCTATCCTAGATTGGAGTTCTAACTTAAATTTGAAACTAGGTTCTATACTCATACTAGCTCACCTTGGATCCTCACTCGCTCAACCGAGGGTGATCGTCTCAAGGAAACCGTAAGCTAGCATGAGCCCTATGGATGCCTAACAATGATGCTCTAGGAGTTTGGAGAGGGGTTTATATAGTTTTTTGAATGAATTTGGGCCCTTGGATCTAGAGAAATCAACTCTCAACTCTAGGATCACTACTTTTGATTACAACCATTTGATTAATCAAATCAATGGCTTGGAATTGTTCTTTCTATCAAATCTAGTGTAAAGGAGTGAAATTTAGGCGCCCTCATTCTCCACCATTAGATCTGGGGATGATCTGGACCGTCGGATCAGTGCTGACATCAATTCGGATAAGATAAGCCACTATTTTTGGAGAAATGCTGCATTATTGATCTTTGATTGTAAAAAAGGTCTTCTTTTATGGAAAAAATTCGTGGATCCTCCTTCCTTTATGCTTTAGTGCCTCTCCACCTTTGAATATGAGCTCATCTTGATCGTACAACATGGTTCAATCATATTTTGACATGTGGCAGACATTCAAGCCTTCAATTTTCTTATTCTAGAAAACTGTGGTGACCTTGAAAACTGGACTTTGTGCTCTTTGACCCTCCAAAAAGTCTTTGATGAAGATGAAACATTGTAGGACTATGTTTCCAAAGATCTCCTTCAGGAATATGCAAAAAAAACTCCCATCTGAATCTAACTTGTACAAGTTTGACTACATTTGGAAGCTTGCAAGGTGGCATTAAGGTGTCTAGGAAGCTCGGATAGCCTTGAAACTTTATACAAATATGTAGCCACATATGGTCTTTATACATGCCAAACCATATGGCTAACATAAATTTCTATACAAGAATTTGTAGGGTCAAACTAGAAAAATTACATTTTTACAAAATGAACATAGCATATCAATGTGCTACAAAATCCATTTTCTGCTGAAATTTGGGCTATAGACTGCCTTTGACAATCTTTACAAGTATATGGATTTTCATCTAATTTGGTGTCAATGAAATTTTTGCCCTAATTTCCCAACTTTGACCAGCTTTGACCAGCTTTGACGGCTACCATGGACTTTCTTGATTTCTTTGAAACTTTGTATGTGAGCTTCCTTTGACATCCTTGATGCATCTTGGACTTCTCGGGGAATTCCGGCTACCTTCATCAAATATGTTTTTTGTAGGCCTTCACAAGTGAGAGAGGAGAGAAAATCTCGACGACACCGTCGCGATACGATACCACCGAGGGGACTGCGATCGTGATACCAGCACTTGATGATACGATACCAAAATGGTTTCGCGATACCACAAGTGGGCGTGCACGATACGATACCTCGACAAGTATCCCGATACACGGGAATTCTGATATTGTGATACCAAAACTCAACCGGACACGATACTTGGAGATTTTTGAGCCATAATTCAAAACTTTTTACAAATATTTGTACCTTGGGTTCTCCTTAGCACTCCTATGAGCCTGTATCTGCAATGCCACACTCCAAACTAACGATACCACTGCCGCGATACCAGACGCTGTTCCTCTCACGCCGCAATAATGTCGCCTAGGTTTTTGATGTTTTAGTGGTGCAAATCTCTGTATTTCAAAGGCGGCTAAGCTCTGAACCCTCTCTGAACTCCTTGTATAGCTAAGGATGAAGAAGAAGAGGTGAAAATTGGAAATATATGGGCTAAAAAGCAAAAAAACAGAGAATGTGAAGGTGGAAAGAGATGGTCGTGATGATGATGATGAAGATGGAGAAAACTCAGAAACTGAACTGAAAATGGTGATTTTTTTACCTTTCAACGTCGCTACTCTACGTCTTACCGTCACACGCTCGCCCTCCAAGCTCTCTCCCTGGCAACGGCGCCAAATTTGGTGTCACTCTAGCATAATGGCAAGTACCAACCTGAGGAGTTTCACCTCATAAATGTCAATCCGTGGAGATGTGAGGATTGGTATGAAGACCAAGAGCAAGTGAAGTGCACAAGTGTGTGAGTGAAAGCATATAAACATGCACACACATACACACACACAAGGTAAGAGCAAAGAGTGGAACAATGGAAGGACTTGAATTACAAAGGAACTCTCTTACAAAGCTGAAATCTACAACAAGCTACCCCCTCAAATGAGCTTTCCAGCCCTTTTTATAGTTTTTGAGTGGTTTTGGCCCTGTCCAGACCTAGTGTCCGACCTAGTGAAAAATTAGGTTCCAAGGCTTATTTGGGGACTGAAACGGAATCTAAAAATTATGAAAATTGGTAGGATGATGCTTCTAATACTCCTCAAGCTCAAGGACTCCTTGGCTTGCACAAAATGGAGTTATAAAAATGGGAAATGGTATTTACAATGGTTTTTAGTGATAAAGATCACTATATTTATAGGGATTTCTTCCCTTGGAGCTCCCTACTTGCTCCTTCTTTTTTTAGTGTGTCCACTTCATTGATGCGCTTTGCTGCTTGTGTGTGACCTTGACTGTCAACAAGTCCAAAGAAGAGAAAGTGGAGTCAAACCAAATTTCAGATTTGGAGGAGAAGAAGCCAAGCTCAAAGAAAGAGCAAGAGCAGCCATCAAAGGTACATTGAAAGCACTAGGAGGAGCCACCACTAAAGAAGGAGCATCTAGAAGGCAAGGACCAGCCATGATGCACAAAAGAAGGCATGAAGAAAAAAGAAGCATGACAACTACGACGATGTCAAAAGGAGATGCAAAGAGTGCACCCAAAGATAGAGTCAAAGATGATCGAAAGACAAAGGAGGATCAAAGAGAAGCATTCAAAGAAGAGAGAAGTCATGAAGCCATGAAGCCATGAAGTTACAAAGAGAGGACAACAAAGAAGAAGAGAGTGAAGCAGCAAGGATATGTACATCCAAGGTGATCTCATTTCATTCTATGAGTTTGTATGAAGCATGTTTATGCTAGGGATTGAAGAAGAGCTCTTGCAAAGAGACAAAGGAGCAAAGATAATGCTGGAAGGAAGCCAAAGGAGCTTCAAAGCAAAGAAGGAAGATCACCAACCAATCAAAAGAAGAGATACAATGGTAAAAGAAGCGAAAGGCAAAGAGGAGAAGAATTGGAGACTAGCATGGACTCCCAATTGTGGCTTGAGGGGGAGTGTTGAAATTTATGGTAAATGTACAAGCTCCAATTGT